>FNXX01000001.1:9932758-10511992 GCA_900108845.1 Iljinskaea planisiliqua | reverse complement strand
ATGAATTATAAAATAGAAATGACCAAAGGTTCAGAATTCTTCTCAAGTGTGGCAGAGATTCTTCTCCAAATCTTACAAGTAGAAAAACTCTCAATTTTTTTATCAAAAGGTATATGTCTCTCTAGCTAGGAATCGAAGGTAAAGGATAAAATGTAGGGTGCGACGGCTCTCTCTTTTCTTCCTTCCTCGCGTTCCAAAACTAGGTAAGTGGAGTTTCCATATCTATTCTGGACGGATGGAGCATGCTCCAAAGTGGAGCATGTGCTCTGAAGGGAGCATGTGCTCTGAAGGGAGCATGTGCTCCATCGTGTGAAAATCTTCAAACTCGGGTTCTTTTCCTTCATTCAGACTCTTTTTTGCTCCAAAGGCTCCAATTCCTCATATCTTCGCTTATAGCTCCTTAGTGACCTTAAACAATTCGATAAAGACTAAAAAGACTCGATAAAGGCTGCAAAACAAAGGTTAGAATGAGGTAAAATCGCCTCATATCAACTCCCCCAAACTTAGACCTTTGTTTGTCCTCAAACAAACTCAAGCTTAAGCCGCGGGAGAGAAGTTTAAAAACACGGGAACTCTCAAAATCTCAGCAACCGTGATTCAACTACAATCCACAGACCACATACTTTAGAACAAGCGTAACACATTCTCACCAAAACCAACCAACATCTTCTCAAACCGTGTTCCATACTTATATCCACAAACACATAAAGTTCACCATCTAGACAATAAACTCTCTACATTCAATTAAGGGGTGGCGTGAACTTCTCATCATGGACACTACCTAGGAGAAACAATGCTAGGGAATAAAGAAGCTAATTTAGTGGTCGAGTGTCAGAGTGTTTAGAATGTTACCGGAGTTTGTAGAGAATGCAGCATATTGCACAAAATAGCAAGATAGTATGGACTCATTGAGGTTCCACAACCTCTAACCACTCTTCTTCTCTTGAAAACTCTAACTCCTCAAATCTCGGCTCTTCTTTCCTTGTGATTGACAGGTGCCAAATGACGCATCTTTGAGTTACAAAACCTCCTCTCCTTATCATTTTACATTTTTTTTTGAATGAGGGTTCTTACATGATGTGTGTCCCTTGAGCATGAAAGTGTTGATCCATCGGCCCATATACCCCAGTAGGTCATATGTTTTACTTGTCTTCTTCATTGGGCAGAACGGAGCGGGTGCTCCATTTCGGAGCAGGTGCTCCCGAAACCTTTTTCTCAAATTCTAACGGCTTAACGCTTGTGCACTGGATCAGACACTGCTGCTTGGGGCGTGCACTCTTATATGGAGCAGGTGCTCCTGGAAATCCTTCTCATCATTTGTCGATTTCTTCAGCAAGAGTGAGTTACAGGTTGTGTCAATCATTTTCTCTCCGACCTTTTTGCACATATCTGCACATATGGAAAATGAAATACAAGAGTGCAAGTGGTCTAATAGAAAGTTAGGCTAGAGGTGGGTACTAGCTAAAGATGAGCTAGCTATTCAGGATCAACAAGAGTAGTGAAAGGTATAAGAAGTCATAAATATAGACATGTTCCCCTAGTCTAATGTCCATAACAAGAAGATTTTAAGTTCAAATTACGTCCTGATAAAATAGAGTTTAAAGTCATTCCGGTGAAACTTTTTGTGTAGTGGAATGTTCTGGAAAGAGAGAGATCCGAGTATGGTGGTCCAGCTTGTCTGAGTACTCAAAATTCTGCAGCAATGGTCACTGGAGAGATGGTTAAATCACATGAATGGTGCAATCTCATCATAGATTAAGGTCCAAATTCCCAACCAAGTTTTGACTCAATAAAACAGACTGACTCAAAGACAAAAACAGACACAAACTGACTCAAAATTCAAACAAAAACCAAAGAAAATAAACGAAAATCAGTAGCAATAAACTCCTTCCCCCACACTTACTTCACACCGCCCCTGGTGTGAAAATAAATATGAAGTCGGGATACAAAGAAAATACAAATGAAAATGGAATAATACAATGGTGATATAGGGGTGTTACTGGCGATCAGCGGGTGGTGTCATCAGGACTCTCACTCATGTCTCGCCCCTGGCGCTTCCTACCATGGAAAGGCTGCTCGGAAGGTCCCGCCGTATGCTCTGTATGGACGTCTCTCGTCGGCGTGGTGTGGCAGCTACCACGGGATAAGGTCTGCATGATGCGCTGTAGGAGACTGTTGTTCTTCCGCTGAGAAGCAATCATCCACTGCCTGTACTCAGCTGTATCAGGCTCATCAGAGATAGGGGAAGGCTGTACTCACCCTGAGTGGTGGTGGTGTGGTAGGGTAGTGTTAGTGTGCGTGGAGCGGTGAGGGACGTCTCCTCGTCCTCCAGGTGAGGTGGTAGTGCTCTGGAAAGGAAATCCGGGCGCGGCATGAAGCGCAGGTCGGATTCACAGTTGAGGCGGGTGATCGCTGGCTGGGGGAGCTTGCAGAAGAGTGTCTCGCCATTCACGCCCTTGAACTGGTAAGTGTCCTGGTCTCGGAGGATCTTCGAGCTGATGAGGTGAGCTGTATCCATCCTCTCGATCTGAGAAATGCATGTAGCATGTCCGAGAGGGACCTTACAAGTCTGGAAGAGGGTGGTGAGAAGGCTCCCAATGTGCTCGGTCTTCCCTGTCGCGCCGGTGTGTGCTCTATCTTTTGCCGCCACAATCGTCTCAGCGAATTGAAGCCCAAGGTTGACCTGGTGCACCGTTGGATGCGGTGCTCCATACGATTCGGCCACCAAGTCCCCACAGCCATAGTAGAGCATGAGGAGTTCGTCAAGGTGCACCTTGTTGCCGACGTCGCGATCAAAGAGAAGCTGGCTGTATAGTCTTGCGCAGATGCGCACAGCGGGGTGGCGGATCAAGGACTGGCTCGTGGAGCGAGAGGCGTAGGGGCCGGATGCGATCGTCTGCCAGAACTGGCTGGAGATGGGGAACCGCTTCGGGAAGGCGAGGTCCTTATCTTCTGCGTGGAAGCCGAAGACATCGTTAAGCTCTCCAATGGTAATGGTGTACTTCCTCCCGTCAGCAAAGAAGGAGAGAGATGCTTCATCAGCAGCCGGGTTCTGGGGATCGGCATAGTGAATCCTCGCTGTGGTGAGGCACTGGCGAGTGAGCTCGGGGTATAAGACCTCGGTTTCCAGAGCAAAGTCCACGATCTTGGCGCTGAGGAAGATTTCAGACACCTCGTTTTCGATTCCCAGCCGCTTCAATGTATCCGAGCACATAAACCGGGTGGGCTCTATCTTCACGCCCAGCAGCGCGTTGTAGTAGAAGCAATCGGTTTTGTCCCACTTCTCATCAGAGTGCACGGGGATGGTGTCATCTGGGAGCTCAAAACGTTCTCCTTCAGGGCACGGCCATGGCGCGGTTCGAGGGTCCGCTTGGGCCGAGGTACTTGCACCCTTTCCTTTCCGGTTCGTGTAGCGGACGTTCTTGGGCTGCATTTTTCTGTAAAACACACAAGAGACATTTTAAAGTGAGCTTTACACAAAGGGAAGTCACACGATTTTGGCATTTAAGTTTGTACCATTGATGAACAGTCAAATCGTGTGTATTTAGGACTCATTGAAGGACTAAAACTCATATCTCAAGCCTTATCAACATGCAACACGATTTTCACCACAGTTCAGAGAGAGAGAGAGAGAGAGAGAGAGAGAGAGAGAGAGAGAGAGAGAGAGGAGAGAGAGAGAGAGAGAGAGAGAGAGAGAGAGAGAGAGAGAGAGAGAGAGAGAGAGAGAGAGAGAGAGAGAGAGCACAAAACCTCAAGTCCCAAAGTTGGGTAGCGACTGAAAGGGGGGGTTTTCGAGCTCATACCTTTGCTTGTTGTCGAAATCGATGGTAGAAACAGACTCAGGGCAAGAATTTGAGTGGTTTAGGCTCAAGAATTACTCAATTTGGTTGAGAATTGCAGAAGTTAAGAGTTTAACCAAAAACCAAAGAGAGAGAGAGAGAGAGAGAGAGAGAGAGAGAGAGAGAGGGGGGTGTGTCGCGATGAAGAAGAAGAAGTGGGGAGAGATGGTTGGCTTTTATAGGGGAAATCGGGTTGATTTAGGGTGAAACCCAATTTAAAATTGAAAGTATTTTTGATTGAAACCGAGTGAAAACCGATTCATACCAACCCAAATCACTTACCTGGTTGCGAAAAATTGGAGCACCCCAAAGGAGCATGGGCTCCGTTTGAGTCTGGGTGCTCTGTCGAGTGATTTACGCCTGGAGCACCCTGGGAGAGAACGGAGCAGGTGCTCCGTTTGGGTGCTCCCTTCTTCCTTTTCCATCTGTTCGCCAATGAAACACACGTAGGCTGTTTGTTTGTTTTTTATTTTTTTTTATAGGATAAAAACTAAAACTAAAAGTTAACATAAAGAGAAACAAAAGTTTCAAAGTTAGAGACTCTTACCGGTGGGTTGCTTCCCACCAAGCGCTTGGTTTAAGTCACTAGCTTGACTTAGCTAGCCTTTTAGGCTTGAGGAGGATCGTCTAAGGGAAAGACTTCTCCTTCTGCGAAGTAAGATTCAGCAAGATGTGGCTTGATCCGCTGACTGTTGACGAAAAACTCTCCTCCCTTGGTGTCCAACAACACAACAGCTCCATATGGTTTGACTTCCTTGATTGTGAAAGGTCCAGACAATCTTGGCCTTAGCTTTCCGGGAAACAGCTTCAACCGGGAATTAAACAGCAGGACTTGATCGTTTGAAGCAAAATTCCGGGTCATAATCCTCTTGTCGTGGTAGGCCTTAGTTCTTTCCTTGTATATCTTGGAGTTATCATAAGCAAGATGCCTTATTTCTTCCAACTCGTGCAGCTGCATCATCCTCCTTTTCGAGGCAGACTTAACATCGAAGTTCAACATCTTCACTGCCCATGCTGCTTTGAACTCAAGCTCTACAGGAAGGTGGCAAGCTTTTTCATACACCAAGTGAAATGGTGTTGTTCTTAAGGGTGTATATAGGTAGTTCTATACGCCCAAAGAGCATCATCAAGCTTGGAAGCCCAATCCTTCCTTGTTGTTCCCATGGTTTTCTGCAGGATGCTCTTGATTTCCCTGTTGGAGATTTCGACTTGCCCACTGGTTTGAGGATGGTAGGGAGATGCAACCTTGTATTTCACACCATTCTTTTTCAGCAAGGTTTCGAAGATCTTGTTGATGAAGTGGGATCCTCCATCGCTTATGACCACTCTATGCACACCAAACCTTGGGAAAATGATTGATTTGAACATCTTGATCACTACTCCGGCATCATTTGTGGGACTTGCCAAAGCTTCTTCCCATTTGGACACATAGTCCACAGCCACTAGGATACACTCATTTCCGAAAGATGATGGAAATGGCCCCATGAAGTCGATCCCCCACACATCAAAAACTTCAATTTCCAGGATGAAGTTTTGTGGCATCTCATTCGTCCTGCTTATATTGTCTTGTATTTGGCATGAATCACACCTAGATACAAATCTATGGGCATCTCTGAACATAGTTGGCCACCAATATCCTGCCTGTAGCACCTTAGAGACTGTCTTGAAAGTGGCGAAATGGCCAGCAATATGGGGAACCATGACAATGGTACAAGATTTCTAGAATTTTCACTTCAGCTACACATCTTTTGAAAACTCCATCAGTGCAATGCTTGTAGAGGTAAGGCTCATCCCAAAAGTAGTGCCTTATATCTTTCAAGAACTTTTTTTTCTTGTTACCCACAAATCCCTTAGGTTCTTGCTCATCAGCAAGGTAATTGGCTATCTCTCCAAACCAGGGTAACTTTGTGTGCAGTGTGCCCTATCGATTTGACTGCAGAAGTCTGGTGGAGCAGGTGCTCCAAAACGGAGCGGGTGCTCCACGACCTGGCACACACTTATAACATAAACTTGCTCTTCAGGAAACTGTTATCTAGAGGCATCTCTGTCTCTATTCTCATCTTAGATAGATGATCTGCAACTCCATTCTCAACTCCCTTCTTGTCTACAATCTCCAGATCAAATTCTTGTAGCAAAAGAATCCATCTTAGGAGCATTGGCTTGGCATCCTTCTTAGTCAACAAGTACTTTAGTGCAGCATGGTCTATGTGCACGATTACTTTGGACCCAACAAGGTAAGACTGAAACTTCTCAAAAAGCAAAAACAATCGCTATAAGTTCCTTCACCGTTGTGGCATACTTGCATTGAGCCTCATCCAGAGTTCGGCTCGCATAATAGATGACATGCAGCTTCTTGTATTTCCTCTGACCCAGAACTGCACCAACTGCAAAATCACTTGCGTCTGTCATGATTTCGAATGGCAACTCTCAGTCTGGTGGTTGCACAATGGGAGCACTGACCAATGCTCCTTTGATTGTGTGGAAAGCATCAAGGCAGGCACTATCAAACTCAAACTTGCACAACAGCTGTGTAAGAGGTCTCGCTATCTTGGAGAAGTCTTTGATAAACCTCCGGTAGAAACCAGCATGACCCAGAAAACTGCGGATTCCTTTGACAGATGTAGGCGGTTGTAAGCTCATCATAATCTCTATCTTCGCCTTATCCACCTCAATACCCTGCTCTGAAATTCGATGACCCAACACGATCCCATTCCTCACCATGAAGTGGCACTTCTCCCAGTTCAGAACCAGATGTTTCTCTTCACATCGTTGAAGTACCCTGCACAAATTCGACAAACAGACAGAAAAAGAGCTTCTATAGACAGAGAAATCGTCCATGAAAACCTCCATAATGTCTTCGATGAGGTCAGTAAAAGTAGACATCATGCACCGCTGGAATGTGGCTGGAGCATTGCACAAGCCGAATGGCATTTGCCTGTAGGCGAATGTGCCATAAGGACATGTCAATGTTGTCTTCTCCTGGTCATCCAGATGGATTGGGATCTGAAAGAAAGCAGAGTAGTCATCTAGAAAGCAATAGTATGGGTGGTTAGCCAGTCTTTCAAGCATTTGATCAATAAAAGGCAAAGGAAAATGGTCTTTACGGGTTGCAGCATTCAATTTCCGATAATCTATGGATATTCTATGGCCAGTTACAGTCGTAGTAGGTATCAATTCATTCCTATCATTTTTAATCACAGCAATACCACCTTTCTTAGGAATTACATGAACCGGACTAATCCACGTACTGTCAGAAATAGCATAGATTACTCCAGCCTCTAGAAGTTTCATTATCTCCTTTTTAACAACATCTTTTTAATTCGGGTTTAACCTCCTTTGATGTTCTATAGAACTCATCGATTCATCTTCTATATATATTCTATGCATGCAAAGATCGGGAGAGATTCGAGTGATATCATCAAGTGAGTATCATAATGCTTTTCTATACTTCCTTAGCTCACACAAAAGTAAAGCAACTTCCACATTGTTCAGCTCAGAGTTTACTATCATAGGGTAAGTAGAGTTCGTTCCAAGGAATGCGTACCTTAGCCCGACAGGAAGTGTTTTCAGCTCAAGCTTGGGAGCTTTCAGCTCGCTCCAAGGGCCATCGACAAGACTTGACTTCGGAGCAGGTGCTCCTAAATTCAGACCAGGTGCTCCATTGTTGCCTTCTGCAGTCGAGTTTTGCCCTTCTTGTAGACTCATGTAGGCTACCATTCTTTCCAAACCGAGGCTTGAATCCAGCATCTTTGCAAATCCATTAGCATCCTCGCTCAGAAAACCATGTTTTCCTTCGGCCATAGTCAATGCAACCTCCAATGGATCATTGGATAGAACCTCTTCAACCATTTGGTCTGAGATTGCATCATCACCTTCAATGGTGAAAGTCTGTCCATCCAGCATGGGTCTTTTCAGCAGTTTATCCATTTCGAATTTCACCACAATATCTCCCAGTTGGAGATCAATTACTCCATTCCTTACATTAATTATTGCACCTGCTGTGCAGAGGAATTATCTACCCAAAATAAGAGGGTCTCTTGGTTCTTCATCAAGTTCTATTACCATGAAATCTGCAGGGATTAATGTGTTCCCTATCTTCACATGTAAATCCTCAAGAATTCCTACGGGTAGCTTTGTTGATCTGTCAGCAAAAACCAGAGAGATCCTTGCAGTTTGAACTTGGTGAAACCCTGTCTCTTAGCCACAATGTATGCCATAAGGTTTACACTTGAACCCAAATCGGAGAGAGATCAAGAAAAGGTGTTGGGTCCGATTTGCACAGATAGAACAAACCTCCCTGGATCACCCATCTTCTTGAGCACTTTATTTTGCAGTACATCACTGCAGTCTTTTGAAACCAGCATCACATCCTCATCGTCAGCTACTCTTCCGACCAACAATCCTTTTATGTACCTCTTCAAAGAGGGCATCATTTGGGCAGCATCAACCAATGGAATTTTGATGGTTATGTCTTGAAGCATCTCTTTGCATTTAGCCTCTTCTATGTCTTTATGGGATTTCTTAGGTGGGACTGGGTAGGGGACCTTAGATTTGTTAACCCTTTCTGGAGCTGCTGCAAGTTTTTCTATAGGTGTGAGTGGAGCACCCTGATGGAGCATGTGCTCTGCATATGGGCTGGGGTGCTCCATCGTAAAATCTCTGCCTGGAGCACCCTGAGATGGAGTCGGAGCAGGTGCTCCGGACATCGAGGGATGCTCCTTCGAGTTTTCTTCGCCTGGAGCATGCTGTTCTTCCTGGAGCAGGTGCTCCTCAGCTATCTCCTTCCCTTTTTCCGATTTCTGAGTTGGTGTTGAAGGTACTTGAAGTGTCTTCCCACTTCTCAATTCAATGGCATTGATGTATTCAGTTCTTGAATTTTCAGGCTTCCCACGAAGAGTTCCAAGTGTTCTCTTGACAGCTTCTCCAGTTTGTGCAACCTGAACATCCAATTTCTTCATTTGAGTCCACACAACCTCATACTTGCTATTCATGTCACTGTACATGTGATCAACCTTAGCATTGATTTCTGAAGATGACTTCTGTTGATTAAGCAACAGCTGCTGCATAAGGTTCTTCAAATCATCTTGGGAGGTGTTTGCAGAACTTGAAGAAGGTTGAATGCTAGTATATTGTGACTTCTGCTGTCCTCCTTGGAAGCGATTCTGCCCCTGATTGGTGATGAACTGCTTCCCTTGTGAACTGTTGGAGTAGCTTTTCTGAAACCCCACATTCTGATACAGCTGATTCTGGCTCCCTTGTTGTTGTGGGTATACTTGATCTTGTGTGTTCTCCACATTGGTGCTCCTGTAGGACAAGTTGGGGTGGCTCCTTTAAGCTTGATTGAACCCACGATTTTGCACAAACCCTTGCCCATTCACATAGTTGACCTCCAGCTGATTATTATCCTGGTCATCTCCAAACTCCTTAGATAGAGGTGTTTCTCCATTCTCATCAACAAAATTGACTGTCTTTTGGTTCCCCTTTAGCAAAAGGTTTACTTTGGCTGTGAGCTCATCAATCTTTTGAGCTTCCACACTACTGACTCTCCTTGTTCTGTCGTATTCAGGAGACTTGCTGCTGGAACTTGCAGCCAATTTCTCAATCAGTTCAAAAGCACCATCTTTGGACTTTGTCATAAAATCACCATTACTAGCAGCATTCAGAGCATTTTTGTAATCCCAATCAACACCATCATAGAAGGTGCCGAGAATTTGTTCATCAGTGAACCCATGATGAGGACGTTCTCTTTTGTACTCCTTGAACCTTTCCCAAGCCTCACAAAAGGCTTCTCCGGAACGTTGATGGAATGAGGATATCTTGTTCCTCAAAGCTGCGGTCTTGGACATGGTGTAAAAGTGATCCAAGAATGCTGATCTACACTCAGCCCATGTCGTCAAAGACCCAGGTGGTAATGATTTAAACCAACGTGAAGCTTTGTCCGCGAAAGAGAATGGGAACAGCTTACACTTCAGAAAGTCATGAGACACTCCATTTGAACCACTCGTGCTGCAGATTTCTTCAAATTTTTTTATGTGGTCCATCGGAATTTCTACAGGCAACCCATGGAATAAATTCTGCTTCACCAGAGTGATCATTTGAGGCTTGATCACAAAGTCTTGCCTCTGAATTGTGGGTGGGACAATCGCATCTCTATTTTGATAAAAGGCATGCAGATTGTCCTTATCTCCAATCGCAGGCTGTTGCTGCCGCGATTGTCTCAGTTGCTCCATCTCTTGACGAAGTCTTTGCAGCTCAGCTGCCATTTCAGCATTACCTCTTTCGCCCATATCCACAATATCATGAACTTGGACAGGTGCAGAAACAGGAGTAGTATCGGTAGTAGGAACAGGAACAGGAGCAAGCACTAGTGCAGCTCGGTTTTGCCTGTTTTCTCGCTCTCTTCTAGACAACTCTTCGTTGGTCAGGATGACGAGATTTTCAGATTTCTTACTCCTTGTGGTTCTTGTGGTCATGCACCTGAAACACACACAAGAGAGAAGAAGAGAAACAAATTAGAAAGATCTTAGACTAAAATTCAAACCAAGAAACAGAGGTAACGAATTGGTCCCCATCGCAACGGCGCCAAAAACTTGAAACACTGGATTTAGTCATTTTATTCTACTGCAAGTGCACAACTTATGATTGTAATATAGATAAGTTCGATTTCCAGAGGACCAGTGATACGCTTTGTATCTATAAGGTATTGAAAGAAAGCTACGCAAGCAAGTTAGTTTGGTTGTTTGTGAAACAAGTGACAGATTTAAACAATGATTTAAATTCAAATTAAAAAGCGTTAGACCAAGGTATTTTCGCAGGAAATTCAGAGTAAATGGTCGAACAACTATTCATGGGACATTTATGCGCAAGTCTAGAGCTCAAACATATAAATAATGTCAATCCACTGTCGTGGCATCAACAACTTTATCTAACAACCAAGAATCATAAACTGTCGTTTGGTCCTAGAATTGCAGACAAGCATTATTGCACAGGTTCGACATACTCACAATTTGCCTTAATATCAACTGTCGTTGGCTAAGGACAAATCGCTCACCAAAGTCTCTTCTAGCAACCTATTACACTTTTGATGACCTGAAACGACTCGATAAAGACTAAAAAAAATCGATAAAGGCTGCAAAACAAAGGTTAGAATGAGGTAAAATCGCCTCATATCAGCCAAGCTCGACTAATCATCTCTGCGATGTTTAACCCATATGCACATGTATGTGTAAATCTTTATATAACACATATAATATTATTAGAAATCCAATATTTTATTAATCCATATTACTTAGGTGTTTGACACTTTAGGATTGTACAATATTAGTAATAGATTCATAACCTATAAATTATAACCGGTTTCTAGAAAAACATTATAACCACCTAATATTATATGATTGTTGACCCTCGACATTACGATTTCAACAAGAATGAGTACAATAGATTTCAGGACAGTATGCATATTAACCACTGATTTTGCATGACTTTGTTTTGTTTAAATTTTTTAGCAGGTTTTTTTAATGAATTGGATATCATCCAACAGAATTGCAAAGACCAAAACAAAAGAAAAAATGATAAAATAAAGGAGCATTCAAAAGTCATTAATTGTAGTTATCATATAACCATACTTTTTATTTTGTAATCTTTTAAGCTCCAAGGTTATGTGGATATCATATTATCATAGCTCTTCAGCACAAGTAGCTCGTTTATCACACTTTTAACAAATACCGAATTTGTGGGTTTTCAGCGAGCCAATAAGATTTAATATTCAATTCATATTTTATTATATTTTCTTACGTGTGTGTGAGTTGATGTGTTTTTTGTTTTATTTTTTACAGTTGTTTGGTTTCGATTCAATTCTAAAAGAATTGTGGTTTCGACCAATTTTTCATTTTTATTAGTTGTATCTCATCTCAGACGTATAATTAACAATATATCATAGCCGTTTGTTTTCAACGCAAAGTAACGATGCAAGCATCTATGGGTATTACTTATGAGGAACGAATAGTCATTATTGTAAATGTGGTGGTGGCTATAAATTTCCAAGTAAAGCTCACAGATTTTTTATCAAGACTAATACAACAATAGTACTTAGCTTCAAACCATACTACTAGTAACCATTATTCATTATTATCAAATACATACGCAAATATATATATATATATACTAGATTAGGAACTGTGTGGTACACGGGTTTTAAGAAAATATTTAAATTTTAAAGTTGATAACCCATATAATTATAATCTATATAATTAAATTCAAAACTCACACTTATAACTTAAATAATTTTAAAAAAAGATTGCAATAAATAAATGAGAATATTTTAAAGTATATTTTAGATATTATATTTCACCTTTAATCTACTTAATGCATATAATTCAACTAAACATATATGTATTTTATAAAATTTTCTTTACATAGATTTTATAGTTTTAATTATTTCTCTTACTTTACTTTATTATTGATCTCGATTATAATTTTTTCTTAATTTTAATTAAAATAACTTTTTTCATTTAAAAGTTAATTTTTTATTCTAAATCTTAAAATTTTAATAATAAGATATCTCATTAGAAAATTTATAAATTATATTATTATTATATACATTTTCATTTTATTCTTATTATTATCTTTCTAAATCTTACTATATAATTGTAATTTTTAAAATTATAAAATATTATAATATAATTAAAAACTTTGACAATATAAAATATTATTGTAACGACCCAAAACCAGGTCTAACTGAGCCCAATTTAGATTCAGGAAGAAATCCTAATTGCTCCTTTAAATAGCTTCCTATCCCCTTTTATTTTTCTACTAAAATTTCATCGAAGCGAAATTCTGTCAAAATCAATTCGTCAGATTGTGTTAGAGGCGATTTCTCGTAGCCACCGCGTGGATCTATCAGTGTGTCACTGAATCCGAGTCAAAGGTAATCACATAAACCACTTTTTGACAGTTTTCCACTACATCCATTCAGTAAAACCACTATAGCTTTCTAACTGTGTCGAATCTCGTAAATCCAAGGCCATCATCGGATTCAAGACGTTGAGACAAGTCTGTAGCCACATAGCCACAAAGATCGCCGACAATGTACTTTTATACGTCGAGACAAGTCTGTAGCCACATAGTCTTTATATAGATGCACTTTTATACTTATTCCGGGAGAACACATCTTTATGACGATGGAACTCGGATCATGTTGCTTTGCTTATTTAGCATCCAAATTAGAAGTGCATACCATAAATTCTTGAAGGAGAGAAAAAATTCAAGTTGGATGAATTGCTCTTATCTTACGGAAAAGGTGAGCTTCCTTCTCATGGAAGAACATAAAAAGTGTGGGATGTGGACGTCAGTCGTATCTATATTCCAGTCTTAGTCAGCGGTAACCACTGTGTCTCGTTGTGCATCAATTTCGTACATAGAACAATTGAAGTCTTCGATTGTGCTGGCATGAAAAACTACAAAGCGGTGGAAGCATTCACAGTCATCATCCCTCATATTGTGAAAGAAGTCCAGTCCCCTCCGAAGAAAAAAACATCTAAATATTGGTCAGTACTCAGCTCTCTATGTGCCCATAAAGCCGTGTAACACCCGTCTCATCCACACCCGAGAACGGCGTACCACTACATTTAACTTATTTTTTAAATACTCCAATTAACTAAAACCGTGACTTTATTTCCGGAAATCATCAAACAAATCTTATAAATACCACATCTTGAATAAAATCGTGAAATAATGTTTAAAATAATATATTGAAAACCGTAAAATCCCAAAAGTAGCACCCGATCGTCATAGCATAAATCTACTCGTCTGTCTCACCTGAAAAGGGAAGAAAGAGGGGTGAGTAACAGGGGGTTACTCAGTGAGGTTGGGGATGCTAATCACAGAAAACGCAGTTCCGATCATAGCACTCCAAAAACAGTAAAAAGACTAAACATGAGCAACCACGACACCTAAAGTACCCAAACAACAACCAAATGTCCTATTGACGGATCCAGTGACCGCCGGCACCCTCCAAAGAGAACAACATGGAAGCAGTGTCCAATGGCACCGCCCATAGATGATTATCGATCTCTGAAGGCACTGGACAACAGATCAACTAACCTGCCCAGCACCATCTCACACACAACACAACACGCGATGCAAGTAGAGAAGTCCGTCTTTGTACCCCTGCAATCCCTAACACCTAACATACTCGACTAACTAAATAAATAAACATATATCAAGGTAACAATTAACATTTTAATGCACAATCAAATGGTTGAATCATCTATATTCCTACGTCCAATTTACAAGTAAAACTACATAGACTCGATCAGAGAAACAGATCACGTTTAGTATTTGATCCCATCTAAGACGTTCTAGACGAAAGTACAGAATTCTGCGGAAAACCCTTACCTTAGCCTTAACAACGAAAAACAATAGGATTTTCTATGCACTTAACCTCCAGATCGTTCTCTTTTAACCGAAAGGAAAAACCATGATTCCAGAAGCTCCTTGCAAAGATTCAGGTTAAACGGACCACATTTTCCTAACCAAAACACACATCTCAACAGACTGGTATCGGATCAGCACTACACAGACACGCTTTGGAAACAAGAATACAACTTTCTACTCATACCTCCGATCGAAACGAACTCGGCCACTACGGAAAGAAGACATTCGGGGCTTTCTAACAATAGTTTTATTCGTTCCGTAGATTTTCACGGTTAGCCGGAATATCGCCTCGCAAAATGGGGGCGGAATGATGATGCGAATTCGGCACAGCGCCGCACATGCTCGAAGAAACAATCATAACTTTCAGTATACAGATCCGAATGATAAAGCGCTTGCAGCAGTAGATCAATGAATAAGTCAAGGGCATACCTACCAAGTTTCAGATTGATTGAATTAGATTTACTAGTTTGATTCTCCGTTCTACCAGAACTAGTCAGATATACCTTGTAGGTCTTTCTAGGTGGCTCTGGTGGCTTTTCCTTTAAGGTTTCTAATCAACGGCTAGATTTCAGCAGGGTTTCGGAGTGGTGGAATCTTTTTAAGAAAATAAAATACGAGGAGTCCATTTATAGGGGAGGGAAGCCTAGGGTTTAGATCTATTGAATTGGGCACTAATGGGCCTCAGGGTTTGGGTCTTTACAATTTTTCCCCACATGACTGGAATTTGTCCTAGAATTCACAAAAGAACTTGAGAAAACTCAACTGTCATGAAGGAGGAATGAACGTGTGACTGGGAAGACTTGCATGATTGAAAGAATTTTGAAAGATTTTTAAATAACGAAATGAATGAAAAGATGGAAGAGAAATGAAAGCTCAGTTGCCTTAAACGCTAAAAGAAAGAACGATCTTGGGAAGAAATGATAATGATTTTATAAAAAATAAAAGGAAAAAATAATATGGTAAGGGAGAAAACGAATATGATAGAACTGCTTACACTGTTAAAGAGAGAAAAATAATGAAGGGAATTTGAAACTTGGACTAGGAAAACACTATTGGCAATCTGCTTTGAACTTCTAATAGAACTCTTCTTGAACTGCACCTCAAAAACGAAAGAAAATGAATAAATAAACTTAAGCTAAAACTGAGACAAACGATTACTAGATCAATACCATAAAGAATGAGTGCTATTATTATTTTTCTTTTTCCCGTCCCGAAAAATTTGAAATCTGTTGAAAACAGAATTGCAAACATTTTTTAATTTTTTTTTTCTACTACCGTCTACCGGGTCAGGGACGACAAACCCGCTCTGATACCAAAATGTAACACCCGTCTCATCCTCACTCGAGAACGGTGTGGCAATATGCTTAACTTAAATCTCAAATACTCCAATTAATAAAATCTCAACTTTATTTTCGGAAAACATTAAATAAATCTCATAAATCCAATAAATCGAATAAAATCTTAAAATAATGTTTAAAATAAAATACTGAAAACCGTCAAATTCCAAAAATAGCATCCGAGCCGTCATAGCGTAAATCTACTCGTCTGTCTCACCTGAAAAGGGAAGAAATAGGGGTGAGTAATAGGGGAGTTACTCAGTGAGGTATGGGATGCTAATCACAGAAAACGTAATCTGGTCATAACACTCCAAACACGGAAAACAGACTAAACATGAGCAATCACGGCACCTAAAAGTACCCAAACAACAAACCGGTCCTATTGACGGATCATGTGACCACCGGCACCCCCCGAAGAGAACAACATGGAATAAGTGTCCAATGACACCGCGCGTAGACGATTATCGATCTCTGAAGGCACTGGACAACAGATCGACTAACCTGCCCAGCACCATCTCACACATAACATAACACGCGATGCAAGTACAGAAGTCCGTCTCTGTACCCTTGCAATCCCTAACGTCTAACATACTCGACTAACTAAATAAATAAACGTATATCAAGGAAACAATTAGCACTTTAATGCACAATCAAAGGTTTGAATCATCTATATTCCTAAGTCTAATTTACAAGTAAAACTACATAGACTCGATCAGAGAGACATATCACATTTAGTATTTGATTCCATCTAAGGCGTTCTAGACGAAAGTACGGAATTCTGTGGAAATGCCTCACCTTAGCCTTAACCACGAAGAACAACATGATTTCCTATGCTCTTGAGCTTCAGACCGGTTCTACTTCAACCGAAAGCTAAAAATATGATTCCATGAGCTCCCTGAAAAGATTCGGGTTCCACGTTTGCCTAACCAAAACACACATCTCAACAGAATGGTCTCGGATCAGCACTACACAGACACGCTTTGGAAACAATGATACAACTTTCTACTCATACCTCCGATCGAAATGAACTCGGCCACTACGGAAAGAAGACGTTCGGGGCTTTCTAACAATAGTTTTATTTGTTTCGTAGATTTTCACAGTTAGCCGGGAAATCGCCTCGCAAAGTGGAGGTGGAATGATGATGCGAATTCGGCACTGCGCCGCACATGCTCGAAGAAACAACCATAACTCTCAGTATACAGATCCAAAAGGCAAAACGCTTGCGGCAGTAGATCAATGAATGAGTCAATGGCATACCTACCGAGTTTCAGATCGATTGGATTAGATTTACTAGTTCGAGTATCCCTTCTCCCAAAACTTGTCAGATTGCCTTGTAGGTATTTCTAGGTGGCTCCGGTGAGTTTTCCTTCAAGTACTAATTGACGGCAAGATTTCGGCAGAGTTTCTGATGTGATCATGGATAGCACAGCAACAAAGGAGTCAAAGGAAGAGCCAGAGATAGTAGGAAGGATCACTCGTTCCAGAGTTAGGGAATTGGCTAAGGAAGCTCATTCACTTCTAGCAAAAGGATCACTTACCTTACCTGCTATTCAAGTGTTCAACATCTTCAGCCAGAAGACTCCACCCAGTAATGATAACTAAGTAACTTAAGGTGATGAGTCTGTACTCTTTTTCCCATGATGAGTTTTGTCCCACTGGATTTTCTCAACATGGTTTTTAATGAGGCAGATGAGTCACTATGTTGAGTTGCTTAGGAGTCATTACCTTTGGGTAATAATGTACAAGCCACTATGGCTTTGTACTTAGTGATTTTAAAGGTGCACCAATTAGGAACCTGTGGATTGGGACACCTTGTTGTTTCTTTTATTTGTTTTCATAACGCTTTGTTGTTTTAAATTCTTAGAACACCATGCTGTTTATTGATTGTTTTAAAACAGCATGTTGTTGAGTTTTAGGGTTGTCTGAGAGTTGTATTTAAGCTGTAATCAGCCTTCCATGATAAGGTAGCGAAGAACATAAATGAAAAGCAATAGAAGGCACTTCTTCTCTCACCTTTGATCCCTTGAATGCGTTCAGGAATCCGAGTTTCATTACACCTAGTGACCTTGAGACTCTTCTATCTATTCTAATCATCTGATCATCTGAATTCAATCCATAAAACCCTTGTCTTCAATCCTAAATCCATTCTCACACCTTAGATTCCCCATGGGATCCATCATCATCATCAATCTCGTTTCACAAGCTCACCATCCTACAATACACAATGGGTAGCCTTTCTTTAGAGTGATCAAGGGAGTTCATATCAGGTGGTATCAGAGCCAACTCTGAACCAAAGGCTGAGCAAACCCTAGAAAACCCCCTCTTTTCCTTTTGTATTTTCCATTCTTTTTATGCAACAAGTTTTAAAAGTTTTAGGTATACAGAAGTTTGTTTTTAGAACTTTTTTACTGTGAGCTGTTTTGATTGTTTCATGTACCATGGAGCTTTCAGCAGAAGCTATGGAAGCTCTGAATCAAACCATGGCTCAACAGATCAGAGAGGCAAATCAATCTGTGGCTACTCAGCTTATGCAACAGATAGAGCAGCTCAACAACAAATTTGAGGTCCGATTCAAGGACCTGTTGAAGGAGCATAGCACAGCAGAGACTGCCTCATCAGAACCACCAAGCCCTAGAGAAGCTATTCGCCTTGCCAAGGGGAAAGCACATGTGGGAGCCTCTTCTAGGCAACCTAGAGGCAACACCGGCCGACCACCTACAGGAGGTAGGGAACCCAGCACCCATCAGACCAGAAACACCGAGGGCATGGGGAGAGAAAAACGCAGAGCCAACAGAACACCTCGACGCCAAACTCACCGAGTCCAATTGGAGACAGAACCTGAGTACTCAGAAGAAGAAGAGAGGTCAGATGACAGTCTTCATACCATAAGGAGGGATCGAAACAGAGGCCACGGTAGAGACTATGACCCATTAGAGCAGCAGCTGAGGCACATTAAGATTCAGTTTCCTTCTTTCCACGGCACCAATGATCTAGAAGCCTACCTAGATTGGGAGAGGAAGATGGAATCAAACTTCTTGGTACAAGGAACATATGAGCTTAACAGATAGCTGTATCAGAATTCAATGGCTATGCACTCTTGTGGTGGGAGCAGTTGGGAATCACCAGAGATCGAAACAGAGAGCTTCCTATCACCACCTGGGCGCAAATGGTCACGCAAATGAGAAAGAAGTTCGTGCCTGCACACTACCAGAGAGAGATCCTCAACAAACTCAGACGCCTTATACAAGGAACTAGGTCAGTCCGAGACTATTACCAAGAGCTGGAGACCTTACTGATCAGAGCTGATCTAAGAGAAGGTGAAGACATGGTGATGTCTAGGTTCCTAGGGGGACTTAACAGGGAGATTCAGGACAAAGTTGAGTTACAAAACTATGAAGATGTACAAGAGATGGTGCATAAGGCCGAGTTGATTGAATCACAGATCAAGAGGAGAATTGGCAGATCAACCTTCTCCTCTAACATTCCAAGACCTAAGGAGCTCAGTAAACCAGCTTACACCAAGGATCACAAACCATCTTCCACTACAGTCAAGGAAGAGGTCAAGATCGAGTTTAAACCAAGGGGTGGGACTTCTACTAGCAACATCAGATGCTTTAAATGCCAAGGCATGGGGCATTATTCCAGAGACTGCCCCAACAAGAAGATGTTCCTGCTACAAGAAGGAGGAGAGATAGTACCTCAAGACAGCTCAGAGAGTGAAACCGATGTTGGCACAGAAGAAGAAGAAGAACCAGCAGCAGTTGGGGAGATGTTAGTGGCACGCTCCTTTAGTGTTCAGATCCATCCAGATGACAGAGGCCAGCGAGAGAATCTCTTCCATACCAGATGTGTGGTCCAGGATAAGGTTTGCACACTGATTGTAGATGGAGGTAGTTGCACCAATGCAGCAAGTGAAGAGATGGTGAAGAAACTCAACCTCAAAACCACTTCACACCCAAGGCCTTATCAGCTACAATGGTTGGACAACAAAGGAGCCTTAACTGTGTCTCAACAAGTACTTGTCAAGTTGGCTATTGGTAAGTATGAGGATGAGCTACTTTGTGATGTGATTCCTATGAAGTCTAGTCACTTTGATCATGGATAGCACAGCAACAAAGGAGTCAAAGGAAAAGCCAGAGATAGTAGGAAGGATCACTTGTTCTAGAGCTATGGAATGGGCTAAGGAAGCTCATTCACTTCTAGCAAAAGGATCACTTACCTTACCTGCTATTCAAGTGTTCAACATCTTCAGCCAGAAGACTCTATTGAAGTGAAGAAGAAGCAACCTCAGTCCTTCCGTACAATGCGTGTAACGCAAGTATCAGAGTAACTTGTGAGACAAGTCTCACCACAAGTCAAATGTAGAGAAGTCTTGACGTGGGTTAGTTGTGCTGTGTGTTTTACTTATCAACATGTGACACAAAAGAGAGTTGACTACTTCACCAGACCGTTAGAGAAGAAAGAGACGCAGAGGTCACGTGTGGACTTAAGGATTCACACCTTCTTGGAGATGTCACTGTCTACCTTGATCTTCTCATCCATTTTGTCTCTACGACCATAAACGTCACTATCTCTCTCCATTGTGACCGTTGCCTGTAGTGTCTATAAGTAGACTCATTCAGCTGTTTGTAAATATACACTTAAGGAAATTATAATTTCCAAGTTCATTCAATATTATCTTAAGCTCTCAACTTCATTCTCAATCTAAAGCTTTCATACTTCTGCTATCCTTTTTTCGATTCTAAACTTACATGGTATCAGAGCAATTTTGTTCTTAGATCCTGTGATTTTATCACACCATCCTTCTAAAAGCTCACTCTCAAACTCTGTCAAGAAATCGTGTTCTTCATTTCTTTGTCCATTGGACAATAGCTTTCAAGAATCATTTCTCTCATTAAAACAACTCATTTCTTTGATCAAAATACTCACTTGAATCTCTTCTATACTCGTTCTGATTCAGTTCTTCCGAAATCTTGAATCCAAAACTCTATTATCCATTGGTCCATAGCAGGCTCACCCTTTTACCCAGCGGTGCATAACTCAGTTCTTGGTCTTTGCGAGCTTCCCATGGAGAACAACAAGGCGATTTCTCTTCCAATCACTCTGAAGGGAGCTGACAACTATCTCTTGTGGGCAAGGACCACCAAGGCTGTACTGAATGGACGCAAGGTGTTCCACCATGTTGAGTTCGAGAAGGCAATGACGAATCCAAATCAACAGATGATGCGTGGTTCTCTGAAGACCAAGCAGTACTCGCGGCTCTTCAAAGCTCTCTTGATCTTCCTGTTCTTGAAGCCTACTCTTACTGTGAGAAAGCTAAGGAGCTATGGGACACACTCAAGAATGTCTTTGGGAATGTGTCAAATCTCACAAGGGTCTTTGAGATAAAAAGGAGCATCAATCAAGTGAGCCAAGGAGAGACTGACTTCAACACATTCTTTGGCAAGTTCAGGTCTTCATGGGCGGAACTAGAGATGCTCAGACCAGCAACCACTGATGTAGCCATCATCAATGAAAGGAGGGAACAAGACAAGATGTTCTCGCTATTGATGGTCCTCAATCCGGCCTATAATGACTTAATCAAGCATATTCTCAGGGGCAACAAACTTCCAAGCCTTGAAGAAGTTTGCTCTCAGATCCAGAAGGAACAAGGAACTCTTGGCCTGTTTGGAGGAAAGGGAGGAGATATAATTTTAGCTAACAAAGCAGTGGAGGCAACCGCAAACAAAAGCTACTTCAAGTCTGGAGAAAACAACTACAACTCGGTGGTGTGTGACCATTGTAAGAAGCCCGGTCACTCTAAAGCTCAGTGCTTCATTCTTCATCCACACTGGAAGAGGTTCCCCACTCATACAGGCAGATGGGACTCACGGTCCTCACACCAGGGACACTGGAGGAGCAACACCAATGGCAGCAACAACCACCGTGAGTCCAAAGCTCACCTCGCATCAGGAAACCAGGAGAATGGTGGCTCATCGACTCAGAACCAAAACAATGGGAGCTCAGCCATGACCATCTCTTCAGATTATGTGAAGAAATCTGACTTTGACGCCCTCCTCAAGGCACTCAAAGACTCTGGTAAACCTGTTAAACCCATGAGCTTCCATGCCTCTTGTGAACTTGCGGAATCTCTGTCTAGTACTAGCAAACCATTGATTGTAGATTCGGGAGCAAGCCACCATGATTAGTGATCCTAAGCTGATTAGTGATATTAAACCTGCTCTAGGTCATGTTAGTATTGCTAATGGTGAACAGGTTCAGATTAGAGGAATTGGTAATCTGAAACTATTTGATAAGGAATCTCCAGCCTTCTATATGCCCACCTTTACCTATAATCTATTGTCAGTTAAAAAGGCCACCTCTGATTTAAATTGCTTTGCTATATTTGGGCCTAATGATGTTTACTTTCAGGATATTGACACAAGTAAGGTTCTAGGACAAGGAACAATCAAGGATGGGCTTTATGTGCTTGAAGACATTAAGTCTTCCTCTCTATCTCCATCCGGTTTTAGCTTTAATGTTGGTGTAGTCAAAGATGTTATTTGGCATGCTAGATTAGGACACCCTCACTACAGGGTTCTTAATTTACTTTTGCCTCATGTTCAATTTCAAAATGATGATTGTGAGGCATGTATCTTGGGCAAACATTGCAAATCTGTTTTTCCTAAATCATCTACAATCTATGAACACTGTTTTGATTTGATTCACTCAGATGTTTGGACTTCACCTTGTTTATCTAGAGAGAACCACAAATATTTTGTCACCTTCATTGATGAGAAGTCCAAATACACATGGCTCACATTGCTTAATTCTAAGGACATAGTTTAGAAGCATTCATTAATTTTCATGCTTATGTCACTAACCATTACAATGCCAAAGTCAAAATTTTAAGATCAGATAATGGGGGTGAATATACTAGCCACGCCTTCAAGCAATTCTTGACAACAAATGGCATCATACACCAAACAAGCTGTCCTTACACACCTCAGCAAAATGGAGTGGCTGAGAGAAAGAACAGGCATCTTATGGAAGTGGCTAGGTCCATGATGTTTCATACAAGTGTTCCCAAACATTTTTGGGGAGATGCAGTTGTAGCCGCCTGCTATCTCATTAACAGAACCCCAACCAAAGTCCTTAAGGACTCCTCTCCATTTGAGGTACTCACAAACACTAAACCTGCTCTTGATCACTTACGAGTTTTTGGTTGTGTTTGCTATATTCTAGTCCCAGGTGAAAACCGAACCAAGTTGGAAGCTAAGAGCATCAAAGGAATGTTTCTTGGTTACTCCAACACTCAAAAAGGGTATAAGTGCCTTGTCCCAGAGACAGGAAAAATATTGGTCTCCAGAGATGTGCGGTTCCTCGAAACAATGGGATACTACACTGAGAAGGACTGGCCTAATTTGCAGAACCTATCCCAGTCTCAATCAGATCGTGCAGCCAATCTTCGGACTCTGTTTGAAAACTTGGGTATATCATCGCCTACCACCACCACCACACCTTCTTCTGCGGCTCCCCTTGATCCTGAAGGGGGGAATGATCAAGTTCAAGCTGACTCTCATGATCAAGGCGAGACCACAAATGATGATAATCAAGAAGAGACTGAGAACCCGGCCGGTGAAGAAGTCATAACCGAGACCATTGAGGAGAATGATCATGTGGTACCAGCTGAACCATTAAGAAGGAGTACAAGAATAAGGAGGGATCCGTCCAACTGGATGAATACAAGGGTTTACTACAATTGTCAAGCTGTGGCTCATCCATCTCAAGCAATTTTCTCCTTAGCCCACATCCCTGAACAACACCAAGTCTTCATCAGTGTCTTGGATCAAGAAGAGGTGCCGAGAACTTATGAGGAAGCCAAGGAACTTAAGGTGTGGAGGGATGCAGTTAAGGACGAAACCAGTCCCATGGAGAAGAACCACACTTGGGATGAAGCTGATCTACCTAAAGGGAAGAAGACAGTTAGTTCCAAATGGGTGTTCACTATCAAGTACAAGAGCAATGGAGAGATAGAAAGGTACAAAGCAAGGCTGGTTGCAAGGGGATTCACCCAAACTTATGGAGAAGACTACTGTGATACCTTTGCTCCTGTTGCAAAGCTACATACAGTTAGGGTTGTGTTGTCTATTGCCACTAATTTAGAATGGGAGTTATGGCAAATGGATGTCAAGAATGCTTTCCTTCAGGGGGAGTTAGAAGAGGAGGTGTATATGACACCACCTCCCGGCCTCAAGGACATAGTTCAACCAGGAAAGGTGTTGAGGTTAAGGAAAGCAATATATGGCCTTAAACAGTCCCCTAGAGCATGGTACAGAAAACTGAGCATCACCCTTCTTGACCATGGATTCAGAAGATCAGAGGCTGACCATACACTCTTCACCATACAAAGCCAAAGAGGTATTATAGTCATTCTCATCTATGTAGATGATATTATCATCTCTGGGAATGACAAGGTTGGTATTCAAGAAACTAAGTCTTATTTGCAATCTGTATTAGACATTAAGGATCTTGGAGAACTACAGTACTTTCTTGGGATAGAAGTATGTAGATCAAAGGAGGGTCTCTTCTTATCACAAAGAAAGTACATACTTGATCTTTTGAGTGAAGCAGGGAACCTGGAAGGGAGATCAGTCAAAACGCCACTTGAGGATGCATACAAAGTCCATCAGCAAGAGGATAATGAGGAAGACACACCATTTGAAGATGCTGGGCTATATCGTAGACTGGTAGGTAAGCTCATTTATCTAACTCTGACTAGACCTGATTTGTGTTTTGCTGTGAACCAGATCAGTCAACACATGCAACAACCAAGGAAGTCCCATTGGAGGATGATTGATCGGATTCTGAGATATCTAAAGGGCACTTCACAACAAGGCATCTGGATGGGATGCAATGATAGCACAGAACTTGTGGGGTATTGTGATGCTGACTGGGCTGGTGATAGGAGAAGACAGAAGATCAACAACTGGCTACTGCACCTTCGTGGGAGGCAACCTAGTCACCTGGAAGAGCAAGAAGCAGAAGGTGGTAGCTTGTTCCACTGCTGAAGCCGAATACAGAACAATGAGGAGACTTACCACAGAGTTGATGTGGCTAAAGATGCTGCTAAAAGACTTGGGAAGAGAGATCACTACTCCTGTTACCATGCACTGTGACAATCAAGCAGCTATCCACATAGCCTCAAACTCAGTCTTCCATGAGAGAACCAAACATATTGAGGTGGACTGTCATAAAGTTAGGGAGCAAATGCAACTAGGAGTAATTCTACCATGTTACACCAAGAGCTCAGATCAACTGGGAGTAATTCTACCATGTTACACCAAGAGCTCAGATCAACTGGCTGATATCTTCACCAAGGCGGCCTCTCTCAAGACTTGTGAATTCGTGCATCAAAAGCTTGGCCTTTGCAGCATAACCCAGCCAAGCACTGAAGACCCTAGACATTGAGGCCTCACACTCTTATTCCCTCTTGTATAGTTTTTCCCATGGGGTTTTTTTGCTTACGGAGGTTTTTAATGAGGTGTAGCCTCATTGTTCCAAGCTTTACCATTCTGTTTCTTCCTGGTTAAAGCTTGAGGGGGAGTATTGAAGTGAAGAAGAAGCAACCTCAGTCCTTCCGTACAATGCGTGTAACGCAAGTATCAGAGTAACTTGTGAGACAAGTCTCATCACAAGTCAAATGTAGAGAAGTCTTGACGTGGGTTAGTTGTGCTGTGTGTTTTACTTATCAACATGTGACACAAAAGAGAGTTGACTACTTCACCAGACCGTTAGAGAAGAAAGAGACGCAGAGGTCACGTGTGGACTTAAGGATTCACACCTTCTTGGAGATGTCACTGTCTACCTTGATCTTCTCATCCATTTTGTCTCTACGACCATAAACGTCACTATCTCTCTCCATTGTGACCGTTGCCTGTAGTGTCTATAAGTAGACTCATTCAGCTGTTTGTAAATATACACTTAAGGAAATTATAATTTCCAAGTTCATTCAATATTATCTTAAGCTCTCAACTTCATTCTCAATCTAAAGCTTTCATACTTTTGCTATCCTTTTTTCGATTCTAAACTTACAGACTCCACCCAGTAATGATAACTAAGTAACTTAAGGTGATGAGTCTGTACTCTTTTTCCCATGATGAGTTTTGTTCCACTGGGGTTTCTCAGCATGGTTTTTAATGAGGCAGATGAGTCACTATGTTGAGTTGTTTAGGAGTCATTACCTTTGGGTAATAATGTACAAGTCACTATGGCTTTGTACTTAGTGATTTTAAAGGTGCACCAATTAGGAACCTGTGGGTTGGGACACCTTGTTGTTTCTTTTATTTGTTTTCAGAACGCTTTGTTGTTTTAAATTTTTAGAACACCATGCTGTTTGCTGATTGTTTTAAAACAGCATTTTGTTGAGTTTTAGGGTTGTCTGAGAGTTGTATTTAAGCTGTAATGAGCCTTCCATGATAGGGTAGCGAAGAACATAAATGAAAAGCAATAGAATGCACTTCTTCTCTCACCTTTGATCCCTTGAATGCGTTCAGGAATCCGAGTTTCATTACACCTAGTGACCTTGGGACTCTTCTCTCTATTCTAATCTTCTGATCATCTGAATTCAATCCATAAAACCCTTGTCCTCAATCCTAAATCCATTCTCACACCTTAGATTCCCCACGGGATCCATCATCATCATCAATCTCGTTTCACAAGCTCACCATCCTGCAATACACAATCGGCAGCCTTTCTTTAGAGTGATCAAGGGAGTTCATATCAGTTTCAGAGTGGTGGAATTTTTTCAAGAAAATATAGAAAGAGGAGGCTACTTATAGGGGAGGGAAGTCTAGGGTTTAGACCTATTGAATTGGGCTTTAATGGGCCTCAGAGTTTGGGTCGTTACGATCAGTTTCTAAATAAGAGTAGCTGTGACTGCGGGTGTATGCGTTGAAATTCATTGAGTGTCATTTGCAAGGACTAGACTTATCTTTGCTGAACGATGAAAACATTCAAGAGACCGGTCATAAGATTGCAGTTGATCTATGGCAAGCAGCAAAAAGTATTTTAAATCGGAAGTTATAGACATTACAAAAGAGCGGCAGTTATTTTGTAATTCACCTTTTTAGAATCTTTAGTATTGTAATTAATTGTTTTCTCTGTAGATTCATATAGCCAAAGAAGTATCTCTTCTCTTTAGATTTATTGTGTCTGATCTCCGACCTCATTCTTAAACCTTTTGATCTCCAACGTATCCAAAACTCATGCAACTTTTTGCAGCTGTGGCTACTATTCAAAAACAAATGTAGCATTATCTACTATACACCACGAGCTATACAAATTTACAAAACCTGTGTTGGCTACGACTTTTAAACAAGCTAACCCCATCTGCAATTTTCTGAAATTCTCAGTTTTTGAAGACTTTTTGTCCGACTTTAAGAGCACATATCAGAAGCATCTTAGCTCCAATGGACAATCCGTAAGCTTCTATACCTTCCTTTCTATATGCTTTATCCAGGAAAGTCGCGTATATGGCATTGAACCAAGTTGACTGGTCCATATCGTCCCATAAAAACCAATGATTAACCACAGTTTTCTACAACTTTCTGAAATTCCCAGTTTTTGATGATTTTTTGTCCGACTTTCAGAGCTCATATAATATGCATCTTAGATCCAATGGACAATCCATAAGCTTCTATACCTTCCTTGCTATATTCTTTAGCCAGGAAGGTCGAGTATATGGCAATAAACCAAGTTGAGTTGTACATATCGTTCCATAAAAACCAATGATTGACCACAGTTTTCTGCAACTTTCTGAAATTCCCAGTTTTTGATGATTTTTTTTGTCCGACTTTCAGAACTAAAATCAGATGCATCTTAGCTCCAATGGATAATCCGTAAGCTTCTATATCTTTCTTGCTATATGATTTATCCAGGAAAGTCGGGTATATGGCATTAAAACAAGTTGAGTGGTCCATATCGTCCCATAAAAACCAATGATTGACCACAGTTTTCTGCAATTTTTTGAAATTCTCTGCAATTTTCAGTTTGTGATGAGTTGTTCGAATTGCTATAGCACTCTTAATTTTTGTTCGATTTCTGAAACAAACTTTTTAAAATGTATGAAATAGATAGATAGAAATTGTATAATACATCAAACTAAAGCAAAAGAATGATTTTACCCAAAAAAAAAAAATGAAAAACCAAACGAGTTCTTATATAGCTCTATCACATGTGGCTCTGTCGTGTCATTCGATACCACAACGACTGCACTTGTGCTTCTTGGATCTTTGTGAACTTTGTGATGATCGGATCTTGTCTTCAACTGTTTCATATCTTCCTTTTCTTCGGCTGCCAGCAGCTCTACATGTTTCATGTGGTAGAATTTGGGCATTTTCAACATGTTGTGGGATACACCATGCATCCTCAGGAACAGCTATTGGATTAATGCATTCTTCATAAGACGTTCTCCATAAAGAAGTGGTATACCTTTCACCGGTCAGTGAGTGGGCTTCCATGCCTTTAGAAAATCCTGCTTTAATGACATGTCGACAAGGAATTTTTAACAAATCATACTTTCCACATGAACATGTTCTTCTGTCCAAATCAACAAAGCAGTCGATTTTGTCGCCTCTAATAAGAAATATGCTCTCGTCAATCGGATAAATCTTAAATATTTTACCCTTCTCAATCCTTCTATCAATCTTGTTCTCCACATCAATGGTTAAAGGATGCTTATGCTTTGAACTTAATATTCTACGCTCATAAAACCAACGGGTTAACATTTATCTAATGTTGTCCAACAAAGAAATTACTGGATATTCTCTAGCTGATCTCAATGCAGAATTTATCGATTCAGCAGGGTTAGTGGTTCTAATGTCATACATGAAACCATGAAACTGACACCGAACCCATTTTGACACATCAGCCTCCAACAGATATTGTCCAATGCCTGGACTAATATCACAATTATTCCTGAACATCCCCTGAAAATCGGCAATCCTATATGCTTTTGAAGCCTTTACAATTAAGTGAGCCACACCTTTACCCTTGAAATATGTTACCACATTGTTCAGCAAATGGTGATTGAAAATTCCATGGCTAGCCTGGGGGTAAACTTTAGGAAGTGATTTACCAATTAAGACATGTTTATCTGACACAAAAGCCAACCCACCCTCGTCCGCAATAACAATTTTTAGTTGCCTCAAAAACCACTCCCATTAACAATCATTCTCTGAATCAACAACCCCAGATTCAATTGGATACAAATTAGAGTTACCATCTAAAGTGGTAGCAACTAGTAGAACTCCTTTTTATTTATTCTTCAAAAACGTACCATCAATAGCAATGACCCGTCGAATGGCTTTGTAGAATCCTCTTATAGATTGACCAAAAGAAAGAAATAGATATTTAAATCTACCATCACAATCAGTTTCGTAAATAGAATGAGTACCAGAATTTGGTTCTTTTAGCATATGCAAGTATTTTGGTATTTTACTATAACTTTCTTCAGGAATACCTCTAAAAGAATTAACTGCATACTCACGTGATCCCCATGCTAAAGAATAAGATATCTCGCATCCATACTCCATACGCATAATCTGGATGATATCATTCGGTTTTGGACCTTCCTTGACACCCTTATATTTATCCATAATCAGATTGCCAATTGTTTTTTCTGAGGCTGAAGCCAATTTGTTTTTCCCTGAAGGAGCACATGTATGTTCAGCCACATTCTTGTTGATAATGAAATATAAAGACCCCTCCAAAGACACTGCACGAACACTCCAATTGCATCCATTTTCTACACATCGAATACACCAGAATTTTGTATCAGATTTTAGAACCTTGTAGTCGAAGTTATGTCTCATTGCACAGATTTCCAAAGTTGCCTGCAAAACAGATTTGCTTCGAAAGTGTTGCTTCTTCTTAACAGCTTCCACCATTGAAAACCGAATTATCTTGTCATTGTTTCCTACATCTTCAAACAAAAATGTATCATCACCAACATATTTCGGAACATCAGGTATATTGAGTTTGAAGTGTTCACTCTTCTTATCTATAGTCGGAAATTCTTCAGCTTTTTCAGTCAAATTGCCATCATCTTCTCCATTACATGAATCCGCATGTGGCTCTTTATTCAGATCAATGTAAATTCCATTGTTACAATTGTCTATCAGAAGCTATAAATGTGACACAAAAATTTGTCGAGGCTTGATTCCTTACAAACCCCAACAAAATTTCTCACTTGACGATCAAATGCAATTATAATTGGGGGTAATCCTTTGTTACTGGTCAAATCGCTAGGGAAATAGCTCAACTCCACATTAACACTGCTCTGTTCGATTACGTACTCCTCTGAAACCATCATCTTTAGCTCTTTAAAAGTAGTACTTGACTCTAGACCAACCAATCTACCTTTTTTTCTTTCATCAACAATAAATTTCCACCCACTAACGGAACCATGATTTCCACACACCACACGTTACATAGATATGCAACATATTAATAGAGAAGAAGAAGGGACAAAACCAAAAACAGAGGTAAAGGATGGAGAAGACGATGAAAAGAGAAGATGATCAAAAAAATAAAAACGACGCACACATATTTTTTGTGTATGGAAAATAGAAATATTTGAAAAGATACTGTGAATATTGTGTAATCATATTTCCCTAAATTTTCTCAGATTCTCACAGAATATGTATTCTACTAGCGGTAGAAAATATAAAGAATGGTGGAAATTCAATTATACGAATAGTAGAACATAGTGGTAATGGTAGAACATATATTCCAAACTCCGTAAAATGTAGAAGAAACTTTAGAAAACATACTCTATCAAATCTGACTGAACCGTAGAACGTAGAGTAAACCGTAGAATATACATTCTATGTTCAAACTATAGAGAAAATAGTACAAACTATGTTCTACGGTCCGTAGAATATACAGTAAGTAGTAGAAAATATCTTCTACCAATCTGTAGACAGTAGGATATGAATTCTAGCCTTGGTAGAATAAAAAATTAAATTCTACTTTTAAAAATAATTTTCAAAAAGCAAATGTTAATGTAATTTTCTAAATGTCCTTTTCAATGTTTTGAATTTTTCTTATATGTTTGAATTTTAAAAGTATTTATTTTAAATTTATTAGATTTATTTAAAAGGTAATTTAGTCAATTTTTATTAAAAATCAAGAAAGGTGTATGTGGACAAAATATCAAAAATTTTGACGTATTTTTCCAAATCTCCCATGTTTTAATTTATAAAAAGAATTTAATGCATGATGTATAACTTAAGATAACCTCACTTAAACAATAGATCCGACTCATAGGATATGTGGAGAAAATTTGCCTTATTCTCGTATCCCTATTGGCCCTCTTCTTTGATGATGTAAGTGAAATAAATATATATAATATAAATTACATTTTTAGTCTCAGTATTGGTTATAATCATTTTCCGCTACATATATATATAACATATCATTTAAACATTTGCAAACCATTTCATAAGCAATCAAGAGATTGCTGATTGGAAAGTTGGGAGGCAAGCACAAGAAGATCTAGGGGTTTTGTCTGCCCAAGAGGTTCTTTTTCTGAGGGCCATTCAAGCTATTGCCCTCATGATGAACGTAGGTGGGCTTGATGGACTTGAGGAAGAAGATGAAATTGCCAGAAATATGGGGTTCAAAGTTGCTTCAACGAGTCCATATCCCTAATTATTTATATTATTTGTATTGGTGTGGTTGTGTGTGTTTTTAGTCATTTTAGTCATCTTTATCCCTATGTTGAACATTTGCTTTAATTATCTAGTTTCTGTGATGGCGGTGAGCAGGTCTCTCGAAACCAGTTATAAGTTATCAAGCCTGTTGAAGTGTGTTTTTGTAACGACCCAAACCCTGAGGCCCATTAAAGTTCACTTCAATTAGGTCAAAACCTTTGATTTTCCTCCTCTATAAATAGCCTCTTTCCTTTTTTATTTTTCCTGTAAAACCTAATCACACCGAAACCCTGCTGAAATCTAACCGTCGATTAGCCACCTTGAAGGAGAAGCCACTGGAGCTCCCTAGGAGGCAGATCTGACTAGTTCTGGGAGAAGGGAGAATCGAACTAGTAAAACTAATCCAATCGATCTGAACCTTGGTAGGTATATTCTTGACTCGTTCATTGATCTACTGCCGCAAGCGGTTTATCATTTGGATCTGTATATTGAAAGTTATGGTCGTTTCTTTGAGCATGTTTGGCGCAGTGCCGGATTCGCGTCATCATTCCGCCGCCACCTTGCGAGGCGATTTCCCGGCGAACCGTGAAGATCCACGGAACGATCAACACTCATTGAAAAGCCCCGAACGTATTCTTTCCAGAAACGTCCCGATCGTTCCGATCGAAAGGTATGAATAGAATGTTGTATCCTTGTTTCCAGATCGTATATGTGTTGTGCTGATCCGAGACCAGTATGTTGAGATGTTTGTTTTGGTTAGGCAAATGTGATCCGTTTGACATGAATCTTTTCAAGGAGCTTCGTGAATAAATGATTCAGCTTTCTGTTGAAGGAGAACTGATCTAGAGTTTCAGAGCATAGGAAGTCCTATTGTTCTTAAAGGTTAAGGCTAAGGTGAGGGCTTTCTGCAGAATTCTGCACTTTCGTCTAGGACGCCATATATGGAATTTAGTACTTAATGTGATCTGTTTCTCTGACCGAGTATAGGTAGTTTTGCTTGTAAATTGGACTTAGGAATATAGATGATTCAAACCATTGTTTGTGCATTAAATGTTAATTGTTTCCTTGATATATGATTATTTATTTAGTTAGTCGAGTATGTTAGACGTTAGGGATTGCGGGGGTAAAGAGACGGACTTCTGTGCTTGTGTCGTGTGTTGTGTGTGAGATGGTGCTGGGTAGGTTAGTAGATCTGTTGTCCAGTGCCTTCAGAGATCGATAAACGTCTACGGGTGGTGCCATTGGACACTTATTCCATGTTGTCCTCTTTGGGGGGTGCCGGCAATCACAGGATCCGTCAATAGGACCGTTGTTTGTTGTTTGGGTACTTTAGGTGTCGTGATTGTTCATGTTTAGTCTGTTTTTCGTGTTTGGAGTGCTATGATCAGATTACGTTTTCTGTGATTAGCATCCCATACCTCACTGAGTAACTCCCCTGTTACTCACCCCTCTTTCTCCCCTTTTCTGCATTTTATTTTAAACATTATTTTATGATTTTAGTCGATTTATTGGATTTATGAGATTTATTTAATGTTTTCCGAAAATAAAGTTGAGATTTTATTAATTGGAGTATTTGAGATTTAAGTTAAGAAAAGTGGCACGCCGTTCTCAAGTGAGGATGAGACGGGTGTTACATTTTGGTATCAGAGCGGGTTTGTCGTCCCGGTTCTGACCTGGGAGACGGTAGTAAAAAGAATTTTTGCAAATTCGGTTTTCAACGGTTGTCAAAATTTTCTGGGACTGGGGGATTTTAAAAGGAAATAATATATATATATATATATATATATATATATATATATATATATATTAGCACCCCTTATGTCTGGTATTGATCTATTAATCGTTTGTCTCAGTTTCAGCCGTAGTTGTCCGGTTCATTTTTCTTGTTCCATAATTTTTTCTAATTTTCGTGTTATTCCTTTTTCCATAGCTGTTGAAGTTATTTCCTAATTTTTTCCTTGAAATTCTTGATGTATCTTTCTTCCTTCGAAGCGTTCTCGTTCTCGTACCTTTTCTAAGAGCTTCCAACAATTCTTCAAATGCTTTCTCTGTTCCGCCTGGGCTTTGGGGTCTTCTTTTCTGGAGTTCTTGGGTCTTGGAATTCGGGACGAATTCCCGTCAAGTGGGGAAGAATTGTAACGACCCAAACCTTGAGGCCCATTAAGGCCCAATTCTATTAGGTCAAGACCCTAGATTATCCTTCTCTATAAATAGCCTCCTTGCTGTTTTATTTTCCTTTTAAAATCTAATCACACCGAAAACTTGCTGAAATATAGCCGTCGATTAGCCACCTTGAAGGAGAAGCCACTGGAGCCCCTTAGGAGGCAGATCTGACTAGTTCTGGGAGAAGGGAGAGTCGAACTAGTTAATCTAATCCAATTGATCAGAAACTTGGTGTGTATACTCTTGACTCGTTCTTTGATCTACTGCCACAAGCGGTTTATCATTTGGATCTGTATATTGAAAGTTATGGTCGTTTCTTTGAGCATGTTTGGTGCAGTGCTGGATTCGCGTCATCATTCCGCCGCCACTTTGCGAGGCGATTACCCGGCGAACCGTGAGGATCCACGGAACGATCAAACTATCGTTGAAAATCCCCGAACGTCTTCTTGCCAGAAAAGGAGGTATGGATAGAAATATGTATCCTTGTTTCCAGATCATATCTATGTTGTGCTGATCCGAGACCAGTCTGTTGAGATGTTTATTTTGGTTAGGAAAACGTTGTCCGTTTGACCTGAATCTTTTCAGGGAGCTTCGAGAATCGTTGATTAAGCTTTCTGTTGAAGGAGAACCGATCTGTTGTTTCAGAGCATAGGAAGTCCTATTGTTCTTCAAGGTTAAGGCTAAGGTGAGGGCTTTCCGCAGAATTCCGCACTTTCGTCTAGGACGCCGTATATGGAATTTAGTACTAAATGTGATCTGTTTCTCTGATCGAGTCTAGGTAGTTTTGCTTGTAAATTGGACTTAGGAATATAGATGATTCAACCTATTGTTTGTGCATTAAATGTTAATTGTTTCCTTGATATATGTTTATTTATTTCGTTAGTCGAGTATGTTAGACGTTAGGGATTGCGGGGGTACAGAGACGGACTTATGTGCTTGCGTCGCGTAATGTTTGCGAGATGGTGCTGGGCAGGTTAGTCGATCTGTTGTCCAGTGCCTTCAGAGATCGATAATCGTCTACGGGTGGTGCCATTGGACAGTTATTTAGTGATGTCCTCTTCGGAGGGTGCCGGCGGTCACAGGATCCATCAATAAGATCCTTGTTTGTTGTTTGGGTACTTTAGGTGCCGTGATTGCTCAGGTGTAGTCTGTTTTCCGTGTTTGGAGTGCTATGACCAGATTGCGTTTTTCGTGATTAGCATCCCATACCTCACTGAGTAACTCCCCTGTTACTCACCCCTCTTTCTTTCCTTTTCAGGTAAGACAGACGAGTAGATTTACGCTATGACGGCTCGGGTGCTGCTTTGGGATTTTACGGTTTTCAGTATTTTATTTTCAACATTATTTTAAGATTTTATTCGATTTATTGGATTTATAAGATTTATTTAAAGTTTTCCGAAAATAAAGTTTAGGTTTTATTAATTGGAGTATTTGAGATTTAAGTTAAGCATAGTGGCACGCCGTTCTCGAGTGAGAATGAGACGTGTGTTACATTTTGGTATTAGAGCGGGTTTGTCGTCCCGGTACTGACCCAGGAGACGGTAGTAAAAAGAATTTTTGCAAATTCGGTTTTCAACGGTTTTCAAAATTTTTTGGGACTGGGGGATTTGAAAAGGAAAAAAATAAAAATTAGCATCCATTATGTCTGGTATTGGTCTATTAGTCGTTTGTCTCAGTTTCAGCCGTATTTTTCCGGTTCATCTTTCTTGTTCCATAGTTTTTTCTAATTTTTGTGTTATTCCTTCTTCCATAGCTGTTGAAGTTATTTCCAAAATTTTTCCTTGAAATTCTTAATGTATCTTTCTTCCTTCAAAGCATTCTCGTTCTCGTACCTTTTTTAAGAGCTTACAACAATTCTTCAAATGCTTTCTCTGTTCTGCCTGGGCTTTGGGGTCTTCTTTTCCGGAGTTCTTCGGTCTTGGAATTCGGGACGAATTCCCGTCAAGTGGGGAAGAATTGTAACAACCCAAACCCTGATACCCATTAAGGGCCAATTCTATTAGGTCAAGACCCTAGATTATCCTCCTCTATAAATAGCCTCCTTCCTCTTTTATTTTCCTTGTAAAATCTAATCACACCAAAACCCTGCCGAAATATAGCCGTCGATTAGCCACCTTGAAGGAGAAGCCACTGGAGCCCCCTAGGAGGCAGATCTGACTAGTTCTGGGAGAAGGGAGAATTGAACTAGTTAATCTTATCCAATCGATCTGAAACTTGGTAGGTATATTCTTGACTCGTTCATTGATCTACTGCCGCAAGCGGTTTATCATTTGGATCTGTATATTGAAAGTTATGGTCGTTTCTTTGAGCATGTTTGGCGCAGTGCCGGATTCGCGTCATCATTCCGCCGCCACCTTGCGAGGCGATTTCCCGGCGAACCGTGAAGATCCACGGAACGATCAACACTCATTGAAAAGCCCCGAACGTATTCTTTCCAGAAACGTCCCGATCGTTCCGATCGAAAGGTATGAATAGAATGTTGTATCCTTGTTTCCAGATCGTATATGTGTTGTGCTGATCCGAGACCAGTATGTTGAGATGTTTGTTTTGGTTAGGCAAATGTGATCCGTTTGACATGAATCTTTTCAAGGAGCTTCGTGAATAAATGATTCAGCTTTCTGTTGAAGGAGAACTGATCTAGAGTTTCAGAGCATAGAAAGTCCTATTGTTCTTAAAGGTTAAGGCTAAGGTGAGGGCTTTCTGCAGAATTCTGCACTTTCGTCTAGGACGCCATATATGGAATTTAGTACTTAATGTGATCTGTTTCTCTGACCGAGTATAGGTAGTTTTGCTTGTAAATTGGACTGAGGAATATAGATGATTCAAACCATTGTTTGTGCATTAAATGTTAATTGTTTCCTTGATATATGATTATTTATTTAGTTAGTCGAGTATGTTAGACGTTAGGGATTGCGGGGGTAAAGAGACGGACTTCTGTGCTTGTGTCGTGTGTTGTGTGTGAGATGGTGCTGGGTAGGTTAGTAGATCTGTTGTCCAGTGCCTTCAGAGATCGATAAACGTCTACGGGTGGTGCCATTGGACACTTATTCCATGTTGTCCTCTTTGGGGGGTGCCGGCAATCACAGGATCCGTCAATAGGACCGTTGTTTGTTGTTTGGGTACTTTAGGTGTCGTGATTGCTCATGTTTAGTCTGTTTTCCGTGTTTGGAGTGCTATGATCAGATTACGTTTTCTGTGATTAGCATCCCATACCTCACTGAGTAACTCCCCTGTTACTCACCCCTCTTTCTCCCCTTTTCTGCATTTTATTTTAAACATTATTTTATGATTTTAGTCGATTTATTGGATTTATGAGATTTATTTAATGTTTTCCGAAAATAAAGTTGAGATTTTATTAATTGGAGTATTTGAGATTTAAGTTAAGAAAAGTGGCACGCCGTTCTCAAGTGAGGATGAGACGGGTGTTACATTTTGGTATCAGAGCGGGTTTGTCGTCCCGGTTCTGACCTGGGAGACGGTAGTAAAAAGAATTTTTGCAAATTCGGTTTTCAACGGTTGTCAAAATTTTCTGGGACTGGGGGATTTTAAAAGGAAATAATATATATATATATATTAGCACCCCTTATGTCTGGTATTGATCTATTAATCGTTTGTCTCAGTTTCAGCCGTAGTTGTCCGGTTCATTTTTCTTGTTCCATAATTTTTTCTAATTTTCGTGTTATTCCTTTTTCCATAGCTGTTGAAGTTATTTCCTAATTTTTTCCTTGAAATTCTTGATGTATCTTTCTTCCTTCGAAGCGTTCTCGTTCTCGTACCTTTTCTAAGAGCTTCCAACAATTCTTCAAATGCTTTCTCTGTTCCGCCTGGGCTTTGGGGTCTTCTTTTCTGGAGTTCTTGGGTCTTGGAATTCGGGACGAATTCCCGTCAAGTGGGGAAGAATTGTAACGACCCAAACCTTGAGGCCCATTAAGGCCCAATTCTATTAGGTCAAGACCCTAGATTATCCTTCTCTATAAATAGCCTCCTTGCTGTTTTATTTTCCTTTTAAAATCTAATCACACCGAAAACTTGCTGAAATATAGCCGTCGATTAGCCACCTTGAAGGAGAAGCCACTGGAGCCCCCTAGGAGGCAGATCTGACTAGTTCTGGGAGAAGGGAGAGTCGAACTAGTTAATCTAATCCAATTGATCAGACACTTGGTGTGTATACTCTTGACTCGTTCTTTGATCTACTGCCACAAGCGGTTTATCATTTGGATCTGTATATTGAAAGTTATGGTCGTTTCTTTGAGCATGTTTGGTGCAGTGCTGGATTCGCGTCATCATTCCGCCGCCACCTTGCGAGGCGATTACCCGGCGAACCGTGAGGATCCACGGAACGATCAAACTATCGTTGAAAATCCCCGAACGTCTTCTTGCCAGAAAAGGAGGTATGGATAGAAATATGTATCCTTGTTTCCAGATCATATCTATGTTGTGCTGATCCGAGACCAGTCTGTTGAGATGTTTATTTTGGTTAGGAAAACGTTGTCCGTTTGACCTGAATCTTTTCAGGGAGCTTCGAGAATCGTTGATTAAGCTTTCTGTTGAAGGAGAACCGATCTGTTGTTTCAGAGCATAGGAAGTCCTATTGTTCTTCAAGGTTAAGGCTAAGGTGAGGGCTTTCCGCAGAATTCCGCACTTTCGTCTAGGACGCCGTATATGGAATTTAGTACTAAATGTGATCTGTTTCTCTGATCGAGTCTAGGTAGTTTTGCTTGTAAATTGGACTTAGGAATATAGATGATTCAACCTATTGTTTGTGCATTAAATGTTAATTGTTTCCTTGATATATGTTTATTTATTTCGTTAGTCGAGTATGTTAGACGTTAGGGATTGCGGGGGTACAGAGACGGACTTATGTGCTTGCGTCGCGTAATGTTTGCGAGATGGTGCTGGGCAGGTTAGTCGATCTGTTGTCCAGTGCCTTCAGAGATCGATAATCGTCTACGGGTGGTGCCATTGGACAGTTATTTAGTGATGTCCTCTTCGGAGGGTGCCGGCGGTCACAGGATCCATCAATAAGATCCTTGTTTGTTGTTTGGGTACTTTAGGTGCCGTGATTGCTCAGGTGTAGTCTGTTTTCCGTGTTTGGAGTGCTATGACCAGATTGCGTTTTTCGTGATTAGCATCCCATACCTCACTGAGTAACTCCCCTGTTACTCACCCCTCTTTCTTTCCTTTTCAGGTAAGACAGACGAGTAGATTTACGCTATGACGGCTCGGGTGCTGCTTTGGGATTTTACGGTTTTCAGTATTTTATTTTCAACATTATTTTAAGATTTTATTCGATTTATTGGATTTATAAGATTTATTTAAAGTTTTCCGAAAATAAAGTTTAGGTTTTATTAATTGGAGTATTTGAGATTTAAGTTAAGCATAGTGGCACGCCGTTCTCGAGTGAGAATGAGACGTGTGTTACATTTTGGTATTAGAGCGGGTTTGTCGTCCCGGTACTGACCCAGGAGACGGTAGTAAAAAGAATTTTTGCAAATTCGGTTTTCAACGGTTTTCAAAATTTTTTGGGACTGGGGGATTTGAAAAGGAAAAAAATAAAAATTAGCATCCATTATGTCTGGTATTGGTCTATTAGTCGTTTGTCTCAGTTTCAGCCGTATTTTTCCGGTTCATCTTTCTTGTTCCATAGTTTTTTCTAATTTTTGTGTTATTCCTTCTTCCATAGCTGTTGAAGTTATTTCCAAAATTTTTCCTTGAAATTCTTAATGTATCTTTCTTCCTTCAAAGCATTCTCGTTCTCGTACCTTTTTTAAGAGCTTACAACAATTCTTCAAATGCTTTCTCTGTTCTGCCTGGGCTTTGGGGTCTTCTTTTCCGGAGTTCTTCGGTCTTGGAATTCGGGACGAATTCCCGTCAAGTGGGGAAGAATTGTAACAACCCAAACCCTGATACCCATTAAGGGCCAATTCTATTAGGTCAAGACCCTAGATTATCCTCCTCTATAAATAGCCTCCTTCCTCTTTTATTTTCCTTGTAAAATCTAATCACACCAAAACCCTGCCGAAATATAGCCGTCGATTAGCCACCTTGAAGGAGAAGCCACTGGAGCCCCCTAGGAGGCAGATCTGACTAGTTCTGGGAGAAGGGAGAATTGAACTAGTTAATCTTATCCAATCGATCTGAAACTTGGTAGGTATACTCTTGACTCGTTCTTGATCTACTACCACAAGCGATTTATCATTTGGATCTGTATATTGAAAGTTATGGTCGTTTCTTTGAGCATGTTTGGTGCAGTGCCGGATTCGCGCCATCATTCCGCCGCCACCTTGCGAGACGATTACCCGGCGAACCGTGAGGATCCACGGAACGATCAAACTATCGTTGAAATTCCCCGAACGTCTTCATTCCGGAAAAGGAGGTATGAATAGAAAGTTGTATCCTTGTGATAGACACCGAGGTACCGTACCAGGCCAAACGTCCACGGACTGTTCGGAGGATGGGGAACCGCACGTACCAGAGCAGGACGGACCGGGCAATCATGCTGAGGAACGTCCAGAAGAGACCAGATAGAGCCATGCTCGTGAGGAAACCGAGGTTCACCAACAGGAAACCAGCTCAGCTCAAGGAACAGGACATCCGGACGCTACGGTCGTGTTCCGTATAGACCCGGCCGGACACGGGAGCAAGCTACGAAGGGACGGTCGACCTAAAGACCGAATCACTCGGCACACTCGATCCCAATCTCGACCCAAAAGTCATGAGGAAGCCAACGAACGAGACAGAATCCAGATGGCCCGAGCCAATTCAGAGACCGGACGTGACACTCCAGTTTTAGCCCGGGACGGACGTCCGGATATCGAGCCAACATGGGAAGAAGCGAGTTTCCAAGACTTAAAGGATTTTTCCATCGACCGAAACTTGAGGCAGCGTATTATGGGACTAAAGGAGAAGATCGAACGTGGGAGTTTCCAGTTAGCACGAACCGAACCAGCTTGCCCCATGCAGATCTCCTTTGCTCCATCCGTGCCCGAGAAACACAAAGCTAAAATTCACCAGAAGCTCAAGGGTCAACTTTGCTGGAAGTTCAAGGGTCACTTTCACCAAACCGCGTGGACTGAAGGCAACTTTTACTTGATCAGGACTTGGTCTTCTTTACTTATTATTAAGTCTAGGAATCCACAAAAAAAACTCTTCGTTCTACTCTCTGTCTTCTAGCTTCTATCTGCGAAACTCTATAAGTCTGTAACAAACCTCATTTTCGTGGATTATCAAGTTTTTAATCAATTGTTTTCTTGAGAGGAAATCTCTTTGTTCTTCTGGAACATATCGTCTGTTTGGCAAGGGATACTTCCAAACGACAACCTCCTCTGATTCACTGCAAGGGTTACTTCCTTGAATCTTAGGAGTGGAGAATACCAAGAGACTGTCACATCTCTTGACGGTCTCCTTCGATCCATCAGTCTGAACCGTTTAAGCTAGTAGCTGCGGTCTCAGTCATATCCAACTTACCATCAAAGAGTCCATTCCTACCGAGGGATCCATTACGTGGTATCAGAGCCACTCTTTGTTGGTAAAATTGTTCATCTTCTCCAACTATTTATTCGCAAAATTCTGATATTTTTCCATTACAATCCGGGCCACTCTCTTACCCTCCATATCTTCTGTCCAAATTTTTATAAGCTTTCAAAAAAAAAAAAAGAAAAAAAAATAAAAAGTTATTACGTACAAACTGAGGAGAAAACCAGTTTGGGAGGGTGGTGGAAGAGTAATCCGGCTGGCTGAAGAGAAAACCCAGCCTTGAGGTGGTTAAAGCGGATTCTGTCTTCATAAATTTTTGTCCGACCTCGCTCTTTTGTTGTTTGGAAGTTACTTGCTGGATTCGGCTTGACTTGTTCCATTAGAACCTTGGGAAACAATTCTGAGTGCTACTTAAACAGAACCCATGAGATAAAACACTTGAGTGCGAGGGTATTGTTGTTTATAACATTATCTGCTTAAGTTACTTTTCAGGAAGCCATGTCAGACAGTGAGGATGAAAGGAACAACAATTCTAGAAGCGGTTTATCTAGCTTACAAATGAAAGCTTTGACTGACCATTTGATGAGAGCTGTGAACCTAGGTCTTGAAGAAGTGAACGTCCGTCTGGACAAAATCCAGGAAGACCAACAAGGCCAGGCGAGGCCAGGCCAGAGGAGAGCTCGTGGCAGGAGGAACAGTCGATCCTTTGATGGCCAGGACATGGAAGATCGTTTTGAAGACAATCGTTCCCTCAGGGCTAGGAGAGATCACAAGAACCGGGATGAAGAAAACCCATTTGCCAGAAGAACGGACGATGTGCTAGGTGGACATAAGCTGAGAATTCCTACCTTTGATGGTAAGAACGATCCGGACGCCTATCTAGAATGGGAAAGAAAAACTGAGCTTGTCTTTGATTGTCAAAACATTACGGAACTTAGGAAAGTAAGACTAGCTGCTTCTGAATTTAGCGGTTATGCCATTAATTGGTATGATCAAGTAGTTTCTCTTAGAAGAAGGATAGGAGAAAGTCCAATAACTACTTGGCAAGAACTAACTGAGCTAATGAGAAAAAGATTTGTTCCTAGTCACTATAACAGGGATCTTCATCAGAGGCTAAGGCGTTTGACACAGGGAACAAAGAACGTTGAGGACTATTTTCAGGAAATGGAAACACTTATGCTTAAGGCTGATGTTGAGGAGGATTTAGATGCAACCTTGGCTCGCTTTCTGGCAGGACTAAACCGAGAAATACAAGACCGGTTGGAGCTCCAGGAGTTTGAAAGTGTGGAAGACATGCTCCACAAAGCAATCCTGATTGAACAACAGGTTAAAAGGAGAGGTTACTCTAAGCCTGCCTACGCACCAAAACCGGCCTATGCACCTAAGCCAAACTACCAAGACAAAGGTAAGTCTCCTCTTCCAGCAAATACTGAGTTTAAAACTAATCAACCTTCACGTTTTGATAAGGGCAAAACCGTGGAATCCACGAGTAGAGCCAGAGATATCAGGTGTTTTAAGTGTCATGGAATAGGACACTATGCCAACAAGTGCCCGAACCAGAAGGTCATGATCATGGGGAAGTGGAATCCAAGGACGAGGAGGGAGAAGACATTGGACCAATCTTTGACGAGGAAGAAACATTTGACTACCCGGCCCAATGCAATTTACTTGTGACCATGAGATCACTAAGTGTTCAACCCAAGACCAGTGACAAAGAACAGAGGGAGAATCTCTTCCACTCTCGTTGTTTAATCAATAATAAGGTTTGTTCTTTGATCATTGATGGTGGAAGTTGTACTAACGTGGCCAGTGATGTCCTTGTCAGGAAACTGGGACTGGAAACCAGGCCCCATCCGAGGCCATTTAAGCTAGAATGGCTCAATGAAGAAGGAGTCCAGCACGTCAAAGAGCAGGTCACTGTCCCCATTACCATCGGCCGATATCACGACGAGGTCGTGTGCAATGTCTTGCCTATGGATGCCAGCCATATTCTCTTAGGCCGGCCGTGGCAATTCGACAGAAAGGCCGTCCATGACGGATACACTAACCGGCACATGTTTGAGCACCAAGGAAAGAAAATCACTCTTATGCCGCTATCTCCAACCGAAGTACACCAGGACCAACTACAGCTTCGGAAGAGCCGGGAGCTAGAAAAGCAACCAGAACAGGTCAGAAAGTCCAACTTTTATATCAAGCCAAGTCAGGTAAAGAAAACTTTGTTTTCTCGTCCATCTCTTATTTTGCTTGTTTATAAAGAAACACTGACAGTTTCTAACGTCCCACCGGAACTACCGAGTGAACTTAAGCCTATTATGCACAGGTTTCAGGACGTGTTTCCAGAAGAAACTCCTAGTGGACTACCTCCCATCCGTGGAATAGAACATCAAATTGATCTGGTACCGGGAGCCTCCTTACCAAACCGTCCAGCGTATCGCACCAACCTGACTGAAACCAAGGAGTTGCAAAGGCAAGTTGACGACCTAATGGACAAAGGCTACATCAGGGAAAGTCTAAGCCCCTGTGCGGTCCCAGTCTTTCTTGTACCCAAGAAGGATGGAACCTGGAGAATGTGCGTGGACTGCAGAGCCATAAACAACATTACGGTTAAGTATCGCCATCCCATTCCCCGTTTAGATGACATGTTAGATGAATTGCATGGTTCAAAGGTCTTTTCTAAAATAGATCTTAGAAGTGGGTACCATCAAATTAGAATGAAGGAAGGGGATGAATGGAAAACATCTTTTAAAACTAAGCATGGACTTTATGAATGGCTTGTTATGCCGTTCGGCCTGACAAATGCTCCTACCACCTTTATGCGTTTAATGAATCATGTTCTTAGATCATATATAGGAGAATTTGTTGTCGTGTACTTTGATGATATCCTGATCTATAGTAAGAGCATGAACGAGCATGTTAGACATTTAGAACAAGTCCTGGAAGTGCTTAGGAAAGAACGATTGTTTGCTAATGAAAAGAAATGTATCCTTGGAGCAGATCACCTAGTTTTCTTGGGTTTTGTTGTAGGAGCTGATGGCATCCGTGTAGATGAAGAAAAGGTCAAAGCAATCAAAGATTGGCCCAGTCCAAAGACCGTGAGTGAAGTCCGGAGTTTCCATGGATTAGCTGGTTTCTACAGGAGATTTGTCCCAAACTTCAGCACCATTGCGGTACCTCTTACTGAGGTCATTAAAAAGAACGTGGGGTTCAAGTGGGAACAAGCTCAAGAAGACGCCTTCCAGGCCTTGAAAGGGAAGTTAACTCAAGCCCCTTTACTTGTTCTTCCCGACTTTCTAAAAACCTTTGAAATAGAATGTGATGCATCTGGTGTTGGTATAGGTGCTGTCCTGATGCAAGAAGGAAGGCCATTGGCGTACTTCAGTGAGAAACTAGGTGGAGCAACCTTGAACTATCCGACCTACGACAAGGAATTGTATGCCTTGGTCCGAGCCCTTCAAACCTGGCAACACTACTTGTGGCCTAAGGAATTCGTCATACACACCGACCATCAGTCCCTAAGGCATCTCAAGGGCCAACAAAAGCTCAACAAGAGGCACGCACGGTGGGTGGAATTCATTGAAACCTTCCCGTACGTCATCAAATACAAACAAGGTAAAGAAAACATAGTAGCTGACGCTCTATCTCGGAGGTATACGCTTCTTTCTTCTCTTGGAACCAAGTTGTTAGGATTTGAGTTTATAAAAGAACTGTACAAGGCTGACACTGACTTTAGGGAACCCTATCTCGCTTGTTCTAGACATGCTCATGGCAAGTATTACCTGTCTGAAGGTTTCCTCTTCTTTGATAATCGGTTGTGTGTACCTCACTGTTCTTTGCGAGAAGTGTTTACCAGGGAAGCTCATGGAGGAGGATTAATTGGACATTTCGGTCCAGCCAAGACCCTTAAAGTTCTCCAGGATCACTTCTACTGGCCAGGGTTGAAGAAGGACGTAGAAAGGATCTGCAGCCGTTGTGTGACTTGCAAGGAAGCTAAGTCCAAAAGCACAAACCAAGGTCTGTATTCTCCTTTACCAATTCCCTACCATCCCTGGACTGATCTTTCTATGGACTTCATTTTGGGTTTGCCTAAGTCTAGATTAGGTAAAGATTCCATCTTTGTTGTGGTAGATAGATTTTCCAAAATGGCACACTTCGTTCCCTGTTTAAAAACGAATGATGCCTCCCACATTGCCGATCTGTTCTTTATAGAAATTGTTAGACTTCATGGAATGCCTAGAACCATAGTTTCAGATCGAGATGCTAAGTTCCTAAGCTACTTCTGGAAAACCTTGTGGACCAAACTAGGAACTAAGTTGCTGTTTTCAACCACTTGTCACCCTCAGACCGATGGCCAAACAGAGGTAACTAACAGAACCTTATCCGCTTTGCTTAGGACGTTGGCTAAAAAGAACCTTAGATCATGGGAGGAACATTTGCCACACGTAGAGTTTGCATATAACCACTCTGTGCATTCAGCTACCAAACATTCACCTTTTAAGATCGTCTACGGCTTTAATCCATTGTCTCCCCTTGATCTAATTCCTTTACCTGTTGATGAAAGGATAAGTTTAGATGGCAAAAAGAAGGCCAAACTTGTTAAAGAGATTCATGAAAAGGTCCGAGCAAACATCGAAGCAAAGACAAAACAATATGAAAAGTATGCTAACATACATAGACGAAAGGTGGTGTTTCAACCAGGCGACCTTATTTGGGTACATTTGAGGAAGGAAAGATTTCCATAGGAGAGGAAGTCCAAGCTGATGCCCAGAAAGGATGGACCATTCATGGTGGTCAAGAAACTTCATGACAACGCCTATCAGCTGGATCTTCAAGCTAAGTATGATATTTCTTCAAGTTTTAATGTGTCTGACTTATCTCCTTTTGCTTCAGATGAACCAGACTTGTGGACAAGTCCTTTTCAAGAGGGGGAGAATGATAGACACCGAGGTACCGTACCAGGCCAAACGTTCACGGACTGTTCGGAGGATGGGGAACCGCACGTACCAGAGTAGGACGGACCGGGCAATCATGCTGAGGAACGTCCAGAAGAGACCAGAAGGAGCCATGCTCGTGAGGAAACCGAGGTTCACCGACAGGAAACCAGCTCATCTCAAGGAACAGGACATCCGGACGCTACGGCCGTGTTCCGTATAGACCCGGCCGGACACGGGAGCAAGCTGTGAAGGGACGGCCGACCTAAAGACCGAATCACTCGGCACACTCGATCCCAATCTCGACCCAAAAGTCATGAGGAAGCCAACGAACGAGACAGAATCCAGATGGCCCGAGCCAATTCAGAGACCGGACGTGACACTCCAGTTTTAGCCCGGTACGGACGTCCGGATATCGAGCCAACATGGGAAGAAGCGAGTTTCCAAGACTTAATGGATTTTCCATCGACCAAAACTTGAGGCAGCGTATTATGGTACTAAAGGAGAAGATCGAACGTGGGAGTTTCCAGTTAGCACGAACCGAACCAGCTTGCCCCATGCAGATCTCCTTTGCTCCATCCGTGCCCGAGAAACACCGAGCTAAAATTCACCAGAAGCTCAAGGGTCAAGTTTGCTGGAAGTTCAAGGGTCACTTTCACCAAACCGCGTGGACTGAAGGCGACTTTGACTCGATCAGGACTTGGTCTTCTTTACTTATTATTAAGTCTAGGAATCCACAAAAAAAACTCTTCGTTCTACTCTCTGTCTTCTAGCTTCTATCTGCGAAACTCTATAAGTCTGTAACAAACCTCATTTTCGTGGATTATCAAGTTTTTAATCAATTGTTTTCTTGAGAGGAAATCTCTTTGTTCTTCTGGAACATATCGTCTGTTTGGCAAGGGATACTTCCAAACGACAACCTCCTCTGATTCACTGCAAGGGTTACTTCCTTGAATCTTAGGAGTGGACAATACCAAGAGACTATCACATCTCTTGACGGTCTCCTTCGATCCATCAGTCTGAACCGTTTATGCTAGTAGCTGCGGTCTCATTCATATCCAATTTACCATCAAAGAGCCCATTCCTACCGAGGGATCCATTACCTTGTTTCCAGATCGTATTTGTGTTGTGCTGATCCGAGACCAGACGTCTGTTGAGATGTTTATTTTGGTTAGGCAAACGTGATCCTTTTGACTTGAATCTTTTCAGGCAGCTTCTGGAATCGTTGATTTAGCTTTCTGTTGAAGGAGAACCGATCTGGAGTTTCAGAGCATAGGAAGTCCTATTGTTCTTCAAGGTTAAGGCTAAGGTGAGGGCTTTCCGCAGAATTCCGCATTTTCGTCTAGGACGCCGTATATGGAATTTAATACTAGATGTGATCTGTTTCTCTGATCGAGTCTAGGTAGTTTGGCTTGTAAATTGTACTTAGGAATATAGATGATTCAACCTGTTGTTTGTGTATTAAATGTTAATTGTTTCCATGATATATGTTTATTTATTTAGTTAGTTGAGTATGTTAGACATTAGGGATTGCGGGGGTACAGAGACGGACTTATGTGCTTGCGTCGCGTATTGTTTGCGAGATGGTGCTGGGCAGGTTAGTCGATCTGTTGTCCAGTGCCTTCAGAGATCGATAATCGTCTGCGGGCGGTGCCATTGGACAGTTATTTCATATTGTCCGCTTCGGAGGGTGCCAGCGGTCACAGGATCCATCAATAGGACCGTTGTTTTTTGTTTGGGTACTTTAGGTGCCGTGATTGCTCAGGTTTAGTCTGTTTTCCGTGTATGGAGTGCTATGACCAGATTGTGTTTTTTGTGATTAGCATCCCATACCTCACTGAGTAACTCTCCTGTTACTCACCCCTCTTTCTTTCCTTTTCAGGTGAGACAGACGAGTAGATTTACGCTATGACGGCTCGGGTGCTACTTTGGGATTTTACGGTTTTCAGTATTTTATTTTAAACATTATTTTAAGATTTTATTCGATTTATTGGATTTATAAGATTTATTAAATGTTTTTAGAAAATAAAGTTGAGGTTTTATTAATTAGAGTATTTGAGATTTAAGTTAAGTATAGTGGCACGCCGTTCTCGAGTGAGGATGAGACGAGTGTTACATTTTTGTATCAGAGTGGGTTTGTCGTCCCGGTACTGACCTAGGAGACGGTAGTAAAAAGAATTTTTGCAAATTCGTTTTTCAACGGTTTTCAAAACTTTCTGGGACTGGGGGATTTGAAAAGAAAAAAAAAAAATTGGCACCCATTATGTCTGGTATTGATCTATTAGTCGTTTGTCTCAGTTTCAGGCGTAGTTGTCCGGTTCATCTTTCTTGTTCCATAGTTTTTTCTAATTTTCGTGTTATTCCTTCTTCCATAGCTGTTGAAGTTATTTCCAAATTTTTTCCTTGAAATTCTTAATGTATCTTTCTTCCTTCGAAGTGTTCTCGTTCTCGTACCTTTTTTAAGAGCTTACAACAATTCTTCAAATGCTTTCTCTGTTCCGCCTGAGCTTTGGGGTCTTCTTTTCCGGAGTTCTTCGGTCTTGGAATTCGGGACGAATTCCCGTCAAGTGGGGAAGAATTGTAACAACCCAAACCCTGATGCCCATTAAGGGCCAATTCTATTAGGTCAAGACCCTAGATTATCCTCCTCTATAAATAGCCTGCTTCCTCTTTTATTTTCCTTGTAAAATCTAATCACACCGAAACCCTGCCAAAATATAGCCGTCTTAGCCACCTTGAAGGAGAAGCCACTGGAGCCCCCTAGGAGGCAGATCTGACTAGTTCTGGGAGAAGGGAGAATCGAACTAGTTAATCTTATCCAATCGATCTGAAACTTGGTAGGTATACTCTTGACTCGTTCATTGATCTACTGCCACAAGCGGTTTATTATTTGGATCTGTATATTGAAAGTTATGGTCGTTTCTTTGAGCATGTTTGGTGCAGTGCCGGATTCACACCATCATTCCGCCGCCACCTTGCGAGGCGATTATCCAGCGAACCGTGAGGATCCACGGAACGATCAAACTATCGTTGAAATTCCCCGAACGTCTTCTTTCCAGGAAAGGAGGTATGAATAGAAAGTTGTATCCTTGTTTCCATATCGTATCTGTGTTGTGCTGATCCGAGACCAGACGTCTGTTGAGATGTTTGTTTTGGTTAGGCAAACGTGATCCGTTTGACCTGAATCTTTTCACGGAGCTTCTGGAATCGTTGATTTAGCTTTCTGTTGAAGGAGAACCAATCTGGAGTTTTAGAGCATAGGAAGTCCTATTGTTCTTCAAGGTTAAGGCTAAGGTGAGGGCTTTCCGCAGAATTCCGCACTTTCGTCTAAGACGCCATATATGGAATTTAATACTAAATGTGATCTGTTTCTCTGATCGAGTCTAGGTAGTTTTGCTTGCAAATTGTACTTAGGAATATAGATGATTCAACCTGTTGTTTGTGCATTAAATGTTAATTGTTTCCTTGATATATGTTTATTTATTTAGTTAGTCGAGTATGTTAGACGTTAGGGATTGCGGGGGTACAGAGACGGACTTCTGTGATTGCGTCGTGTGTTGTGTGCACAATGGTGTTGGGCAGGTTAGTCGATCTGTTGTCCAGTGCCTTCAGAGATCGATAATCGTCTACGGGCGGTGCCATTGGACAGTGATAGAATCCCGTCCAAGGATGATCACTCTGATGTTGGTAGATTTGGATATGCCTTCGATCTAAGGGCTACTAGCACCAAAGAACAAGGTGATGTGGATTGATGGGAGCGTCAAAGGCTGCGGAAGACCTTTGGTATACCCAACTCCAATGGAAGTAACCCTTACCAAAGGAGGTTTGCTGAATGGAAGTAACCCTTAACCAATTCAACAGAAAATGTTCACAAGGAACAGAAGAGAAATATTCTCTCTCAAAACACAAGGTTTCAAATCAAAACAGGTCTAACTTTCATTTACCACGAAATTATGTTTAAATAGCATACAAAGGTATTAAAAACTAGGTAGAATGTGGTAAAAACAAGGCAAATCGAAACTAGCACCTAGTTAATGCCTTAGACTAGTTTTTAATGAAGTTTGAATGGCTTTTAAAGTCAAATTGACTCTTGATCTGATTAAATCCGCCTGACCTTTGTATAATTGGTTAGTTGGCTTCTGGAATGAGTTTTGACAAGTATTCAGCAGGCCCGGTCGAATGGTTGATCAAATCCAAAGTAGTCTTCATTTCATTTGTTGGGCAGTTGAAGCGTTTTTAGGAAGGCTTTAGGAAGAGTTTCCTAAAAATGGATTTAGGAAGGGGTTCCTAAAATCCGGGTCTTCATGCTCCATCCTGTACTCCACGACCGGCATGGTCTGGGTGCTTGGTGTATGTCCTACCATGACCAGATATCCATCAGACAGTTATTCCATGTTGTCCTCTTCGGGGGTGCCGGCGGTCATAGGATCCGTCAATAGGACCATTGTTTGTTGTTTGAGTACTTCAGATGCTGTGATTGCTTATGTTTAGTCTGTTTTCCGTGTTTGGAGTGCTATGACTAGATTGCGTTTTTTGTGATTAGCATCCCATACCTCACTGAGTAACTCCCCTGTTACTCACCCCTATTTCTTCCCTTTTCAGGTGAAACAGACGAGTAGATTTGCGCTATGACGGCTCGGGTGCTACTTTTGGGATTTTACGGTTGTCAGTATTTTATTTTAAATATTATTTTAAGATTTTATTCGATTTATTGGATTTATGAGATTTATTTAATGTTTTCCGAAAATAAAGTTGAGATTTTATTAATTGGAGTATTTGAGATTTAAGTTAAGCATAGTGGCACACCGTTCTCGAGTGAGAATGAGACGGGTGTTACTGTTTTCTACTTAATTATCAAACATTGCTCTAGCCTATGTTTATGATCTAAGATCCATCTTTTGGGATATCACGTGAAATGACCCAAACAAGTTGGTCTTTTCAGTCTATGATAGATTAAAATAAAAATACTTAAAATATAAACTTGTTCTTGTGACACTTAAAACACTCATTTCATTATTATATAATGTATATATGTATATTTTTAAAATGAATCTTTTGTTTTGTTTCGATTTTGTTTTCATTTGATAATTGTACAATCATTTCACTTTTTACAACATCAAATATTTACTTTTTACACAAACCAAAATCTCCGGCGGCGAGTACGACGGACGACGGAGACGAGGAAACAAACGACAGAAACGGTGCGAAAAACCTCAATTCCGGTGGTGAAAGGGTACGTTTTCTTCTTCCACCGAGTTTACGTCTCTTTCCAACCGATTTGAACAAAGTTTTATCATCGACAGTGGATATTACGGTTAGTTTTTGTTCATCTTCTCCGACAGTTTGTAGATTGGAATGGGAGCGGAAAGCTTTTTACAGTATTTTGTTAAACAAGTTGGTTCAAGTAAGTAAGTTGAGTTTGTTACAAGAATCTTGTTATAGATAGCGGAGATTCTGGCGACGACATTGCCATTTAAGATGAAAAGGCAAAAATTTGTTCTGATAGATGTTAAAACAAGTTATGGTAGATTTTGTTAGTGTGTGATGATAGATTTTTAAAACACGGTGGAAGGATTTTCGTTTATATTGCTATGGATTTATTTGTGATGGTAGATTTTTTGTCATTGTTATGGTTGATTTGGATATGTGAAGTTATGGTAGACTAATTTCACTTGATGGTAGACTTATATCACTTGATGGTAGACTTATTGTAAGGTTACAATAGACTTATTACTGCACCGGTGATTCGCCTAAATGTTATTTTTTTATGCATATATGGCGTCTAAAAGTTACCCTGCGAAACTCTATCCAGGAGGGAAGTCTCCACTTCAAAACAGAAGTTTTCACCACAATTGTAAGCTAACTGACTTCGGAGTTCTGATATATGCTGTTGGTACTCAAGTTTTCAATGGTGTGATGAACATGTCGTAAGTAGGAGTCATTCTGAAGCTAGCTTAGTTGAAGTATACGTAGAGTGCAAAGACGGTCTACTATTTCATTACCAATCAGTTGGCTATCAAGCGGCAGTACGAGATGTGGTTGTTGGTTGGTTGTCGGCCAATACGGTTTTCCCTCTACGAGTTCGGCGAGATAACGCGGCTAAACTGTCAACCCATAGATGTTAATGAAGGATGGGACATTGATCACCGAGTGTTTTGGGAAAAACTCAACGTCAGTCCAGAAGAAGAACCTTCATGGAATGAACTCAGTGGTGTGTTTTCCATATGTAAGACATGGACATACGAGAAGAAAAGAATGCTGGCACTCCTTTTCATCTTGTCTGTGGGGATTTATGGTATATTATAGTAAGATCCCGTTGATGGCTGCTAAAAGAGTCTTGGATTCGGAGGCTTTCGAGAGGTACCCATGGGGGCGGGTAGGTTTTAAGGAGCTGATGCAGTCGCTGAAGATTGCAAATTTTGAGAGATTCACGTACACAGTTCACGGCTCTGTGCATGTGTTGCTTATTTGGGTTTTTGAGTGTGTGCCAATTGTGGGGGAAAATTTTGGTAAAAAGCTACGAGAAAGTCCATAAATTCCAATATTACAGTGGGCAATAGGTCGGAAAAGATAGGATGTTAAGGCGTAGTTGGAGAAGGAAAGAGAAACAACCGCGGACAGGAAGATATATTTACTTGGATAACATGACATGGTAGACTTATGTTGACATTATGATAACATTGTGGTAGAGTTTTGACTGCCATTTTTAAAATTTATGTTTCTAGGTTCGCGTGAAACAATTATTGGTGCAGCGGTCCATGGAGGAGATATATTTCTATTGGGCAGACAACAATGTTCACTCTTGTAACAACATGTCAGAACATAATAAGATGTTAGACAGCATGATCCGTGATATTCTCAATGGAAGGTTGGACAAAATGTTTTGGGAGGTCGAAAAGCCTATTTGAAAGGAGCTTGCCACTTCTTCTTCCCCGAGGCTGTGTGGCCGGCTTCTTCTTCTTCTAAAATTTTGCAACTTGTATGGTAATCGTCATCTTCTGAGCTTGCATTGTCCGGATCATCGCAATAGTCAAATCGCGATTCTTCAATGTCGTAATCACTTTGATCCTCTGAACTTCTCATTCCACAACTACTTTGATTAACTTCTTCTCCGACTTCATCTTCATCTTCTTGAAAGACATGTTCATCTTCTTCAACGACCTCATCTTCATCTTCTTCAAAGAGACCATCTTCATCTACCGGAGTTTAAACAACTTTATCTATAATTTCGATGCATAAAGAAACTGTTTCGTTTCTAAATTGTTTCAAAAACGATGCCAATTGTCTAGAGTTGGCAACAAAAACAGGAGGTGTATTTTCAGGTAATTTGTTGGAATACTTTTGCGACAACATATAACTCAACTTTACCTCTTTAATCTGTTGATTGACACCAAAATCTTCATACACCATTCCAAGGAAATCGGCATACGAGGTTTCTTGAGTTGCATCTAGAATTCTACAGCCATTTGTCTTATCAACGAAGAAGATCCATTGACCTCTTTTGAAACTCCATCTACCCGAAATCAAAAATACTTGTTCCATTGTAAATCGTTCGGTTACCGTCAATAAGAGAGAAAATGAAATTGAACATGGTGGCCACCCCGATCAAATCCAAGCTACAGAGTGACCTAGTGATATGAAAATCATTTGTGAAATCGGCGAGAAGGCAATATTGAAAAAGGGTTTATTTATCAGCGACTCAGCGGCAACAACACTAGTTCTTCTCCATGTATGTACGGAAATAAGGAGAAAATCGTCTTTTACCTCTGCAATATTAATAGAAGTGACGACTGAAAAATCTACCACCACTTAGATATAAATCTACCACCATTTCCATATAACTCTACCACTACACACCAATAAGTCTACTTCTTCAGTAGCAATTAGATATAACATTTTTTTAACAATTACGACAATGCCATTTAATAATATTTGTGAAAACCATATATAAGGTAACTTCTTCATGTTTGTAATATCTGTGTAAACCTAAATTTTCTCCTTGTGGCGGCGACTACGACTGAGCGATGGAGAGTTTGCCAGCAACGTCTTCGCCGGTGGGGAACTGGTAAGGTTTCTTCTCCCGCTGTGTTGTGTGTTTCCTTCTGTTCGATTTGATATAGGTATCTGTCATCAATTTGGATATTTACTAGGGTAACTGTTCATCTTCTCCTATGGCATTTATAGATTCGAACAGTCGACAAAAATCTTTACGGGTCCGGGTAAGTAAAAACCAGAACAAAATATGAATCTCACCTTCTTTTCATTTCAAAGTTCTGATATATTTCGACGATGGTAGAGAGAACATGAGAGAACGAGAGTAGAACTAGGATTTCATTATGAAAATACTGAAGAGATTAATGTTTACAAATGGGGTTACACTCGTATATAAGGAGGAACTCTGGCAAGAATATGCCAGAGGATCTAGTGATTCATAGGGACGCGTCATAAAGTAGGGGACAGACCAAATCTTTGGTCAAAATGGAGACGAGGACGGCTTGACCAGCTGGCCTTATCAACAAACGGTCATTACCAGCTGGCTCGTCGGTCTTTAGGAAGCTTCCTATAAACTTCCTTCTTGTCTTCTTGTGCCCGGACTTTGCACATCGCCCACAACCTTCTGAGAAGCTTCCCGGGACGGTACAGTCGACCTTGTACGCCGGCCTTGTACGGACGGTGCGACCGTACAACCCAAGGTCAACAGTCCCTTATCCACAAACGGTAATGTCCAGCTGGTCCCGCGGCCTTCCAGGAAGCTTCCTATGAACCTTCTCCTTTGTCTTCTTGTGCCCGAGCTTTGCACTTCACCAAGAATCCCAAGAACCTTCTAAAACGCTTCCGTCTGGTCCGTACACTCGTACGGCCGCCTTGTACGGATGGCCGGCCGTACGACCTGTATGGCCTAAGGTCAATACTCCCCCTCAAGCTAAGCATTCTGGAATCACCCTAGAATACTTAGCTTGGATTGCCCATGAAGATACACCTCGTTAAAAACCTTAACAGATAAAACCCATTGGGAAAAACTCTGTTTAAGAAAAAGAGTATGCACTTCATGGACGAGGGAAGCGCTTACCCTCGGGCCAAACTCACTAGGCCGAGCTTGCTGAAGATGTGGTCACACACCTTTGGTCTTGCGGCCTTAGTGAATATGTCTGCAAGCTGATCCTCACTCCGGGTGAAGCAAGGAAGGATCGTCCCCGTCCACTATCTTTTCCCGAACCTTGTGGCAGTCCACCTCTATATGGTTGATTCGTTCGTGGAAAACTGAGTTTGAGGCGATATGAATGGCTGCCTGGTTGTTGCAATGCATTGTCATAGGTGTGGTTTGCTGAATGTCAAGATCGGCCAGAAACCCCTTCAGCCATGTTAACTCGTTTGTCAATTTCCTCAAGGCTTGGTACTCTGCTTCCGCTGTTGAACACGCCACCACCTTCTGCTTCTTGGTCTTCCAGGTCACCATGTTGCCTCCAATGAATGTGCAATAGCCAGTCGTGGACCTCCTGTCCACTCTATCTCCGGCCTAGTCAGCATCACAGTATCCCACGATCTCGGTGCTCTCATTTTTTCCCATCCAAATGCCGTGGTCCAAGTTCCCCCTTAGGTATCTGAGGATTCGCTCGACCATGGTCCAATGGTACTTCGTAGGAACCTTCATGTGCTGACTGACCTGGTTGACACAAACACACAAGTCAGGTCTAGTAAGTCTTAAATAGATCAACTTACCAACTAGCTTACGGTATAAGGCAGGATCTTCAAATGGCTCATCCTCTTTCTCCCCCTCTCGATTGACCTTGTAGCCATCTTCAAGGGGGCTCACAGCCGGCTTAGCCTCCATTGTACCTGTCTCATTCAACAAATCAAGAACATACTTTCTTTGGGAAAGAAAAATGCCGTCAGAACACCTACACACTTCTATGCCCAAGAAATACTTGAGCTCACCAAGGTCCTTAATGTCTAATGAAGCTTGAAGAGAGGTTTTGAGTGCAAGGATGCCTTCCTTGTTGTCGCCAGAGATGATCAAGTCGTCTACATACACGACAACAACCACTATACCTTGGGGAGATTTGTGAGTGAACAGGCTGTGATCGGCTTCGGATCGCCTGAACCCTTGATCCCATAACGTGCGGCGGAGCTTGTGGTACCACGCCCGTGGTGATTGTTTAAGACCATAGATGGCCTTTCTCAACCGCAGAACCAGTCCTGGATCAATGGTGTCTTCCAGGCCCGGAGGCGGTCGCATGTACACTTCCTCTTCAAGATCACCTTGCAAGAAGACATTCTTGACGTCCATCTGCCACAACTCCCAAGATAGGTTAGCAGCCAAAGCTAAAACAACTCTTACAGTGGGTAGTTTGGCGACCGGTGCAAAGGTGTCCTTGTAGTCACTTCCATATGTCTGTGTGAAGCCTCTAGCTATCAGTCGCGCCTTGTAGCGGTCGATGTCGCCATTGGTCTTGTACTTAATGGTGAAAACCCATCTAGATGTAACCGCTTTCTTGCCTCTAGGAAGGACCGAAGCATCCCATGTATGATTCTTCTCCATAGCTCCCACCTCAGCTACAATCGCATCCCTCCATTGTGGTTTGGTCATGGCTGTAAGTTTTAGAAGATGAACTAAGATAAAGAACCAAGAATGGTTCGACCAGACAGATGAAAGCGAGAATGAAGAGTAAGTGTTTTGATTGAATAAAAGGGAACTTAGTCCATAAGTGTGTGTTTACAATGGTTTCGACATAGAGTATATATAGACAGACAAGGATAGACTACAAAGAGAATGAGAGAGACATGTGTGGACAGGAAGGACTGGAGAGAGAGAGAGAGAGAGTGGTCCAAGGTCGCTGAAAGCGACCACTCCTAACGGCTGGGAACCTTAACACCACCTGTGACTCTTCCTTGTTGTGACCAATAACGGTCACAAAGATTTGAAGTCTTCTTGCACTTCTTCCTTCATTATTTGGCGAGTGTTGAGCCATGTTCTTCAAGTCAGCTTGTTCCTTGCTTCACACAATCTGGCCATGACTTGTATCACACGCTTTAATACTCCCCCTCAAGCTTAACCACATGAGCAGTGTGGTCAAGCTTGGAGCCGTGAGTCTACACCTCATTAAAAACCTTAGCAAGCAAAACCACATGGGAAAAAGCTGTACACAAGGAAAAGAGTGTGAGTCTCACGGCCAAGGGTCTTCAAGGCCCGGCCGGTTGATATCAATGAGGCCGAGCTTCTCATACGCAAACTCACAGGTCTTGAGGCTTGCGGACTTGGTAAAGATATCAGCCAGCTGATCACAGCTCTGTGTATAGCAGGGCAGAATGACTCCAAGTTGCATTTGCTCTCTGACCTTATGGCAATCGACTTCTATATGCTTGGTTCTCTCATGGAACACTGAATTAGATGCTATATGAATTGCTGCCTGGTTGTCACAAGGCATAGTGATAGGTGTAGTGACTTCTCTTCCTAGGTCCTTCAGTAGCATCTTCAACCACATCAGTTCGGTCGTGAGTCTTCTCATGGCCCGGTACTCGGCCTCACCACTAGAACATGCAACCACCTTTTGCTTCTTGCTTTTCCAGGTGACTAAGTTTCCTCCAACAAAGGTACAATAGCCTGTGGTTGATCTCCTGTCATCTCGGTCACCAGCCCAATCCGCATCACAATAGCCAACCACTTCTGTGCTTTCATTACAACCCATCCAAATGCCTTGTCCCGGACAGCCTCTGAGATACCTCAGTATGCGATCCACCATTCTCCAATGAGACTCCCTTGGGTCTTGCATATGTTGGCTAATCTGATTCACAGCAAAACACAGGTCAGGTCTGGTGAGAGTCAGATAGATAAGCTTACCCACTAATCTACGGTAAAGTTTGGCATCTTCAAACGGTAGATCCTCTTCATGCTCTTGTTGTTGATGAACCTTATAAGCATCTTCAAGAGGTGTTCTAGCCGATCTTCCTTCCTTGACACCTGATTCACTTAAAAGATCAAGTGTGTATTTCCTTTGGGACAAGAAGAGACCCTCCTTTGATCTACATACTTCTATCCCAAGGAAGTACTTTAGTTCTCCAAGATCCTTAATATCAAAGACAGATTTCAAATAAGATTTGGTGTCTTGAATACCTACCTTGTCATTCCCTGAGATGATAGTATCATCAACATAAATGAGAATGAATATAATACCTTTATGGCTTTGCAAAGTGAAGAGTGTATGATCAGCTTCTGATCTGTTGAATTCACGATCCAAGAGAGTCACACTCAGCTTACGGTACCATGCTCTTGGAGATTGTTTCAGACCATAGATTGCTTTTCTTAGTCTGAGCACCCTTCCTGGTTGCACAATGTCCTTCAGGCCTGGAGGAGGTGTCATGTATACTTCTTCTTCCAACTCCCCCTGAAGGAAAGCATTCTTCACATCCATCTGCCACAGTTCCCATTCCAAGTTGGTGGCAATGGACAATATCACCCTGACCGTATGTAGCTTTGCAACTGGTGCAAAAGTATCTTTGTAGTCCTCTCCATATGTTTGAGTGAATCCTCTTGCAACTAGCCTGGCCTTGTACCTTTCAATCTCTCCATTACTCTTGTACTTGATGGTGAAAACCCATTTGGAGCTCACGGTCCTTTTTCCTTTGGGCAAATCGGCCTCATCCCAAGTATGGTTCCTTTCCATAGCATTGGTCTCCTCTGTAACTGCATCTCTCCACTCTTTGATCTCCTTGGCCTCGTCATAGGTCCTTGGGACTTCTTCTTGATCAAGAACACTTATGAACACTCGGTGCTCTTCTGGAACATAAGCTAGAGAGCACACTGCTTGAGTTGGATGGGTCACTGCTTGGCAATTGTAGTAGACCCTTGTGTTTACCCAATTAGACGGGTCCCTTCTTATCCTCTGACTTCTTCTTAGCATTACAGGCTGTTCGGCCGTGGTTGGTTCGGTGTTGTTCTCGGTATCGACCATGGCCTCATCGGCTGGTCCAGCGACTGGTGCAGTCGCATCTTCCTGCTGAGCATCCTGCATGGCTGTCTGACCTTGATCATGATCCGAATAATCTTGATCATCATGGTCCATATCATTCTCCCCCTCATGATCAAGGGGAGCTGCTGTCAATGAGGGGCCGGCCAAGGAGGGACCGGCCGAGGGAGGTGGAATGCCTAGGTTCTCGAACAGGACCCGAAGATTGGCCACTCGGTCAGACTGAGACTGAGCGAGGTTCTGAAGGTCATCCCAATCCCTTTCAGTGTAGTACCCTTTGTGCTCCAAGAACTTCACATCTCTAGACACCAAGACCTTGCCGGTTTGAGGTACAAGGCACTTATATCCTTTCTGAATGCTTGAATAGCCAATGAACATGGCCTTGGTACTCTTTTCATCCAGTTTACTACGGTTCTCTCCTGGAACCAAAAAATAACACGTAAGTGTTCAATAGTAGGTGGTGAACCAGTAAGTACCTCAAAAGGAGATGAGTCCTGAAGGATCCTGGTCGGTATCCGATTGATTAAGTAACATGTAGCTACCACAGCATCACCCCAAAACCTCTTTAGTACATTGGCATGGAACATCATGGACCTTGCTACTTCCATGAGATGCCGGTTCTTTCTCTCAGACACTCCATTCTGCTGAGGTGTGTATGGACAACTGGTTTGGTGGATCATTCCATGTTTGGTCATGTATTGTTTGAATGCAAGGCTTGTGTACTCGCCTCCATTATCTGATCTCAACACTTTTACTTTGGCATTATAGTGGTTAGTAACATATGCATGAAAGCTAATAAAGGCTTCTAATACTCTGTCTTTAGATGGTAGTAAGGTTAGCCAAGTATATTTGGATTTTTCATCTATAAATGTGACAAAATACTTATGGTTTTCTCTTGAATAACAGGGTGAGGTCCAAACATCAGAATGAACTAAGTCAAAACAATTTTCATAAAGAGTAGATGATTTTGGAAAAACAGTCTTGCAATGTTTACCAAGTATACAAGCTTCACATTCAGAGTTTTGAAACTTAACCCTAGGTAACAACAAGTTTAAAGCCCTATGATGAGGGTGACCTAGTCTAGCATGCCAAGTTGCATTGTCAATGCTAACTACATTGAAGCTAAAGCCGTTTGAAACAGAGGAAGAGAGCCTAGTATCTTCAAGCACATAGAGTCCATCCTTAGTGGTTCCTTGTCCAAGAACCTTACTTGTTTCAATATCCTGAAAGGAAACATCATTAGGACCAAAAATAGCATAACAGTTTAAATCAGAGGTTGCCTTCTTAACCGAAAGTAAGTTAGAAGTAAGTGTTGGCATATAGAAAGCTTGTGATTCTTTGTCAAACAATTTCAGGTTACCAATCCCTTCTATCTGAACTTGTTCACCATTAGCTATACTCACATATCCTAGAGTAGGTTTGATTTTTCCAATAAGCTTAGAATCACTAATCATATGATGACTAGCTCCTGAATCCACAATCAATGGTTTATCATTAGTAGAATCTAGCCTAACATTGCTACAAGATGCATGAAAGCTCATGGGTTTGACAGAGTTACCAGAGTCCTTGAGTGCTTTGATGAGAGCATCAAGGTCAGCTTTCTTGACAAACTCTGAGGGTGTAGCCAAGTTGGAGTTGTCATTCGTATAGGATTGGCTGGACGGTCCATCTCTCTCTTGATTCCCATTGGGACCAGATGCCATATGAGCTCGGGTGTCCTTGTGATTATGGTTGTCTCTCCAATGTCCTTGGTGAGAGGAGCGAGAGTCCCATCTTCCTGATTGAGGAGGGAATCGCTTTAGGTGAGGATGAAGAATGAAGCATTTCTCCTTGGTGTGTCCTGGCTTCTTGCAATAGGTGCATACCACAGAGTTGCCTTCTCCAGGTCGGTAGTGGCCTTTGTTGGCCAAAGCGATTGTCTCCTCTGCTTTGTTAGCTAACACAAGTTCTCCACCTTTCCCCCCGAATAGACCAAGAGAGCCTTGTTCCTTCTGGATTTGTGAGCACACTTCATCCAGACTTGGGAGCTTGGTCCCAGGAAGGATGTGCTTAATCAGAGAACCACTTCTTGGTCCTCTGAGAACCACTTCTCTGCCTCAGCTCCTTCATTAGCCGCTTCCTTCTCTCCAAGTTTGGTCTCGGCATCGGTTGCTCTGAGTTCTTCTACATGGCTCCATAATTTGCAACCACATAGGACGACCTTGGTGGTTCTGGCCCAAAGAAGATAGTTGTCGGCCCCTTTGAGCACCACTGGAAGAGAGACTGGCTTGTTGTTCTCCATTGTTACGCGATAGGAACTTGATGAACAGCTACGGACCGCTGGACAAAAAGATGTAGGCCTTAAAGGTTGAGAGGTCGAGATGAAACCGAGTGAACTTAAAAGGGTTTATGGCTGAAAGAATGAGAGTTATAGTTTGCAAACAAGGTTTGAGAAAGCTATTATCCAATGGACAAAAGAAATGAAGAACAGAGTTTTCTGGAAATCGAATGCAGATTTAGATTGAAAGAGAGGTTGAATGACAAAGAGCTTTGTTGCTCTGATACCATGTAAGTTTTAGAAGATGAACTAAGATGAAGAACCAAGAATGGTTCGACCAGACAGATGAAAGCGAGAATGAAGAGTAAGTGTTTTGATTGAATAAAATGGAACTTAGTCCATAAGTGTGTGTTTACAATGATTTTGACATAGAGTATATATAGACAGACAAAGATAGACTACAAAGAGAATGAGAGAGACATGTGTGGACAGGAAGGGCTGGAGAGAGAGAGAGAGAGAGAGTGGTCCAAGGTCGCTGAAAGCGACCGCTCCTAACGGCTGGGAACCTTAACACCACCCGTGACTCTTCCTTGTTGTGACCAATAACGGTCACAAGGATTTGAAGTCTTCTTGCACTTCTTCCTTCATTATTTGGCGAGTGTTGAGCCGTGTTCTTCAAGTCAGCCTGTTCCTTGCTTCACACGATCTGTGATACGGGGATCACTCCCTCCCACGGATTACACTCTGAAGTCGGTCTGGATAGACTTTGAACTCAATTGAGCTACTAGCTCTCAAGAACAAAGGAATGGATCGTTAGGTCGCACAAGGGATGCGGAAGGCCCTTGATATTCCAAACCTCAGCAGTCCTAAGATATGACTCACTTAGACGACCGAAGAGGGGTTGTTGTTTGGATATGACTCACCAAACAACAGGGGTTTGTTCACAAGGAACAACAGAGATTCACTCTCCAAGACAATCGCAATGATCAAAACTTAACTTCTTATTCATTCAATGGTTTCCGAAATACATATATAGTGTTTGTGTTTCAGAAAACAAGACAACACGGAAATCATTACATTAATGAAGTAAAGACTTGACTGAATTGAATCCATGTTGACTGACTCTCCAGTTGATGTGAACATGCTGCCTGGATGCTATGCAAATCGCCATTTAGGAAGGTCCACCTAAATCTTCATGAAACCTTACTAAAAGTCGATTTAGGAAGGGGTTCCCGAATCCTTACTGAACCTTACTAAAGTCGTGTGTTGCACATCTTCCTCTTTAAGGTTGAACTGAACATTGGTAGAACTAAGTAAAGAACTTAGCGTTTGAGACAGCTGTTTGGTCCGCGCCCTGGTCATTGCTCCGGCCGGTACTCGCAAAGCGTCCTCAACTTGAAGCTCCCCACCTTCTGGTCCATGCTCTTCCACGGCTTTAAGCTCAGCTTCTGGTTCTGGTTCAAGCTCTCCATCCTTGGTGCCATCCATGATCGCATCATCCCCTCTCGGTTGAAAAGGATTTGAGCTCAAATCTTGATCATCTGCCACAAACGGAATTAAGTCAGAAACATTAAAGCTTGAACTAACTTGATACTTACCTTGCAAATCAACTTGATAGGCATTGTTGTTGATCCGCTTGACTATCTTGAATGGCCCATCAACCCTTGGCATAAGTTTGGACTTCCTTTCAGCCGGAAATCGGTCCTTCCTCAAGTAAACCCAAACTTGATCTCCAACATCAAAGACTAGCTCGCGTCGGCCCTTGTTGGCTTTCTTAGCATACTGCTTAGTCTTCTCCTCAATGTTGGTCCTTGCTTTCTCATGGATCTGTTTAACAAGTTTAGCTTTCTTCTCGCCATCTAAACTAGTTCTTTTACTCAAAGGCAAAGAGATTAGATCCAAAGGAGACAAAGGATTGAAACCATAAACAATCTCAAATGGAGAGTACTTTGTAGCCGAATGAACTGCATGATTGTATGCAAACTCTACATGTGGTAAGCACTCTTTCCAAGTTCTAAGGTTCTTTTTAATGACAGCCCTCAACAAAGTTGACAAAGTCCTATTAACTACTTCAGTTTGTCCATCAGTTTGCGGGTGACAAGTAGTTGAAAACAACAACTTAGTTCCTAACTTAGACCAAAGAGTTTTCCAGAAGTAACTCAAGAACTTAGTGTCCCTATCAGAAACAATTGTTCTAGGCATGCCATGCAATACGAATGATCTCTCTAAAGAACAAATCAGCTACGTGCAATGCATCATCAGTCTTATGACATGGAATGAAATGAGCAATTTTAGAAAATCTGTCTACAACCACAAAGATAGAATCCTTTCCTGTCCTAGTTCTAGGCAATCCAAGCACAAAATCCATAGATATGTCATTCCACGGATGAGTAGGGATAGGCAAGGGAATATACATACCGTTTGGCTGCACTTTGGACTTAGACTGTTTACAAGTCACACACCTGCCACAGATTCTTTCAACATCCCTTTGTAGATGCGGCCAAAAGAAGTGTTCTTGCACTACCTTCAGAGTCTTTTCTATCCCAAAATGCCCCATCAATCCTCCTCCATGGGCTTCCCTTACAAGTAACTCTCTTAAAGAACAGTTAGGAATGCATAAGCGATTTGCATAAAACAAGTAACCATCATTCCCATAGAACTTGCCACTTGCGGTTCTAGAACAAGCAAGAAATGGTTCTTTGAAGTCTATATCAGACTCATATAACTTCTTAACTCGCTCAAATCCGAGAAACTTAGCATCTAAGGTTGAGATGAGCACATACCTTCGAGACAAAGCATCAGCCACAACATTTTCTTTACCTTTCTTGTACCGAATGACATAGGGAAAGGTTTCAATGAATTCAATCCATCTGACATGTCTTTTGTTGAGCTTGTGCTGTCCTTTCAAGTGCTTGAGAGTCTCATGATCAGTATGCACCACGAACTCCTTAGGCCATAGATAATGTTGCCAAGTTTGCAAAGCTCTCACTAGTGCATAGAGCTCCTTATCATACGTGGGGTAATTGAGGGTGGCTCCTCCTAGCTTCTCACTGAAGTAAGCAATCGGTTTCCTATCCTGCATCAAGACAGCACCAATTCCAACTCCTGAGGCATCACACTCAATCTCAAAAGTTTTTAGGAAATCAGGCAAAACAAGAAGAGGCGCATTCGTAAGCTTCCTTTTCAATGTCTGGAATGAGTCTTCTTGTGCTTGCTCCCACTTGAATCCCACATTCTTCTTGATGACTTCTGTAAGAGGGGCTGCTATTGTGCTGAAGTCCTTCACAAACCTTCTGTAGAATCCCGCAAGGCCATGAAAGCTTCTGACCTCTCCTACGGTTTTTGGACTTGGCCATTCCCTAATAGCTTTAACCTTTTCCTCATCCACTTTAATGCCATCTGCACTCAAAACAAAACCCAAAAACACGAGATTATCTGTCCCAAAAGTGCATTTCTTCAAGTTAGCATAGAGCTTTTCCTTCCTAAGCACTCCTAAAACCGATTCTAGATGATCAATGTGCTCACTAAGTGTTTTGCTGTAAACTAGAATGTCATCGAAGTATACTACAACAAAGACTCCTATGAAAGCTCTCAGGACATGATTCATCAATCTCATGAAAGTACTAGGTGCATTGGTTAAACCAAAAGGCATAACTAACCATTCATACAACCCTAGCTTAGTTTTGAAAGCGGTTTTCCATTCATCCCCTTCCTTCATCCTAATTTGATGATATCCACTTTTCAAATCAATTTTAGAAAAGATGCATGATCCGTGTAGTTCATCTAACATATCATCTAATCTAGGGATGGGGTGTCTGTACTAAACTGTTATGTTGTTGATTGCTCTACAATCCACACACATACGCCAACTGCCATCTTTCTTGGGCACAAGGAGAACTGGAACTGCGCATGGACTCATGCTTTCTCTGATGTATCCTTTCTCCATGAGCTCATTGATTTGTTTTTGCAGCTCTTTAGTTTCAACAGGATTGGTCCTGTATGCTGGTCTGTTTGGAAAAGAAGCGCCTGGTATGAAATCAATCTGGTGCTCAATGCCTCTGATTGGAGGTAGACCATTCGGGTTTTCATCTGGAAACACATCCCTAAAACCTTGCAAAAGAGTTTCAAACTCACTTGGAAGCTCCAGTGCATTGTTAGAAGAAGACATTAGTGTTTCTTTAAAAACTAGCAATAGCAGTGGTTGATTAGAAAACAGAGCTTTCTTGATCTCACTAGTTTTAGCAAAGAAATTGGAATGCCTTACTAATTTGGAATCGCTTTCCTTAGATGATTCAGATTCTTGATCTCGTTTCGCTTGTTCTCTTCTTTCTTTTAAAAGCTTTTGATCCTTATGTACCTCTTGTGGTGACAGTGGTGCCAACATAATCTTCTTCCCTTGGTGTTCAAAGGTGTGACGGTTTGTGTACCCATCATGTATGACCCTTTTGTCATATGCCAAGGCCTTCCTAAAAGAATGTGACCGGCCTCCATAGGTAGAACGTCACAAAGGATCTCATCCTTGTATCTTCCAATGGTGATTGGAACTAGGACTTGGTTGCTCACCTTCATATCTCCTGTTTCATTGAGCCACTGAAGAGAATATGGCCGAGGGTGTTTCCTCATACTCAAGCCAAGTTTCTTAACCATTGTCTCGCTAGCCACGTTGGTACAGCTGCCTCCATCCATGATCAGGCTACATACTTTGTCATTGACATAGCATCTAGTGTAAAAGATGTTCTCTCTCTGCTCGTGCTCCTTGGGTTTGAATTGTGCACTCAAGGTTCGCCTAGTAACCATAAGTTCCCCGTGAGCAGGATAATCTATTTGCTCTTCCTCAGAATCTGTTTGCGGCTTCTCATCCTCAGATTCTATGTCACCGTTTTCCAGAACAATCATGACCCTCTTGTTGGTGCAGTCCTTAGCATAGTGTCCAAGCCCCTGGCATTTAAAGCATCTCATATCCCTGGCTCGTGCAGTAGGAGTTTCCGCCTTTTCCTTGACACTACTAGAAGATGGATTAGTTTTAAAATCAGAAATAAGTTTGGTTAGAGCTTTACCCTTGTCTTGGTAGCTAAGTTTAGCAACCGGTGTGTAAGTGGACTTAGGTAGACTTCTTCTTTTAACCTGCTGCTAAACCAAGATCGCCTTGTGTAGCATCTCTTCTAGGCACTCATACTCTTGCATCTCCAACCTGTCTTGGATGTCATGGTTGAGTCCTCCTAGAAATCTTGCCATTGTTGCCTCCGGATCTTCATCAGCATCTGCTTTGATCATTAGCGTCTCCATCTCTTGGAAGTAATCCTCAACGCTCTTAGTTCCTTGAACTAATCTCCTTAGCCTCTGATGCAAGTCTCGGTTGTAGTGGCTGGGCACAAAACGCTTCCTCATGAGAGTGACCATCTCATCCCATGTGGCTACGGGTCTTTCACCTGTTCTCCTCCTGTTGGTCACAATTTGATCCCACCAGTTAATAGTATAACCATAGAACTCAGTTGCGGCCAACCTTACCTTTTTAAGTTCGGAATAGTTCTGACAATCAAAAACCAGTTCTATCTTTTTCTCCCACTCTAGGTAAGCATCTGGATCGTTTTTGCCATGGAAGGACGGAATCTTTAACTTAAGGCCACCTAAGTTATCATCTTGTCTTCCCCGGGTCTCTCTAGGCCGTCTGGTCCTGCTTTGGCTGTCACTAGAGGAGTGTTCATAAAACTCTTCATTGGCCCTGGTACGCCTTTGTCTGGTTCGTGACCTACCAGTTGCTTCCTCTGGTGGTGGTCTAGTTTGGGTGTCCTCTTGGACCCGATCTAGTCGAACGTTGATCTCCTCAAGTTCTGATCTCATCATTCTTTTCATTTCTCCCATCAAGGCCCTCATTTGTATTCTAGAAAGGCCAACGTTCTGGTTGTCCTCCTGTTCATCATTACTTGGATTGGACATCTTTCCTACAAACAAGAACAAACAAGTTAAAGAAACAGAAACTCTCCAACGGCCGGTCCAAATTCTTCAACGGCCGGTTCTGCCTTGTGAACTTTCCTGCAAGCTCTTAAACAAACGAGTTAATCAAAACCCTCTGCCTCAGAAGTGTTTATCTATCGCAGTGAAATCTCAAGAGTTCCAATAGAACAAATCTGTCAAACCCAATGAATCTATCCAAACAACCCGAGTAGATGAAAAGGTAGATAGATAGATTGCAAGATTTTTGGTTCTGGATGATTGACCAGCCCTTGAAACCGATTTCTCCTGGTTTCTTAAACACTTTTCTTTTGTGTACTCTTTTTTTTTTTTTGAATATCAGGCGGCTCACCCAGAAAAGAGATAGACAGAAAAGAACTTTGTTTTTTTTTTTTTTTTTTATTAAGAAGAAGATGAAGAGGTGAGAAAGATGGATCGAAATAGATACCAAACTTCAAAGTGGGCTCTGATACCACTTGATACGGGGATCAACTCCCTCCCACGGATTACACTCTGAAGTTGGTCTGGATAGAGTTTGAACTCAATTGAGCAACTAGCTCTCAAGAACAAAGGAATGGATCGTTAGGTCGCACAAGGGATGCGGAAGGCCCTTGATATTCCAAACCTCAACAGTCCTAAGATATGACTCACTTAGACGACCGAAGAGGGGTTGTTGTTTGGATATGACTCACCAAGCAACAGGGGTTTGTTCACAAGGAACAACAGAGATTCACTCTCCAAGACAATCGCAATGATCAAACTTAACTTCTTATTCATTCAATGGTTTCCGAAATATTTATATAGTGTTTGTGTTTCAGAAAACAAGACAAGACAACACGGAAATCATTACATTAATTGAAGTAAAGACTTGACTGAATTGATTCCATGTTGACTGACTCTTCAACTGTTGTGAACACGCGGCCTCTTGATGCTATCCGAATCGCCCATTTAGGAAGGTCCACCTAAATCTTCATGAAACCTTACTAAAAGTCGATTTAGGAAGGGATTACCGAATCCTTACTGAACCTTACTAAAGTCGTGTGTTGCACATCGTCCTCCTTAAGGTTGAGCTGAACATTGGCAGAACTAAGTAAAGAACTTAGCGTTTGAGACAGCTGCCTGCTCAGCGCCCTGGTCATGGCTCCGGCCGGTACTTGCAAAGCATCCTCAGCTACAAGCTTCACACCTTCTGCTCCATGCTCTTCCACAGCCTTAAGATCAGGTTTTGGTTCTGGTTCAAGCTCTCCATCCTTGGTGCCATCCATGATCGCATCACGTGCGGTAGGCACTCTTCCCATGACTTGATTTTGCTTTTAACCAAAGTTCTGAGGAGTGTAGACAATGTCCTGTTCACCACCTCTGTTTGTCCATCAGTCTGGGGATGACATTTAGTGGAGAATGCAAGCTTTGTTCCTAGTTTAGCCCATAAGGTTCTCCAAAAATGTCCTAGAAATTTGGTGTCCCTGTCTGAAACTATCTCTTGAGGCATTCCATGCAGTCTTACTACTTCCCTGAAAAACAAGTTAGCTACACAGACAGCATCATCTGTCTTATGACTGGCAATGAAGTGTGCCATCTTGCTGAACCTGTCAACAACTACAAAGATAGAATCTCTACCATTCCTAGTTCGGTTGAGAAGGAATAGGGAGAGGGGTGTACAAACCGTGAGGTTGCACTTTACTCTTTGCCATTTTACAGACATCACATCTAGAACAAACCCTCTCAACGTCAGTCTTCATGTTAGGCCAATAGAAGTGGTCTTGCAGTCCAAGTAAAGTCTTTGCAACTCCAAAGTGTTCAGCTAGTCCACCTCCATGAGCTTCTCTTACTAGAAGTTCTCTGATAGAGCCCCGTGGTATGCACAGGCGGTTGTTATAGAACAGATATCCTTCCTGTCTATGATACTTTTCAAAAGCAAACTTATGGCACTTGCCATAGCTCTCAGCAAAATCAATGTCAGTCTCATAAAGATCTATTATGTGATCTAGCCCATCTAACTTTGAAGCCAAGGTAGATACAAGTGTGTACCTTCTGGATAATGCATCTGCAACTACATTATCCTTACCTTTCTTGTATTTAATAATGTATGGGAAGGTCTCTATAAACTCCATCCATCTGGCATGTCTTTTATTGAGCTTCTGTTGTCCTTTAAGGTGCTTTAAAGATTCATGATCTGTGTGTATGACAAACTCCTTGGGCCACAGGTAGTGCTGCCACATTTGGAGAGCTCGAACCAAGGCATATAGTTCTTTATCATAGGTTGGGTAATTGGTTGTTGCTCCTCCTAGCTTCTCACTAAAGTATGCCACTGGTTTCCTATCCTGCAATAACACAGCACCAATACCAACTCCTGAAGCATCACATTCAATTTCAAATGTTTTAAGAAAATCAGGAAGAACTAAAAGGGGAGCATTGATAAGCTTCTCTTTAAGGGCTATAAAAGCCTGTTCTTGTGCGTCCTCCCATCTAAACCCGACTTCCTTCTTGATGACTTCAGTTAATGGCGCGGCTAGGGTGCTAAAGTTTGGGACAAATCTTCTGTAGAACCCTGCTAGCCCATGAAAGCTCCGAACTTCTCCAATGCTCTTAGGTGTAGGCCATTCTTTGATTGCTTTAACTTTCTCTTCATCAACCTTAACTCCTTCTGCACTAACAACAAAGCCTAGAAAGACAACCTCAGCAGTACAGAATGAACACTTAGAAAAGTTAGCAAAGAGAGACTGAGAACGAAGAACCTCCAGAACTTGACGGATGTGTCCTAGATGTTCTCTCAGACCTTTGCTGTAGATGAGGATGTCATCAAAGTAGACTACAACAAAGACTCCAATGAATGGTCTCAAAGCATGATTTATTAGGCGCATGAAGGTGCTGGGAGCATTGGTGAGACCAAATGGCATGACTAGCCACTCATACAAGCCTTGCTTGGTCTTGAAAGCAGTCTTCCACTCATCCCCTTCCTTCATCCTGATCTGGTGGTAACCACTCCTCAAATCGATTTTAGAGAAGATTGTTGAGCCACATAACTCATCTAGGATATCATCAAGCCTTGGAATAGGGTGTCTGTACTTCACTGTGATATTGTTGATAGCTCTGTAGTTTACACACATCCTCCATGTTCCATCTTTCTTAGGAACCAATAGAACTGGTACTGCACAGGGGTTGAGACTTTCTCTGATGTGGCCTTTATTCATCAGCTCTTCCACTTGCTTCTGAAGTTCCTTGGTCTCCACAGGGTTGGTTCTGTAAGCTGGTTCTGTTCGGTAGTACTGACCCTGGTACTAGATCAATTTGATGCTCAATCCCACGAATTGGAGGTAGGCCTGGAGGTATCTCTTCTGGAAAGACATCTTTGTACTCCTCAATGATCTCTATCATCTCTTGTGGAAGTCCCTCTAAAGGTTTTGTACTAGCAAGTGTTTCCTTGTAGACAAACATGAAGGTTGTCATCTCTGGATCAAAGAGTTTGTTGAACTCACTGTGGTTGATGTATAAGCTGTTTGAGACTCTTTCCTTATCCTTGCGGTTCATGTGGAGCTGGTCTTTGTAGATTTCGCTGGGTGTCAGGGGTGGAAGAGTGACCTTGCGCCCTTTAAACTCAAAAGTCTGCTTGTTGGTGTAGCCATCATGAAAAACTCTTCTGTCAAACTGCCATGGTCTGCCCAACAACAAGTAACTAGACTTCATAGGAACCACATCACAGAGGAGCTCATCCTCATACTTACCAATAGCCAACTTGACAAGTACTTGTTGAGAGACAGTTAAGGCTCCTTTGTTGTCCAACCATTGTAGCTGATAAGGTCTTGGGTGTGAAGTGGTTTTGAGGTTGAGTTTCTTCACCATCTCTTCACTTGCGGCATTGGTGCAGCTACCTCCATCTACAATCAGTGTGCAAACCTTATCCTGGACTATACATCTGGTGTGGAAGAGATTCTCACGCTGGCCTTTATCATCTGGATGGATCTGAACACTCAAGGTCCTGCGTGCTACTAACATCTTCCCAACTGCTGCTGGTTCTTCTTCTTCTTCTGTTCCAACATCGGTTTCACTCTCTGAGCTGTCTTAAGGGACTATCTCTCCTCCTTCTTGTAGCAGGAACATCTTTTTGTTGGGAAAGTCTCTGGAGTAATGCCCCATGCCTTGGCATTTAAAGCATCTGATGTTGCTAGTAGAAGTCCCACTCCTTGGCTTAAACTCGATCTTGACCTCTTCCTTGACTGTAGTGGAAGACGGTTTGTGATCCTTGGTATAAGCTGGTTTACTGAGCTCCTTAGGTCTTGGAATGTTAGGGGAGAAGGTTGATCTGCCAATTCTCCTCTTGATCTGTGATTCAATCAGCTCGGCCTTATGTACCATCTCTTGTACATCCTCATAGTTCTGTAACTCAACTTTGTCCTGAATCTCTCTGTTAAGTCCCCCAAGGAACCTAGACATCACCATGTCTTCGCCTTCTCTCAGGTCAGCTCTGATCAGCAAGGTCTCCAGCTCTTGGTAATAGTCTCGAACTGATTTAGTTCCTTGTATGAGGCGTCTGAGCTTGTTGAGGATCTCTCTCTGGTAGTGTGCAGGCACGAACTTCTTTCTCATCTGCGTGGTCAGCTGCTCCCAGGTAGTGATAGGAAGCTCTCTGTGTCGGTCTCTGGTAATTCCCAACTGCTCCCACCACAAGAGTGCATAGCCATTAAACTCAGACACAGCTATCTTCACCTTGTTAAGCTCATATGTCCCTTGTACCAAGAAGTTTGATTCCATCTTCCTCTCCCAATCTAGGTAGGCTTCTGGATCATTGGTGCCGTGGAAAGAGGGGTACTGAATCTTGATGTGCCTCAGCTGCTGCCCTAACGGGTCATAGTCTCTGCCTTGGCCTCTGTTTCGATCCCTCCTTATGGTATGAAGACTGTCATCTGACCTCTCTTCTTCCTCTGAGTACTCAGGTTCTGTCTCCAATTGGACTCGGTGATTTGGGCGTCGAGGTGTTCTGTTAGCTCTGCGCCTTTCTCTTCCCGTGCCCTCGGTGTTTCTGGTCTGATGGATGCTGGGTTCCCTACCTCCTATAGATGGTCGGACGGTGCTGCCTCTGGGTTGCTTAGAAGAGGCTCCCACATGTGCTTTTCCCTTGGCGAGGCGGATGCTTCACTAGGGCTTGGCGGTTCTGATGAGGCAGTCTCTGCAGTGCTGTGCTCCTTCAATAGATCCTTGAATCGGACCTCAAATTTGTTGTTGAGCTGCTCTATCTGTTGCATAATCTGAGTAGCTACAGATTGATTTGCCTCTCTGATCTGTTGAGCCATAGTTTGATTCAGAGCTTCTATAGCTTCTGCTGAAAGCTCCACGGTACCTGAAACAATCAAAACAGCTCACAGTAAAAAGTTCTAAAAACAAAACTTCTGTATACCTAAAACTTTTAAAACTTGGTGCATAAAAGGAATGAAAACTCAAAAGGAAAAGAGGGGGTTTTCTAGGGTTTGCTCAGCCTTTGGTTCAGAGTTGGCTCTGATACCACCTGATATGAACTCCCTTAGACCACTCCAAAGAAAGGCTGATGATCACGAGAGGATGGTTGGTGAATATGCAAGGAGATCGATGAAGGAGGTGGATCCCGTGATAGAACTAGGGATTTAGGATGGAGATTAGATTGGTATGGGTTTTATGGATTGATTTCAGATGGTAAGATGATTAGAACAGATAGCAGAGTTTCAGAATCACTAGGTGTATAGAAACTCGGATTACAAGAACGGATTCAAGGAATCAAGGGTGAGAGAAGAAGTGCAGCTAGTATTGCTTGTTCATTAAGTTCTTCGCTAATCTCCAAGAGGAGGCTGATTACAACTTAAATACAACCCTAAAACTCAACAACATGCGGTTCTAAAACAATCAGTAAACAGCATGGTGTTCTAAAAAATAAAACAACAAAGCGTTCTGAAAACAAATAAAAACAACAAGGCGTCCCAACCTACAGGTTCCTATTTAGTGCACCTTTAAAATCACTAAGTACAAAGCCATAGTGACTTGTACATTATTACCCATTGGTAATGACTTCTAAGCAACTCAACGTAGTGATTCATCTGCCTCATTAAAAAACCATGCTGAGAAAACCCAATGGGACAAAACTCATCATGGGAAAAAGAGTACAGACTCATCACCTAAGTTACTTAGTTATCATTACTGGGTGGAGTCTTCTGGCTGAAGATGTTGAAGACTTGAATAGCAGGTAAGGTGAGTGATCCTTCTGCTAGGAGTGAATGAGCTTCCTTAGCCAGTTCCCTAGCTCTGGAACGAGTGACCCTTCCTACTATCTCTGGCTCTTCCTTTGGCTCCTTAGATGCTGTGCTATCCATGATTACATCACTCACCCAGAGAACAGATAGACAGAAAAGAACTTGTTTTTTTTTTTTTTTTGAAGAAGATGAAGAGGTGAGAAAGATGGATCGAAATAGATACCAAACTTCAAAGTGGGCTCTGATACCACATGATACGGGGATCACTCCCTCCCACGGATTACACTCTGAAGTCGGTCTGGATAGACTTTGAACTCAATTGAGCTACTAGCTCTCAAGAACAAAGGAATGGATCGTTAGGTCGCACAAAGGATGCGGAAGGCCCTAGATATTCCAAATCTCAGCAGTCCTAAGATATGACTCACTTAGACGACCGAAGAGGGGTTGTTGTTTGGATATGACTCACCAAGCAACAGGGGTTTGGTCACAAGGAACAACAGAGATTCACTCTCCAAGACAATCACAATGATCAAAACTTAACTTCTTATTCATTCAATGGTTTCCGAAATACATATATAGTGTTTGTGTTTCAGAAAACAAGACAAGACAACACGGAAATCATTACATTAATGAAGTAAAGACTTGACTGAATTGATTCCATGTTGACTGACTCTTCAGTTGATGTGAACACGCGGCCTGGGTGCTATGCGAATCGCCATTTAGGAAGGTCCACCTAAATCTTCATGAAACCTTACTAAAAGTCGATTTAGGGAGGGGTTCCCGAATCCTTACTGAACCTTACTAAAGTCGTGTGTTGCACATCTTCCTCCTTAAGGTTGAACTGAACATTGGCAGAACTAAGTAAAGACCTTAGCGTTTGAGACAGCTGTTTGGTCCGTACCCTGGTCATTGCTCTGGCCGGTACTCGCAAAGCGTCCTCAACTTGAAGCTCCCCACCTTCTGGTCCATGCTCTTCCACGGCCTTAAGCTCAGCTTCTGGTTCTGGTTCAAGCTCTCCATCCTTGGTGCCATCCATGATCGCATCAATCTGGCCATGACTTGTATCACACGGTTAAATAATGGCCTCCTCATATGTGGATGGAATGACCTCGGCTTCAATCTTGGTGAGGAAGGCAAGGTGCTCATATGGCAAAAGGGTAAGAGAGCAGACGGCTTCGATTTCTGGATGAGCAACGGCCTGACTGTTGTACTAGACGCGAGTGTTGATCCAGTTGGAAGGGTCTCTTCTGACTCTTGTACTTCGACGCAAAGGTACCACCAGTTCTTCAGCTGGAGCATGTTGAGCTTCATCATCAGAGTCCTCAGATTGTGCAATGACCGACTCGGCTGACTCTTCCATAGTTGTGTCGCCATGACCGTCCGCATTGGCCTCCTCATGACCTTGATCAAGTTGATCATCATTAGGTACAGGGACTGGTGCTGGAGCAAGAGACTCGGGGGCTACTGTTTCTTGGACAACATGAGGAGGCTGCACTCCATTCCCTGGATCATTGCCAAGATGTTCCAAAAGGAACCGTAAGCTAAAAGCAATTCCTGAAGGTGACTGGGTCAGGTCCTTGAACTCGCTCCAATCTTTGGTAGCATCAAAGGCCGTGTCTTCTAGGAAACGCACAGAGCTTGAGACGTGCATTCGGTTGGTGCTTGGATCAAAGCACTTGTAACCCTTCTGAGTGGGTGAGTAACCAATGAACATGCAACGCCGGCTTGTAGCATCAAGTTTGTTCCTAAGTTCACCTGGAACTAAAACAAAATTCACACACCCAAAGACTTTTAAATGATCAATAGAAGGGGTGGTGTTGTGTAATACCTCAAAGGGTGACCGGTCACCCAAAACCCGTGTAGGGATCCGGTTGATAAGATAGCATGCGGCCATGACCGAATCTCCCCAAAACCTCTTTGGAACACTAGTATGGAACATCATCGATCTGGCCACCTCCATCAAGTGTCTGTTCTTCCTCTCAGCCACACCGTTTTGTTGTGGTGTGTAGGGACAACTTGTTTGATGCAGGATTCCGTGTTTGGACAAGTGATCTTTGAATCGTTGACTAATGTATTCACCTCCATTATCTGTTCTTAACACTTTCAACTTGGTTTTAAACTGATTAGTAACGTAGTTATGAAAGTTTAAGAATGCATCAAACACTCTATCATTAGATGGAAGCAATGTAATCCAGGTATATTTTGATTTCTCATCTATGAATGTGACAAAGTATTTCTTATTATCTCTAGATAGGCAGGGTGAAGTCCAAACATCAGAATGCACAAGATCAAAAAAATTCTCATAGATTGTTTTTGGTTTAGGGAAAACGGTTCTACAATGTTTGCCTAAGATACAAGCCTCACAAGACAAATGATCAAAGACAACATCAGGTAGCATCAATTTAAGAGCTCGCACATGCGGATGTCCTAATCTAGCATGCCACAACTTATTTAAAACAGCTGAACTACAAGAAGCAGATAAAACGGTGCTTGGTGAAGTGTCTTCTAACACGTAAAGATCATCCTTTGTTCCTCCTTTACCAAGCAATCTCATAGTTTCAATATCCTGAAAGTGAACATTGTTAGGACCAAAGATAGCATAGCAATTAAGATCGGTAGTTGCTCTCCTAACAGACAACAGGTTTGAGGTAAACTTAGGCACGTATAAGGCTTTAGAATGTTTATCAAACAGTTTAAGATTCCCTATACCACTAACCGATATCTTATCACCATTAGCTATTTCAACGCTACCTAAGGCCGGTTTAATATCATTAAGCAGGTCAGGGTTTCTAATCATGTGGTGAGAAGCACCCGAATAAATAACTAGAGATTTACTAGGTCTAGAGGTTAGAAATGATATACCAGACTCCTTGAGTGAGACAATGGATTTGATATGGGCCTCCAGGTCGGACTTCCTCACCACATTATTGTTTGACCCGCTTGTAGCACCATAAGAACCACCGGCTTCTCCAGGTCCTTTGTAAGCGATCATGGCGAGAGGATTGCTATCAGCTTGTCCTGAACCACCATGGCGTCCTTGTGTTCCTCCATTAGAGCAATGAACACCCACAGCTTCGGTAAGATGAGCTTTAGCACCTTTAAACTTGGCCGGCTTGAGATGAAGATGAAGAATCCAGCACTTGTCCTTCGAATGACCCGGCTTCTTGCAATGGTCGCATGTCACAACCTTGCGGTCCTCTGGCTTGAAGAAGCCTTTGTTGGCTGTAGGTAGCTCATCTTTTCCACCAAACAGTCCAAGCGACCCTTGCTCCTTCTGAATTTGGTAACACACCTCATCAAGACTTGGAAGTTTGTCTGCCCTGAGGATGTGTTTGATGAGGTCGTTGTATGCAGGGTTGAGAACCATCAGTAGAGCAAAACCTTTGTCTTGCTCCTTGCATCCGTTTAGCACCAAAGGATCGACTGTTGCTGGCCTCAGCATCTCGAACTCAGCCCAAAGAAGGCATTAAACTCCATGTCAGCTTGACAAAGGTTGTTTATGGCTCGCTTAACTTCAAACACCCTGGTAAGGTCAGAGATGTTGCCAAAGACCGTCTTGAGAGTCTCCCACAGAGCTCTGGCCGTCTCGCAGTATTAGTAGGCTTCAAGGACTGACTTGTCTAGACTCCCTTGAAGAATTTCTAGCACTGCCTGATCTTGTTGGAACCATTTTGCTCCTCCAACTGACGGCGAGTCCTCATCTTGAGGGAACTTCTCACCGTCCGAGTCACTGACATGTGACCAGACTCCTCGGCCACTGATGAAAATCTTCCAAGGACTATGCACTCTGAAGTTGGTAGGGATAAACCTTCATTCAACAGACTGTGAAGCCACGAAGAACAAAGAGATGTGGATGGAATGGTGACACAGAAGCTGCGGAAGACTCCTGATTAACCGGCAGATCGATTCTGTGGATATTACGCACCAAAAGGAATCAACAGCTTACTGGATATGACGCACCAACAAGGAATGGATAGAAAAATGGAATGAGAGACACCACAAAGATCTGTGAAAGGATCTATGATAAGTCTAAAACAACAATGAACATGGATATGACACATCATGAACATGGAGTTCCAAAAATAAACAAGATATCACATCTTCCAAGAGAGAAACTTCTCTGATTTTTACTGAAAAAAACTTATTTTACTCATGGTTTTGGGGTTCTTTTTATAGAGAATTACAAGTTATTTAAGTCCTAATTAAGAGCCAAACATGCAGAACTTCTAGAAAATCGAAATTTGACACTAATCTGCATGTAAGAGAGAGAAATACACATCAATAAATGCAATGAAAGCTTCAAATCGAAAATGAGTCTTCACTTGATAGTTTGTGGGCTTCAAATAAGTTCATTGCTTCTTTAAATCCAGCCCATGAAGTTGCAAGCCTTGATTGATTGATGGATCCATTTCAGGATCATATCAGCCACAAAAGACCGCCTTTGCTGTCCTCGCCCACAAAAGGTAGTTGCTTCCTCCTTTTAGTGTGACCGGCAAGGTAACCGACTTGTTGTTGGTGTTTTCCATGGATAACCGGCTTCAAGTTTGATGATTTGAAGCTTAAAGGTTCCTCCTTTAGACACACCGCAGAATCCAGCAACAAGGACCTCCCTTGTAGCTTGAGATGGATAAGAACTGGCGACAAGGACCTCCCTTGACGCTCAAAGTAGACAAAGAAGAACTCGGACAAAGATCAAAGGTAACACCTTTCGAAGCAAAACAGAGAAACCGAGAGAAAGGTATTAAACCGTGCGACTCAAGACACAACCAGACGTGTGAAGCAAGCAAAGGAGTGGCTTGGTCTACACGGTCTAACACACGCCAAATGGAGTGTGCAACAAGGAAGAAGAGTGGACTTATTTTGGTGACCGTTGGAGGTCGTAAGAAGGAAGAGACCACAAGAAAAGGCATGACAGACCTCAACCAGACCATTGGCAAATTCATGACTCAAGCAGCTTCCACATTGATTATGGGTTGATCTATGAAGTCCTGGACATGGTGAGCATTGAGAAATCCATTCATGATGTTATATATCAAGTCCAGCCCATTTTGAAGGCATTAAAAGTCCAAGAAGAGCCCAAATAAATCACTTAATTTTCTGCATAAGAAAAGTGACAAAAATTGGAGTTCAAGAGTCATTGGAGGCCAAGAGTTATTCAACTTAGTTTATTTAATTTGGTCTTAGTCTTTGTCTGGTTAATTGTGTTTTCTAGTTTCAAGACAATTCATTATTGTCTAGTTTTTCCCACAAGTATTTCTATAAATACTGATGTAAACACAATTGAATAATAAGAGTTGTTTGGTATTTTTGGAACATTTTGAGAGGGATTCTCATATTTGTCAATGGTGAGTAATATCCATTGATCTGATCATGGTGAGTAATATCCATTGATCAAAACCTCTTAGTCGTCTACGTGAGTCATATCCTAGGGCTTTGAGTTGGAATATCAAAGGTCTTCCGCAACCTTTGTGAGACCATTCGATCCACATCACCTTATCCATAGGCTAGTAGCTCGTGGTTGGAGGCATATCCATTCACCACCTTAGAGTGCTGACTCATTGGGAGGGATTTTCACATCATAGTGTCAAACCATTGTAAACATACACTTATGGATTTTAGTTTAAACTAATCCAACATTCAATATATTCCGTTCTTCATTCTCGCTTCAATCTTTCTCTCTCTTTGGTCGAAGTTCATCTTTGATCCTTTTCATCTTCTAAACTTACATGTAAGATTATGCGGAAGATATGATGAGAATAGAAGAGATTAAGAAATGGTGTGAGATTTTAGCAAGAACGAAAGAGAGAACAAGGAAGATAAGGAGATTTCATTATTAACCAAAAGATTAAGGTTTACAAATGGGTTACAATCGTTTATAAAGAGGAACTCTGGCAAGAATATGCCAGAGGATCTAGTGACTCATAGGGACGCGTCATAAAGCAGGGAACAGACTGAATCTTTGGTCAAAAAGGAGACAAGGACGGCTTGACCAGCTGGCCTTATCCACAAACGGTCATGACCAGCTGGCTCGTCGGTCTTTAGGAAGCTTCCTATAAGCTTCCTTCTTGTCGTCTTGTGCCCGGACTTTGCACATCGCCCACAACCTTCTAAGAAGCTTCCCAGGACGGTACGGTTGACTCTGTACGACCGGCCTTGTACGGATTGTGCGGCCGTACGGTACGAACGGTGTGGATGTACGGTGCGGCCGTACGACCCAAGGTCAACACTCCCCCTCAAGCTAAGCATTCTGGAATCACCCTAGAATGCTCAGCTTGGAGTGCCCATGAAGATACACCTCGTTAAAAACCTTAACAGATAAAACTCATTGGGAAAAACTCTGTTTAAGGAAAAGAGTATGTACTTCATGGGCGAGGGAAGCGCTTACCCTCGGGCCAAGCTCACTAGGCCGAGCTTGCTGAAGATGTGGTCACACACCTTTGGTCTTGCGGCCTTAGTGAATATGTCGGCGAGCTGATCCTCACTCCTGGTGAAGCATGGAAGGGTTGTCCCGTCCACGATCGTTTCCCGAACCTTGTGGCAGTCCACCTCTATATGCTTGGTCCGTTAGTGGAAAACTGAGTTTGAAGCAATATGAATGGCCGCCTGGTTGTTGCAGTGCATCACCATAGGTGTGGTTTGCTGAATGTCAAGATCGGCCAGCAGACTCTTCAGCCATGTCAACTAATTTGTCAGCTTCCTCATGGCTCGGTATTCTTGATGCGATCATGGATGGCACCAAGGATGGAGAGCTTGAACCAGAACCAGAAGCTGAGCTTAAGGCTGTGGAAGAGCATGGAGCAGAAGGTGTGAAGCTTGTAGCTGAGGATGCTTTGCAAGTACCGGCCGGAGCCATGACCAGGGCGCGGAGCAGGCAGCTGTCTCAAACGCTAAGTTCTTTACTTTGTTCTGCCAATGTTCAGCTCAACCTTAAGGAGGAAGATGTGCAACACACGACTTTAGTAAGGTTTCATGAAGATTTAGGTGGACCTTCCTAAATGGGCGATCCGGATAGCGTCAAGAGGCTGCGTGTTCACAACAGTTGAAGAGTCAGTCAACATGGAATCAATTCAGTCAAGTCTTTACTTCAATTAATGTAATGATTTCTGTGTTGTCTTGTCTTATTTTCTGAAACACAAACACTATATATTTATTTCAGAAACCATTGAATGAATGAGAAGTTAAGTTTGATCATTGCGATTTTCTTAAAGAGTGAATCTCTGTTGTTCCTTGTGAACAAACCCCTGTTGCTTGGTGAGTCATATCCAAACAACAACCCCTCTTCGGTCGTCTAAGTGAGTCATATCTTAGGACTGCTGAGGTTTGGAATATCAAGGGCCTTCCGCATCCCTTGTGCAACCTAACGATCCATTGCTTTGTTCTTGAGAGCTAGTTGCTCAATTGAGTTCAAAGTCTATCCAGACCAACTTCAGAGTGTAATCCGTGGGAGGGAGTTGATCCCCGTATCAAGTGGTATCAGAGCCCACTTTGAAGTTTGGTATCTATTTCGATCCATCTTTCTCACCTCTTCATCTTCTTCTTAAAAAAAAAAAAAAAAAACAAAGTTCTTTTCTGTCTATCTGTTCTCTGGGTGAGCCACCTCATATTCAAAAAAAAAAAAAGAGTACACAAAAGAAAAGTGTTTAAGAAACCAGGAGAAATCGGTTTCAAGGGTTGGTCAATCATCCAGAACCAAAAATCTTGCAATCTATCTATCTACCTCTTCATCTACTCGGGTTGTTTGGATAGATTCATTGGGTTTGACAGATTTGTTCTATTGGAACTCTTGAGATTTCACTGCGAGAGATAAACACTTGTGAGGCAGAGGGTTTCTATTAACTCGTTTGTTTAAGAGCTTGAAGGAAAGTTCACAAGGCAGAACCGGCCGTTGAAGAATTTGGACCGGCCGTTGGAGAGTTTCTGTTTCCTTAACTTGTTTGTTCTTGTTTGTAGGAAAGATGTCCAATCCAAGTAATGATGTACAGGAGGAAAACCAGAACGTTGGCCTTTCTAGAATACAAATGAGGGCCTTGATGGGAGAAATGAAAAGAATGATGAGATCAGAACTTGAGGAGATCAACGTTCGACTAGATCGGGTCCAAGAGGACACCCAAACTAGACCACCACCCGAGGAAGCAACTGGTAGGTCACGAACCAGACAAAGGCGTACCAGGGCCAATGAAGAGTTTTATGAACACTCCTCTAATGACAGCCAAAGAAGGACCAGACGGCCTAGAGAGACCCGAGGAAGACAAGATGATAACTTAGGTGGCCTTAAGTTAAAGATTCCGTCCTTCCATGGCAAAAACGATCCAGATGCTTACCTAGAGTGTCACTCTCATGAGGAAGCGTTTTGTGCCCAGCCACTACAACCGAGACTTGCATCAGAGGCTAAGGAGATTAGTTCAAGGAACTAAGAGCGTTGAGGATTACTTCCAAGAGATGGAGACGCTAATGATCAATGCAGATGCTGATGAAGATCTGGAGGCAACAATGGCAAGATTTCTAGGAGGACTCAACCGTGACATCCAAGACAGGTTGGAGATGCAAGAGTATGAGTGCCTAGAAGAGATGCTACACAAGGCGATCTTGGTTGAGCAGCAGGTTAAGAGAAGAAGTCTACCTAAGTCCACTTACACACCGGTTGCTAAACTTAGCTACCAAAGTAAAGCTCTAACCAAACCTATTTCTGATTTTAAAGCTAATCCATCTTCTAGTAGTGTCAAGGAAAAGGCGGAAGCTCCTACTGCACGAGCCAGGGATATGAGATGCTTTAAATGCCAGGGGCTTGGACACTATGCTAAGGACTGCACCAACAAGAGGGTCATGATTGTTCTGGAAAACGGTGACATAGAATCTGAGGATGAGAAGCCGCAAACAGATTCTGAGGAAGAGCAAATAGATTATCCTGCTCACGGGGAACTTATGGTTACTAGGCGAACCTTGACTGCACAACTCAAACCCAAGGAGCACGAGCAGAGAGAGAACCTCTTTCACACTAGATGCTATGTCAATGACAAAGTATGTAGCCTGATCGTGGATGGAGGCAGCTGTACCAACGTGGCTAGTGAGACAATGGTTATGAAACTCGGCTTGAGTATGAGGAAACACCCTCGGCCATATTCTCTTCAGTGTCTCAATGAAACAGGAGAGATGAAGGTGAGCAACCAAGTCCTAGTTCCAATCACCATTGGAAGATACAAGGATGAGATCCTTTGTGACGTTCTACCTATGGAGGCCGGTCACATTCTTTTAGGAAGGCCTTGGCAATATGACAAAAGGGTCATACATGATGGGTTCACAAACCGTCACACCTTTGAACACCAAGAGAAGAAGATTATGTTGGCACCACTGTCACCACAAGAGGTACATCAGGATCAAAAGCTTTTAAAAGAAAGAAGAGAACAAGCCAAACAAGATCAAGAATCTGAATCATCTAAGGAAAGCGATTCCAAATTAGTAAGGCATTCCAATTTCTTTTCTAAAACTAGTGAGATCAAGAAAGCTCTATTTTCTAATCAACCACTGCTATTGCTAGTTTTTAAAGAAACACTAATGTCTTCTTCTAACAATGCACTGGAGCTTCCAAGTGAGTTTGAAACTCTTTTGCAAGGTTTTAGGGATCACAAACCGTCACACCTTTGAACACCAAGAGAAGAAGATTATGTTGGCACCACTGTCACCACAAGAGGTACATCAGGATCAAAAGCTTTTAAAAGAAAGAAGAGAACAAGCCAAACAAGATCAAGAATCTGAATCATCTAAGGAAAGCGATTCCAAATTAGTAAGGCATTCCAATTTCTTTTCTAAAACTAGTGAGATCAAGAAAGCTCTGTTTTGTAATCAACCACTGCTATTGCTAGTTTTTAAAGAAACACTAATGTCTTCTTCTAACAATGCACTGGAGCTTCCAAGTGAGTTTGAAACTCTTTTGCAAGGTTTTAGGGATGTGTTTCCAGATGAAAACCCGAATGGTCTACCTCCAATCAGAGGCATTGAGCACCAGATTGATTTCATACCAGGCGCTTCTCTTCCAAACAGACCAGCATACAGGACCAATCCTGTTGAAACTAAAGAGCTGCAAAAACAAATCAATGAGCTCATGGAGAAAGGATACATCAGAGAAAGCATGAGTCCATGCGCAGTTCCAGTTCTCCTTGTGCCCAAGAAAGATGGCAGTTGGCGTATGTGTGTGGATTGTAGAGCAATCAACAACATAACAGTTAAGTACAGACACCACATCCCTAGATTAGATGATATGTTAGATGAACTACACGGATCATGCATCTTTTCTAAAATTGATTTGAAAAGTGGATATCATCAAATTAGGATGAAGGAAGGGGATGAATGGAAAACCGCTTTCAAAACTAAGCTAGGGTTGTATGAATGGTTAGTTATGCCTTTTGGTTTAACCAATGCACCTAGTACTTTCATGAGATTGATGAATCTTGTCCTGAGAGCTTTCATAGGAGTCTTTGTTGTAGTATACTTCGATGACATTCTAGTTTACAGCAAAACACTTAGGGAGCACATTGATCATCTAGAATCGGTTTTAGGAGTGCTTAGGAAGGAAAAGCTCTATGCTAACTTGAAGAAATGCACTTTTGGGACAGATAATCTCGTGTTTTTGGGTTTTTTTTTGAGTGCAGATGGCATTAAAGTGGATGAGGAAAATGTTAAAGCTATTAGGGAATGGCCAAGTCCGAAAACCGTAGGAGAGGTCAGAAGCTTTCATGGCCTTGCGGGATTCTACAGAAGGTTTGTGAAGGACTTCAGCACAATAGCAGCCCCTCTTACAGAAGTCATCAAGAAGAATGTGGGATTCAAGTGGGAGCAAGCACAAGAAGACTCATTCCAAACATTGAAAGGGAAGCTTACGAATGCGCCTCTTCTTGTTTTGCCTGATTTCCTAAAAACTTTTTAGATTGAGTGTGATTCCTCAGGAGTTGGAATTGGTGCTGTCTTGAAGCAGGATAGGAAACCGATTGCTTACTTCAGTGAGAAGCTAGGAGGAGCCACCCTCAATTACCCCACGTATGATAAGGAGCTCTATGCACTAGTGAGAGCTTTGCAAACTTGGCAACATTATCTATGGCCTAAGGAGTTCGTGGTGCATACTGATCATGAGACTCTCAAGCACTTGAAAGGACAGCACAAGCTCAACAAAAGACATGCCAGATGGATTGAATTCATTGAAACCTTTCCCTATGTCATTCGGTACAAGAAAGGTAAAGAAAATGTTGTGGCTGATGCTTTGTCTCGAAGGTATGTGCTCATCTCAACCTTAGATGTTAAGTTTCTCGGATTTGAGCGAGTTAAGGAGTTATATGAGTCTGATCTAGACTTCAAAGAACCATTTCTTGCTTATTCTAGAACCGCAAGTGGCAAGTTCTATAGGAATGATGGTTATCTGTTTTATGCAAATCGCTTATGCATTCCTAACTGTTATTTGAGAGAATTGCTTGTAAGGGAAGCCCGTGGAGGAGGATTAATGGGGCATTTTGGGATAGCAAAGACTCTGAAGGTAGTGCAAGAACACTTCTTTTGGCCGCATCTACAAAGGGATGTTGAAAGGATCTGTGGCAGGTGTGTTACTTGTAAACAATCTAAGTCCAAAGTGCAGCCTAATGGTATGTATACTCCCTTGCCTATTCCTACTCATCCGTGGAATGACATATCAATGGATTTTGTGCTTGGGTTGCCTAGAACTAGGACAGGAAAGGATTCTATCTTTGTGGTTGTAGATAGATTTTCTAAGATGACTCATTTTATTCCATGTCATAAGACTGATGATGCATTGCACGTAGCTGATTTGTTCTTTAGAGAGATCATTCGTTTGCATGGCATGCCTAGAACAATAGTTTCTGATAGGGACACTAAGTTCTTGAGTTACTTCTGGAAAACTCTTTGGTCTAAGTTAGGAACTAAGTTGTTCTTTTCAACTACTTGTCATCCGCAAACTGATGGACAAACTGATGTAGTTAATAGGACTTTGTCAACTTTGCTGAGGGCTGTCATTAAAAAGAACCTTAGAACTTGGGAAGAATGTTTACCACATGTAGAGTTTGCATACAATCATGCAGTTCATTCGGCTACAAAGTACTCTCCATTTGAGATTGTTTATGGTTTCAATCCTTTGTCTCCTTTGGATCTAATCTCTTTGCCTTTGAGTGAAAGAACTAGTTTAGATGGCGAGAAGAAAGCTAAACTTGTCAAACAGATCCATGAGAAAGCAAGGATCAACATTGAGGAGAAGACTAAGCAGTATGCTAAGAAAGCCAACAAGGGCCGACGTGAGCTAGTCTTTGATGTTGGAGATCAAGTTTGGGTTTACTTGAGGAATGACCGATTTCCCGCTGAAAGGAAGTCCAAACTTATGCCAAGGGTTGATGGACCATTCAAGATAGTCAAGCGGATCAACAACAATGCCTATCAAGTTGATTTGCAAGGTAAGTATCAAGTTAGTTCAAGCTTTAATGTTTCTGACTTAATTCCTTTTGTGGCAGATGATCAAGATTTGAGGTCAAATCCTTTTCAACCGAGAGGGGATGATGCGATCATGGATGGCACCAAGGATGGAGAGCTTGAACCAGAACCAGAAGCTGAGCTTAAGGCCGTGGAAAAGCATGGACCAGAAGGTGGGGAGCTTCAAGTTGAGGACGCTTTGCGAGTACCGGCCGGAGCAATGACCAGGGCGCGGACCAAACAGTTGTCTCAAACGCTAAGTTCTTTACTTAGTTCTGCCAATGTTCAGCTCAACCTTAAGGACGAAGATGTGCAACACACGACTTTAGTAAGGTTTCATGAAGATTTAGGTGGACCTTCCTAAATGGGCGATTCGGATAGCATCAAGAGGCCGCGTGTTCACAACAGTTGAAGAGTCAGTCAATATGGAATCAATTCAGTCAAGTCTTTACTTCAATTAATGTAATGATTTCCGTGTTGTCTTGTCTTGTTTTCTGAAACCCAAACACTATATATGTATTTCGGAAACCATTGAATGAATAAGAATTTAAGTTTGATCATTGCGATTGTCTTGGAGAGTGAATCTCTGTTGTTCCTTGTGAACAAACCCCTGTTGCTTGGTGAGTCATAACCAAATAACAACCCCTCTTCGGTCGTCTAAGTGAGTCATATCTTAGGACTGCTGAGGTTTGGAATATCAAGGGCCTTCCGCATCCCTTGTGCGACCTAACGTTCCATTCCTATGTTCTTGAGAGCTAGTTGCTCAATTGAGTTCAAAGTCTATACAGACCAACTTCAGAGTGTAATCCGTGGGAGGGAGTTGATCCCCGTATCAATTCTGCTCCAGCCGTTGAACACGCCAGCACCTTCTGCTTCTTGGTCTTTCAGGTCACCATGTTGCCTCCAATGAACGTGTAATAGCCAGTTGTGGACCTCCTGTCGACTCTATCTCCGGCCCAGTCAGCGTCACAATATCCCACGATCTCGGTGCTTTCATTCTTTCCCATCCAAATGCCATGGTCCAAGCTCCCCCTGAGGTATCTGAGGATTCTCTCGACCATGGTCCAATGGTACTTCGTAGGAACCTTCATGTGCTGACTGACCTGGTTCACACAAAAACACAAGTCAGGTCTAGTAAGTGTTAAGTAGATCAACTTACCAACTAGCTTGCGGTATAAGGCAGGGTCTTCAAATGGCTCATCCTCTTTCTCCCCCTCTCGATTGACCTTGTAGCCATCTTCAAGGGGACTCACAGCCGGCTTGGCCTCCATTGTACCTGTCTCATTCAACAAATCAAGAACATACTTTCTTTGGGAAAGAAAGATGCCGTCAGAACACCTACATACTTCTATACCCAAGATATACTTGAGCTCACCAAGGTCCTTAATGTCTAATGAAGCTTGAAGAAAGGTTTTGAGTGCAAGGATACCTTCCTTGTTGTCACCAGAGATGATCAAGTCATCTACATACACGAAAACAACGACTATACCTTGGGAAGATTTGTGAGTGAACAGGCTATGATCGGCTTCGGAGCGCCTGAACCCTTGATCCCGTAACGTGCGGCTGAGCTTATGGTACCACGCCCTTGGTGATTGTTTAAGACCATAGATGGCCTTCCTCAACCGCAGCACCTGTCCTGGATTAATGTTATCTTCCAGGCCTGGAGGCGGGCGCATGTACACTTCCTCTTCAAGATCACCTTGCAAGAAGGCGTTCTTAACGTCCATCTGCCACAACTCCCAATATAGGTTAGCAGCTAAAGCTAAAACAACTCTTACCGTGGGTAGTTTGGCGACTTGATATAATCGTGGATAGCACAGCATCTAAGGAACCAGAGGAAGAACCAGAGACAACAGGAAGAGTCACTCGTTCCAGAGCTAGAGAGCTGGCTCCAGAGGAAGAACCAGAGATAGCAGGAAGTATCACTCGTTCCAGAGCTAGGGAGCTGGCTAAGGAAGCTCATTCACTCATAGCAGAAGGATCACTTACCTTACCTGCTATTCAAATCTTCAACATCTTCATCCATAAGACTCCATCTGGTAATGATAACTAAGTAACTTAGGTGAAGAGTCTGTACTCTTTTTCCCATAATGAGTTTTGTCCCATTGGGTTTTCCCAACATGGTTTTTAACGAGGCAGATAAATCACTACGTTGAGTTGCTTAGGAGTCATGGGTAATAATGTACAAGTCACTATGGCTTAGTACTTAGTGATTCTAAAGGTGCACCAAATAGGAACCTGTAGGTTGGGACGCCTTGTTGTTTTTATTTGTTTTAAGAACGCTTTGTTGTTTTATTTTTAGAATACCATGCTGTTTGATGAATGTTTTAGAACAGCATGTTGTTGAGTTTTAGGGTTGTATTAACTTGTAATCATGCCTCCTCTTGAGGTTAGCGAAGAATTTGATGAAAAACAATAGACTGCACTTCTTCTCTCACCTTTAATGATGCGATCATGGATGGCACCAAGGATGGAGAGCTTGACCCAGAACCAGAAGCTGATCTTAAGGCCGTGGAAGAGCATGGACCAGAAGGTGGGGAGCTTCAAGTTGAGGACGCTTTGCGAGTACCGGCCGGAGCAATGACCAGGGCGCGGACCAAACAGCTGTCTCAAACGCTAAGTTCTTTACTTAGTTCTGCCAATGTTCAGTTCAACCTTAAGGAGGAAGATGTGCAATACACGACTTTAGTAAGGTTCAGTAAGGATTCGGGAACCCCTTCCTAAATCGACTTTTAGTAAGGTTTCATGAAGATTTAGGTGGACCTTCCTAAATGGCGATTCGCATAGAACCCAGGTCGCGTGTTCACATCAACTGAAGAGTCAGTCAACATGAAATCAATTCAGTCAAGTCTTTACTTCATTAATGTAATGATTTCCGTGTTGTCTTGTCTTGTTTTCTGAAACACAAACACTATATATGTATTTCGGAAACCATTGAATGAATAAGAAGTTAAGTTTTGATCATTGCGAGTGTCTTGGAGAGTGAATCTCTTTTGTTCCTTGTGAACAAACCCCTGTTGCTTGGTGAGTCATATCCAAACAACAACCCCTCTTCGGTCGTCTAAGTGAGTCATATCTTAGGACTGCTAAGGTTTGGAATATCAAGGGCCTTCCGCATCCCTTGTGCGACCTAGCGATCCATTCCTTTGTTCTTAAGAGCTAGTAGCTCAATTGAGTTCAAAATCTATCCAGACCGACTTCAGAGTGTAATCCGTGGGAGGGAGTGATCCCCGTATCATTTAATTCCTTGAATGCGTTCTTGAATCCGAGTTTCTATACACCTAGTTACTCTGAAACTCTTCTATCTGTTCTAATCATCTTACCATCTGAATTCAATCCATAAAACCCTTGTTACCATTCTGATCTCCGTCCTAGATTCCATAGTTCTCCCACGGGATCCACCTCCATCAATTGATCTTCTTGCACGATCATACCAACCAGCAACACCTGATCATCAGCCTTTCTTTAGAGTGGTCTAAGGGAGTCCATATCAGGTGGTATCAGAGCCAACTCTGAACCAAAGGCTGAGCAAACCCTAGAAACCCTTCTTTTCCCTTCTGTGTTTTCATTCCTTTTATGCACCAAGTTTTAAAAGGTTATAAATATCCAGAAATTTCATCTTTAGGACTTTTTACTGTGAGCTGTTTTGATTGTTTCAGGTACCATGGAGCTTTCAGTAGAAGCTATGGAAGCTCTAAATCAAACTATGGCTCAACAAATCAAAGAAGCAAATCAATCCGTAGCTACTCAGCTTATGCAACAGATAGAACAACTCAACAACAAGTTTGAGACTCGATTCAGAGATATATTGAAAGAGCATAGCACTGCAGAGACTGCCTTGTCAGAACCGCCAAGCCCTAGTGAAGCTATCCGTCTTGCCAAAGGAAAAGCACACGTAGGAACCTCGTCTAAACAACCCAGAGCTAGCACCGTCAGATCACCTACCAGAGGTAGAGAAACCAACGTCACTCGGCCAAGAAACACCAAGGGCACCGGGAGAGAGAGAGAGACGCAGAGCTAACAGAACACCTTTACGCTCAAGCCACAGAGCTGAACATCTTGGTGGGCACCGAGTCTTTTTGGAGACAGAGCCTGAGTATTCTGAAGAAGAAGAAAGATCAGATAACAGTCTTAATACCATAAGGAGGAATCGAAACAGAGGCAACGGCAGAGACTATGACCCATTGGGGCAGCAGCTGAGGCACATCAAGATTCAATATCCTTCTTTCCACGGCACCAACGATCCAGAAGCCTACCTAGATTGGGAGAGGAAGATGGAATCAAACTTCTTGATTCAAGGGACAAATGAGCTTAACAAGGTGAAGATAGCTATATCTGAGTTTAATGGCTATGCACTCTTGTGGTGGGAGCAGTTGGGAATCACTAGAGATCGACGCAGAGAGCTTCCTATCACTACTTGGGAGCAACTGACCACGCAGATGAGGAAGAAGTTTGTGCCTGCACACTATCAGAGAGAGATCCTCAACAAGCTCAGACGTCTCATGCAAGGAACTAAATCAGTCCGAGACTACTACCAAGAGCTGGAGACTTTACTGATCAGAGCTGATTTGAGAGAAGGCGAAGACATGGTGATGTCTAGGTTCCTTGGGGGACTTAACAGAGAGATTCATGGTAAAGTCGAGCTACAGAACTATGAGGATGTGCAAGAGATGGTGCATAAGGCAGAGCTGATTGAAGCACAGATCAAGAGGAGAATCGGCAGATTAACCTTCACCTCTAACATTCAAAAACCGAGAGAGCTCAGCAAACCGAGTTTAAGCCAAGGAGTGGCACTTCTACTAGCAATATCAGATGTTTTAAGTGCCAAGGAATGGGGCATTACTCCAGAGATTGTCCTAACAAGAAGATGTTTCTGCTACAAGAGGGAGGAGAGATTGTGCCTCAAGACAGTTCAGAAAGTGAAACAGATGTTGGCACAGACAAAGAAGAAGAACCGGCAGCAGTTGGGGAGATGTTAGTAGTACACAGGACTTTGAGTGTTCAGATTCACCCAGATGATAGAGGTCAGTGTGAGAATCTATTCCACACCAGATGTGTAGTTCAGGACAAGGTTTGCACACTGATTGTAGATGGAGGCAGCTGCACAAATGCCGCCAGTGAAGAGATGGTAAAGAAGCTTAATCTCAAAACCACTTCACATCCTAGACCATATCAGCTACAGTGGTTGGACAACAAAGGAGCCTTAACCGTTTCTCAGCAAGTACTTATCAAGTTAGTTATTGGGAAGTATGAGGATGAGCTACTCTGTGATGCGGTTCCTATGAAGTCTAGTCACGTGTTATTGAGCAGACCATGGCAGTTTGACAGAAGAGTTCTTCATGATGGCTACATCAACAAGCAGACCTTTGAGTTTAAAGGACACAAGGTCACTCTTCTACCACTGTCACCCAGCGAAATCTACAAGGACCAGTTTCACATGAACCGCAAGGATAAGGAAAGAGTCTCCAACAGCCTATACATCAATCACAGCGAGTTCAACAAGCTTTTTTGATCCAGAAATGACAACTTTCATTTTTGTATACAAGGAAACGCTTACCAGTAACAAACCTTTACAGGAACTTCCACATGAGATGATAGAGATCATTGAGGAGTACAAAGATGTCTTTCCAGAAGAGATACCTCCAGGCCTGCCTCCAATTCGCAGAATTGAGCATCAAATCGATCTAGTACCAGGATCAGTGCTACCAAACAGACCAGCTTACAGAACCAATCCTGTGGAGACCAAGTAACTTCAGAAGCAAGTAGAAGAGCTGATGAGCAAAGGTCATATCAGAGAAAGTCTCAGTCCATGCGCAGTACCAGTCTGTTGGTCCCTAAGAAAGATGGAACATGGAGGATGTGTGTAGACTGCAGAGCTATCAACAACATCACAGTTAAGTACATACACCATATTCCAAGGCTTGACGATATGCTAGATGAGTTATGTGGGTCAACCATCTTCTCTAAAATCGATTTGAAGAGTGGTTATGATACGGCGATCAACTCCCTCCCACAGATTACACTCTAAAGTTGGTTTGGATAGACTTTGAACTCAATTGAGCTACTAGCTCTCAAGAACAAAGGAATGGATCGTTAGGTCGCACAAGGGATGCAGAAGGCCCTTGATATTCCAAACCTCAGCAGTCCTAAGATATGACTCACTTAGACGACCGAAGAGGGGTTGTTGTTTGGATATCACTCACCAAGCAACAGGGGTTTGTTCACAAGGAACAACAGATGATGTGATCATGGATAGCACAGCATCTAAGGAGCCAAAGGAAGAGCCAGAGATAGTAGGAAGGGTAACTCGTTCCAGAGCTAGGGAATTGGCTAAGGAAGCTCATTCACTTCTAGCAGAAGGATCACTTACCTTGCCTGCTACTCAAGTGTTCAACATCTTCAGCAAGAAGACTCCACTCAGTAATGATAACTAAGTAACTTAGGTGATGAGTCTGTACTCTTTTTCCCATGATGAGTTTTGTCTCACTGGGTTTTCTCAGCATGGTTTTTAATGAGGCAGATGAATCACTACGGTGAGTTTCTTAGGAGTCATTACCAATGGGTAATAATGTACAAGTCACTAGGGCTTTGTACTTAGTGATTTTAAAGGTGCACCAAATAGGAATCTGTAGGTTGGGACACCTTGTTGTTTTTATTTGTTTTCAGAACGCTTTGTTGTTTTAAATTTTTAGAACACCATGCTGTTTACTGATTGTTTTAAAACAGCATGTTGTTGAGTTTTAGGGTTGTATGAAGGTTGTATTTAAGTTGTAATCAGTCTCCCCTGGTAGTTTAGCGAAGAACTTAATGAAAAAGCAATAGAATGCACTTCTTCTCTCACCCTTGATTCCTTGAATCCGTTCTTGTAATCCGAGTTTCTAAACACCTAGTGAATCTGAAACTCTGCTATCTGTTCTATTCATCTGATCATCTGAATTCAATCCATAAAATCCCTTGTCATCAACCCTAACCCCATCCTCACTCCATAGATCTCCCACGGGATCCTCCTCCATCATCAATCTCATCGCGTCAACACACCATCCACTGATTCACGATCAACAGCCTTTCTTTAGAGTGATCAAGGGAGTTCGTATCAGGTGGTATCAGAGCCAACTCTGAACCAAAGGCTGAGCAAACCCTAGAAAACCCCCCTCTTTTCCTTTTGTGTTCTTTCTCATTCCTTTTATGCACCAAGTTTTAAAAGTTTTAGGTATACAGAAGTTTTGTTTTTAGAACTTTTTACTGTGAGCTGTTTTGATTGTTTCAGGTACCATGGAGCTTTCAGCAGAAGCTATGGAAGATCTGAATCAAACTATTGCTCAACAGATCAGAGAGGCAAATCAATCTGTAGCTACTCAGCTTATGCAACAGATAGAACAGCTCAACAACAAATTTGAGATTCGATTCAAGGATCTATTGAAGGAGCATAGCACTGCAGAGACTGCTTCATCAGAACCACCAAGCCCTAGAGAAGCTATCCGCCTTGCCAAGGGGAAAGCATATGTGGGAGCCTCTTCTAGGCAACCCAGAGGCAGCACCCTCCGACCACCTACAGGAGGTAGGGAACCCAACATCCATCAGACCAGAAACACCGAGGGCACAGGGAGAGAAAGACGCATAGCTAACAGAACACCTCGACGCCCAACCCACAGAGTCCAATTAGAGACCGAACCTGAGTACTCAGAAGAAGAAGAGAGGTCAGATGACAGTCTTCATACCATAAGGAGGGATCGAAACAGAGGCCACGACAGAGACAATGATCCGTTAGGACAGCAGCTGAGGCACATTAAGATTCAGTTCCCATCTTTCCACGGCACCAATGATCCAGAAGCCTACCTAGATTGGGAGAGGAAGATGGAATCAAACTTCTTGGTACAAGGAACATATGAGCTTAACAAGGTGAAGATAGCTGTGTCTGAGTTCAATGGCTATGCACTCTTGTGGTGGGAGCAGTTGGGAATCACCAGAGACTGACACAGAGAGCTTCCTATCACTACCTGGGAGCAGCTGACCACGCAGATGAGAAAGAAGTTCGTACCTGCACACTACCTCAACCTCAAAACCACTTCACACCCAAGGCCTTATCAACTACAATGGTTAGACAACAAAGGGGCTTTAACTGTCTCTCAGCAAGTACTTGTCAAGCTGGCCATTGGTAAGTATGAGGATGAGCTACTCTGTGATGTGGTTCCTATGAAGTCTAGTCACTTGTTGTTGGGCCGACCATGGCAGTTTGACAGAAGAGTTCTTCATGATGGCTACACCAACAAGCAGTCTTTTGAGTTTAAAGGGTGCAAGGTCACTCTTCTACCCCTGTCACCCAGCGAAATCTACAAAGACCAGCTCCACATGAACCACAAGGATAAGGAAATGGTCTCAAACAGCTTATACATCAACCACAGTGAGTTCAACAAACTCTTTGATCCAGAGATGACAACCTTCATGTTTGTCTACAAGGAGACACTTGCTAGCACCAAACCTTTAAAGGAAATTCCACAAGAGATGATAGAGATCATTGAGGAGTACAAGGATGTCTTTCTAGAAGAGATACCTCCAGGCCTACCTCCAATTCGTGGGATTGAGCATCAAATTGATCTAGTACCAGGGTCAGTACTACCGAACAGACCAGCTTACAGAACCAACCCTGTGGAGACCAAGGAACTTCAGAAGCAAGTGGAAGAGTTGATGAATAAAGGCCACATCAGAGAAAGTCTCAGCCCCTGTGCAGTACCAGTTCTATTGGTTCTTAAAAAAGATGGAACATGGGGGATGTGTGTAGACTGCAGAGCTATCAACAATATCACAGTGAAGTACAGACACCCTATTCCAAGGCTTGATGACATGCTAGATGAGTTATGTGGCTCCACAATCTTCTCTAAAATCGATTTGAAGAGTGGTTACCACCAGATCAGGATGAAGGAAGGGGATGAGTGGAAGACGGCTTTCAAGACCAAGCAAGGCTTGTATTGTTGAACAAGAAGAGTGAAGAGCATGAGTACACGGTTACTTGTGAGATAAGACTCTCATTCCTTGTATGTCACGGCATTGTCTTAGACCGGGAAGTATTTGAAGAATAAAGTCAACTTATGCAAGCAAGGAAGGAGCATTACACGCCTGGAGAAAGTAGTTACTATTATCATTTAAACATGTGACCAAAGGGACGCTAGAGAAGTCACGGGTTTTCCCTTCCTTTAGGAGCTGTCACTTTCCAAGCTTTGAACCCAACAAAGATTCCTTTTATGTCGCCCTCTCCCTTTTGTTTGTTTGCTCCAACGTTCTTATTGCTGTGTCTATAAAAGGACACGAGCCACATATGTAACAAACCACTCTTGTAACAATAATAAACTAATGTTTCACATTATGTCTCTTCTCTCTCTCTTTGCTCTCTCTCGTATTTCATTCTTCTTCTCTTCCGTTTGAATACTCTGATTTACATGGTATCAGAGCTTTGCCTGATCCTGTGACACTCTCTATACTCTCTCACTCTCTTACATTCTCCTACTCACTCGATTCTCTCACCTAGTTCGACCTGTTTTCACAGATCTTGTTTACCTACCGGTTAAAAGCTTTACCCAGCGGTACGTTCAGTGCTCTCACTCCCTTCCGCAAGATAATCTCACCGGTTCAAGAAATACGGCCACTACATCTCTCACCATCTCAACCACGAAGTAATGGAGAACACCAAACCAGTTCTGCTACCAGTTGCTCTCAAAGGTGGGGCCAACTACTTACTATCGGCAAGAACAGCAAAGGCTGTTCTCGGTGGTCGCGGCTTATGGGGAGTCATTGAACCCTTAGAAGCAAAAGAAGACGACCTGGAGAAGAGTGAGGCAACCAAACTGCAAGAAGACCAAGCGGTGCTTGCCACACTCCAAGGAGCTCTTGACATTTCGGTTCTAGAAGCCTACTCCTACTGCACCTCAGCCAAAGAACTCTGGGACACTCTCAAAGGAGTCTTTGGTCATGAAGAAAACCTCACCAGAGTCTTTGAAATCAAGGGAGCCATCAACCAACTCAATCAAGGGGACATGGACTTCAATGAGTACTTTGGGAAGTTCAATGCCTTATGGGCAGAACTTGACATGCTTAGGCCTTCATCCACAGATCCGGCTGTCATTAATGAAAGGAAGCAGCAAGACAAGGTGTTTGCCCTCCTTCTCAACCTCAATCCAGCTTTCAATGACCTAGTCAAGTTCATACTCAGAGCAGAGAAGCTACCAAGTCTGACTGAAGTATGCTCCAAGATCCAAAAGGAACAAGGGTCACTCGGATTGTTTAGGAGCAAGGCAGAGCTTCCCTCGGCCAACAAGGGTGTGTACAGACCAGATGATAAGAGGCCTGGCGGCTGTGACCATTGCAAGAGAAGGGGTCATAACAAGAATCAGTGTTGGCTCCTTCACCCACATCTCAAACCAACCGATCACCAACCGAGAGGAAATCCAAGATACAACTCTGGACCTCGCGACTTATACCAGGGAAACCGGGACAACCACCGTGCTAACATCTCCTCAGAAGCGTCAGGGTCACATGACCAGCACAAGACATCCGAAACAGCAATGGTGGCGATTGCTCAGAATGACTTTGTGAGGAAGTCAGACCTGGAGGCCCTGTTCAAGTCCATTGCCTCCGCTACCTTGAAGGAGTCTGGTACCACCTTCTTCTCTCATAAACCTAAGAGCACTATTGTTGTAGATTCAGGGGCTTCTCACCACATGATTAGTAATCCTGATCTCTTAAACAAAATAGAACCTCCCTTAGGAAATGTGATAATTGCAAATGGAGATATGATACCAGTTAAAGGGATTGGTAACTTGCGCTTGTTTAACAAGGATAGTAAAGCCTTTTTCATGCCTGATTTCACATCTAATCTCTTATATGTGAAAAGAGCTACTACTGACCTTAATTGCCATGCTATATTTGGTCCTAATGATGTTCATTTTCAGGATATTGAGACTAAGAGGTTGCTTGGGAAAGGTGGAACTAAAGATGACCTATATGTCTTGGAAGATCTTTCCTTAAGCAAACCGGATTTTTGTTTTTCTAATTCTTTAGATTCTATGTGGCATGCTAGACTAGGCCATCCTCACTCTAGAGCTCTTGAATTAATAATGCCTAGTGTTGTTTTCAATCACTCTAGTTGTGAGGCTTGTATCCTTGGTAAACATTGCAAGACTGTCTTTCCTAAATCAAATACCATCTATGAGAATTGCTTTGACTTAGTCCATTCTGATGTCTGGACCTCACCTTGTTTATCTAGAGATGGCAACAAATATTTTGTGACCTTTATTGATGAAAAATCAAAATATACTTGGATCACATTAATGCATTCAAAGGATAGAGTGTTTGATGCATTCTTAAACTTCCAAAATTATGTTACTAACCATTTTAATGCAAATCTTAAGGTTCTGAGAACAGATAATGGAGGGGAATACACAAGTCACAGATTCAAAGATCACTTATCAAAGCATGGTATTCTCCATCAAACTAGCTGTCCATATACACCACAACAAAATGGTGTTGCAGAAAGAAAGAACAGGCACCTAATGGAGGTCTCTAGATCAATGATGTTTCACAAAAATGTGCCAAAGAAGTTTTGGGGAGATGCTGTAATGACTGCTTGTTACCTCATTAACCGCATTCCTACAAGGATCCTCAATGACCAATCACCATTTGAGGTACTGAACAAAGAAAAACCCTCAGTCCATCACTTAAAGGTATTTGGATGTGTGTGTTTTGTGTTGGTTCCAGGTGAACAAAGGAACAAATTAGATGCAAGAAGCACCAAGTGTATCTTCCTTGGCTATTCAACAACACAAAAGGGGTACAAATGCTATGATCCAACCACCTTCAAGACCCATGTCTCACGGGATGTTAAGTTTCTTGAGGAGCAAGGTTACTTTGACAAACAAGAATGGAATAACCTTAAGGACTTGGCGAGATCACCATCTGACAGAGCCTCTAGCCTTCGGTTCCTTCTTGATCATTTGGGCAACACTACAACCTCCACTACGGATTCAGCTGAGATGCACATACCAGAAGCAACTCCACCCAGTCCTGTCAGTCCAGAACCGGTAATGCCTGAACCTGTGGAGTCTCCATCAGCCGAAGCTACTTCAGTTGAAGATGATATCACACCGCTCGCAACCACAGATTTGGGTTCCTCCTCTGATGATGACTATCACCAGCATCCTGAGGGAGAAATGCCGCCAGCTGTTTCCAGTACTCAACCAACTGAGCTTCGAAGAAGCACACGGATTCGACAACCAGCATCAAATTGGGTGAACACTCGGGTCTACTTCAACAATCAGGCCGTTTCTCATCCGGTTCAAGCAGTGTGCTCGTTTGCCCTCTTGCCATCTGATCACTTAGCTTTCCTAAGCAAGATTGATGTGGTCCAGATACCCCTAAACTATGATGAGGCAAAGGAACACAAGGTGTGGCGTAATGCCGTGGGTGATGAAGTTGGCGCCATGATTCATAACCACACATGGGATGAAGCCACTCTACCAAAGGGCAAGAAAGCAGTCAGCTCCAAATGGATCTTTACTATCAAATACAAAAGCAATGGAGACATTGAGAGGTACAAGGCTCGTCTAGTTGCTCGTGGGTTCACTCAAACTTATGGGGATGACTACCGTGATACATTTGCCCAAGTTGCCAAGCTTCCCACTGTCCGGGTCATCTTATCTCTAGCTACCAACTTATCATGGGATTTGTGGCAAATGGATGTGAGAAATGCTTTTCTTCAGGGGGAGCTTGAAGATGAGGTGTATATGACACCCCCACCGGGTCTAGAAGATAGCATTGCCCCTGGCAAGGTCCTACGCCTGACAAAAGCCATCTATGGTCTCAAACAGTCTCCACGCGCCTGGTACCACAAGTTGAGTCACACCCTCAGAGATCATGGATTCAGAAAATCTGAGGCTGATCACACACTCTTTACCCTCCAAAACTCCCAAGGTATTGTTGTTGTCCTCATTTATGTGGATGATATCATCACCTCAGGGGACAACAAGGAAGGTATTCAGTCTACTAAAACCTTCCTTAAATCAGTCTTTGATATCAAAGATCTTGGAGAACTCAAATACTTCCTTGGTATTGAAATCTGCCGGTCTGAAGCAGGTTTATTTCTTTCCCAAAGGAAGTATGTCCTTGATCTTTTAACTGAGACAGGTACCCTTGATGCCAAACCGGCTCTCACACCACTGGAGGATGGCTACAAGGTCAACCGAGAGGGGGAGAAAGAAGATGAACCGTTCTCAGATGTTGCTCAGTACCGACGCATTGTAGGTAAGCTTATCTACCTAACTCTTACACGACCTGATGTGTGTTTTGCTGTGAACCAGGTCAGTCAGCATATGCAAACACCTACTCAATACCATTGGAGCATGGTTAACCGTATCCTCAGATATCTCAAAGGCTCTCTTGGTCATGGCATATGGATGGGCAAGAATGAAAGCACAGAGATTGTAGGATATTGTGATGCTGATTGGGCTGGTGATAGAGTTGATAGAAGATCCACAACCGGATACTGCACATTCATTGGAGGCAGTCTTGTGACTTGGAAGACAAAGAAACAAAAGGTGGTGGCATGCTCAACAGCTGAAGCAGGATACAGAGCAATGAGAAAGCTTACAAACGAGTTAACTTGGCTGAAGATGCTCCTCAACGACCTCAACATTGATCAAGCCACACCAATCACCATGCACTGTGATAACCAGGCGGCAATACACATAGCAACCAACTCAGTCTTCCATGAGAGAACCAAGCATATTGAGGTGGATTGTCACAAAGTAAGACAGAAGATTGAAGATGGCACCATCCTTCCATGTTACACAAGGAGTGAAGACCAACTCGCAGATGTCTTCACCAAGGCGGTTAGTTCAAAGGTTTGCTCTCACATCCACAGCAAACTCGGCCTAGTTGACCTTCCACACGCATGACCTTCGCTCCTCTAGCTCATGGATATCACACTCTTTTTCCCTTATCATAGTTTTGTTGCAAGGGGTTTTCTATGATAAGGTTTTTAATGAGGTGATAGTTCATGAGTTTCCAAGCTTAGTTCCATTGCACCTAGAGCTAAGCTTGAGGGGGAGTGTTGAACAAGAAGAGTGAAGAGCATGAGTACACGGTTACTTGTGAGATAAGACTCTCATTCCTTGTATGTCACGGCATTGTCTTAGACCGGGAAGTATTTGAAGAATAAAGTCAACTTATGCAAGCAAGGAAGGAGCATTACACGCCTGGAGAAAGTAGTTACTATTATCATTTAAACATGTGACCAAAGGGACGCTAGAGAAGTCACGGGTTTTCCCTTCCTTTAGGAGCTGTCACTTTCCAAGCTTTGAACCCAACAAAGATTCCTTTTATGTCGCCCTCTCCCTTTTGTTTGTTTGCTCCAACGTTCTTATTGCTGTGTCTATAAAAGGACACGAGCCACATATGTAACAAACCACTCTTGTAACAATAATAAACTAATGTTTCACATTATGTCTCTTCTCTCTCTCTTTGCTCTCTCTCGTATTTCATTCTTCTTCTCTTCCGTTTGAATACTCTGATTTACATGTATGAGTGGCTAATCATGCCATTTGGTCTCACCAATGCTCCCAGCACCTTCATGCGCCTAATGAATCATGCTTTGAGACCATTCATTGGAGTCTTTGTTGTAGCCTACTTTGATGATATCCTCATCTACAGCAAAGGTCTGAGAGAACATCTAGGACACATCTGTCAAGTTCTGGAGGTTCTTCGTTCTCAATCTCTCTTTGCTAACTTTTCTAAGTGTTCATTCTGTACTGCTGAGGTTTTCTTTCTAGGCTTTGTTGTTAGTGCAGAAGGAGTTAAGGTTGATGAAGAGAAAATTAAAGCAATCAAAGAATGGCCTACACCTAAGAGCATTGGAGAAGTTCGGAGCTTCCATGGGTTTGCAGGATTCTACAGAAGATTTGTTCCAAACTTTAGCACCCTAGTGATGTAATCATGGATAGCACAACCTCTAAGGAGCCAAAGGAAGAGCCAGAGATAGTAGGAAGAGTCACACGATCCAGAGCTAAGGAACTGGCAAAGGAAGCTCATTCCCTTCTAGCTGAAGGATTACTTACCCTACCTACTATCCAAGTGTTCAACATCTTTAGCCAGAAGACTCCACCTAGTAATGATAACTAAGTAACTTAAGGTGATGAGTCTGTACTCATTTTCCCATGATGAGTTTTGTCCCACTGGGTTTTCTCAGCATGGTTTTTAATGAGGCAGATGATTCACTAAGTTGAGTTGCTTAGGAGTCATTACTTTTGGGTAATAATGTACAAGTCACTCTGGCTTTGTACTTAGTGATTTTAAAGGTGCACCAATTAGGAACCTGTGGGTTGGGACACCTTGTTGTTTCTTTTATTGTGTTTAGAATGTTTGTTGTTTTAAATTTTTAAAACACCATGCTGTTTACTGAATGTTTTAAAACAGCATGTAGTTTAGTTTTAGGTTATCTGAGAGTTGTATTTAAGCTGTAATCAGCCTCCCATGAGAGGTTAGCGAAGAACTTATATGAAAAGCAATAGAATGCATCTTCTCTCACCTTTGATTCCTTGAATGAGTTCATGAAATCCGAGTTTCATTACACCTAGTGACCTTGAAACTCTTCTATCTGTTCTAATCACCTAATCATCTGAAATCAATCCACAAACAATCAATCCATAAAACCTATATCAATCTAATCCCTTCTCAAACCCCAATCCATTCACGGGATCCTCCAAACATCATCAAATTCGTGTACAACCACACCATCCATCAAAACACGCTTGGCAGCCTTTCTTTAGAGTGATCAAGGGAGTTCATATCAGGTGGTATCAGAGCCAACTCTGAACCAAAGGCTGAGCAAACTCTAGAAACCCCTTCTTTTCCTTTTTGTGTTTTCATTCATCTTATGCAACAAGTTTTAAAGAGTTTTAAATATACAGAAATTTTGTTTTAGGGCTTTTTACTGTGAGTTGTTTTGATTGTTTCAGGTACCATGGAGCTTTCAGCAGAAGCTATGGAAGCTCTGAATCAAACCATGGCTCAACAGATCAGAGAGGCAAATCAATCTGTGGCTACTCCTTATGCAACAGATAGAACAACTCAACAACAAGTTTGAGGTGCGATTCAAGGATCTGTTGAAGGAGCATAGCACAGCAGAGACTGCCTCAACAGAACCACCAAGTCCTAGAGAAGCAATCCGCCTTGCCAAGGGGAAAGCACATGTGGGGACCTCTTCTAAGCAACCTAGAGGCAACACAGTCCGACCACCTACAGGAGGAAGGGAACCCAGCACCCATCAGACCAGAAATGCTCAGGGCACAGGGAGAGGAAGTCGCAGATCACACAGAACACCACGACACCGAGCCCCCTTGGAGACAGAACCTGAGTACTCAGAAGAAGAAGAGAGGTCAGATGACAGTCTTCACACCATCAGGAGGGATCAAAACCGAGGCCATGGCAGAGACTATGATCCATTAGGCCAGCAGCTGAGGCACATTAAGATTCAGTTTCCCTCTTTCCATGGTACCAATGATCCAGAAGCCTACCTAGATTGGGAGAGGAAGATGGAATCAAACTTCTTGGTGCAGGGAACCTATGAGCTTAACAAGGTGAAGATAGCTGTATCAGAATTCAATGGCTATGCACTTTTGTGGTGGGAGCAATTGGGAATCACCAGGGAACGACACAAAGAGCTTCCTATCACCACCTGGGAGCAACTGGTCACGCAAATGAGAAAGAAGTTCGTGCCTGCACACTACCAGAGGGAGATCCTCAACAAACTCCGACGCCTTATACAAGGAACTAAGTCAGTTCGGGACTATTACCAAGAGTTGGAGACCTTACTGATCAGAGCTGATCTAAGAGAAGGTGAAGACGTGGTGATGTCTAGGTTCCTTGGGGGACTTAACAGAGAGATTCAGGACAAAGTGGAGTTACAAAACTATGAAGATGTACAAGAGATGGTGCATAAGGCCGAATTGATTGAATCACAGATCAAGAGGAGAATGGGCAGATCAAACTTCCCCTCTAACATTCCAAAGCCTAAGGAGCTCATTAAACCTGCTTACACCAAGGATCACAAACCATCTTCAACTACAGTCAAGGAAGAGGTCAAGATCGAGTTTAAACCAAGGAGTGGGACTTCTACTAACAACATCAGATGCTTTAAATGCCAAGGCATGGGGCATTACTCCAGAGACTGTCCCAACAAGAAGATGTTCCTGTTACAAGAAGGAGGAGAGATAGTACCTCAAGATAGTTCAGAGAGTGAAACCGATGTTGGTACAGAAGAAGAAGAAGAACCAGCAGCAGTTGGGGAGATGTTAGTGGCACGCAGAACTTTGAGTGTTCAGATCCATCCAGATGATAGAGGCCAGCGTGAGAATCTATTTCACACTAGATGTGTGGTCCAGGATAAGGTTTGCACACTGATTGTAGATGGAGGAAGCTGCACCAATGCCGCAAGTAAAGAGATGGTGAAGAAACTCAACCTTAAAACCACTTCACACCCTAGACCTTATCAGCTTCAATGGTTGGACAACAAAGGAGCCTTAACTGTCTCTGAGAAAGTACTTGTCAAGCTAGCCATTGGTAAGTATGAAGATGAGCTACTCTGTGATGTGATTCCAATGAAGTCTAGTCACTTGTTGTTGGGCCGGCCATGGCAGTTTGACAGAAGGGTTCTCCATGATGGCTACACCAACAAGCAGTCCTTTGAGTTTAAAGGGCGCAAGGTTACTCTCCTACCCTTATCACCCAGCGAAATCTACAAAGACCAGCTCCACATGAACCGCAAGGATAAGGAAAGGATCTCAAACAGCTTGTACATCAACCACAGTGAGTTCAACAAACTCTTTGATCCTGAGATGACAACCTTCATGTTTGTCTACAAAGAGACACTTGCTAGCACCAAACCTTTAAAGGAACTTCCACAAGAGATGGTAGAGATCATTGAGGAATACAAGGATGTCTTTCCAGAGGAGATACCTCCAGGCTTACCTCCAATTCGTGGGATTGAGCATCAAATTGATCTAGTACCAGGGTCAGTGCTACCAAACAGACCAGCTTACAGAACCAACCCTGTGGAGACCAAGGAACTTCAGAAGCAAGTGGAAGAGTTGATGAACAAAGGCCACATCAGAGAGAGTCTCAGCCCCTGTGCAGTACCAGTTCTATTGGTTCCTAAGAAAGATGGAACATGGAGGATGTGTGTAGACTGCAGAGCTATCAACAATATCACAGTGAAGTACAGACATCCTATTCCAAGGCTTGATGACATGCTAGATGAGTTATGTGGTTCCACAATCTTCTCTAAAATCGATTTGAAGAGTGGTTATCACCAGATCAGAATGAAGGAAGGGGATGAGTGGAAGACTGCTTTCAAGACCAAGCAAGGCTTGTATGAGTGGCTAGTCATGCCATTTGGTCTCACCAATGCTCCCAGTACCTTCATGCGCCTCATGAATCATGCCTTGAGACCATTCATTGGGGTCTTTGTTGTAGTCTACTTTGATAACATCCTCATCTACAGCAAAGGTCTGAGAGAACATCTAGGACACATCCGACAAGTTCTCAATCTCTCTTTGCTAACTTCTCTAAATGTTCATTCTGTACTACTGAGATTGTTTTTCTAGGCTTTGTTGTTAGTGCAGAAGGAGTTAAAGTTGATGAAGAGAAGATTAAAGCAATCAAAGAATGGCCTACACCTAAGAGTATTGGAGAAGTTCGAAGCTTTCATGGGTTAGCAGGGTTCTACAGAAGATTTGTGCCAAATTTCAGCACTCTGGCCGCACCCTTAACTGAAGTCATCAAGAAAGAAGTTGGGTTCCGATGGGAGGACGCCCAAGAGCAGGCCTTTAAAGCCCTTAAAGAGAAGCTTATCAATGCTCCCCTTTTAGTTCTTCCTGATTTTCTTAAAACATTTGAAATTGAATGTGATGCTTCAGGAGTTGGTATTGGTGCTGTGTTGATGCAGGACAAGAAACCAGTGGCATACTTTAGTGAGAAGCTAGGAGGAGCAACAGCCAATTACCCAACCTATGATAAAGAACTATATGTCTTGGTTAGAGCTCTCCAAATGTGGCAGCACTACTTGTGGCCCAAGGAATTTGTCATTCACACAGATCATGAGTCTTTGAAGCACCTTAAAGGACAACAGAAGCTCAATAAAAGACATGCCAGATGGATGGAGTTTATAGAGACCTTCCCATACATTATTAAGTACAAGAAAGGTAAGGATAATGTAGTTGCAGATGCATTATCCAGAAGGTACACACTTGTATCTACCTTGACTTCAAAGTTAGATGGGTTAGATCACATAACAGATCTTTATGAAACTGACATTGATTTTTCTGAGAGCTATGACAAGTGCCATAAGTTTGCTTTTGAAAAGTATCATAGACAGGAAGGATATCTGTTCTATAACAACCGCCTGTGCATACCACGGGGCTCTATCAGAGAACTTTTAGTAAGAGAAGTTCATGGAGGTGGACTAGCTGGACACTTTGGAGTCGCAAAGACTTTACTTGGATTGCAAGACCACTTCTATTGGCCTAACATGAAGACTGACGTTGAGAGGGTTTGTTCTAGATGCGCTGTCTGTAAAATGGCAAAGAGTAAGGTGCAACCTGACGGTTTGTATTAGAGTGAGGAGATGAGAAGGCCAAACGAAGAAAGTGAAGGCCAAGCATCTCCACATCAAAATGAAGAAGAAGAGAAGTGTCAAGCATGAACTCAGCCTAGAACAAAGCTAAACACATGATCAAGAAATCAAGAGGATGATCAAACATGTGAAGAAGAAGCAATGAAGGCTGTGGAGTCATGAAGTGTGTTGCAAGTAACTGAAGCTTGTTGAACAATGCAATGTTGTGAAACAACCCAAGATGGATCACCTTTGTGTGGCAAATAAAGCTTGGGCTGGTTCTTGATGTTCAAGGGATAAACAAAATTGTCAGGCCCAAGTCCAATCAAGAACAAGGCCAAGATAAGTTTATAAAGGAAATTGGCTCAGCCCATGAGAAGCCCAAGATGAAGTTTGTGTGAATGAAGGAGTTGGCAGCATAAACCTTCTAGAAGCAATCTCAGGCGTGGACCATCATCTAAATATGAGGGGGAAACTTTGAATTCAAATAGAGGAGTCACATGTGACAAAGAGCTGTTAGGACCTGTCACTTTCACTCCTTTGGAATGGCTCTCCCTCTCTCTTGCTTCTTGCTGTCACTTTCTCTCTTTGTATTTATGTGGAATTCAAATTCTCTTCTTTGCCTATTTAAAGGCTGTGCTCCCCATTGTAAATGATACACAGAAATATTAAAAGACAAGTTCTTATAAAATCTATTTAGCTCCACACTTCTTTACTTATGTTTTGCTTGTCATTAACAATGTAGAGAGTTGGTGTTAAATGCTTTGGGTCTGCCTTAATGGCAGACCATTACTTGTCCAAACTTTCACTTAAACTCTTTCTTATTTAAGTTATACACTAGTTTAAGTGAGCTAATCCTTCTTCTCTAAGCACACAATCTCTCTAAGGGTTGTGATGCTAAACTGGATTTAAGGCTCACTCTACTGCAATCTTTTATTGTTGAAGTGAGTTCCATTTTGTTAGTTAATGAAGAACCAATCACAAGTTGATTGTGTTTCTTGTTATGTGAGGCAAACCCTCACAAATTCCAACAGTTTGTACACCCCTCTCCCTATTCCTTCTCAACCTTTGACTCATATCTCTATGGATTTTGTGCTTGGCTTGCCCCGAACTACGAATGGTAGAGATTCTATCTTTGTAGTTGTTGACAGGTTCAGCAAGATGGCACACTTCATTGCCAGTCATAAGACAGATGATGCTGTCTGTGTAGCTAACTTGTTTTTCAGGGAAGTAGTAAGTGTAAGTTTAGTTTGAGATTGAAGAGATGAAATATGAACTGAATAAGATCTTTGTGCAAGGTTTAAAACAGATGAGTGGAAGAAGGATTTTATTTCCTTAACTTACTTAGATACAACTATCGACAATGTACTTATATAGGCTAGACAAAAGGGAAGCTATACAATCGACAGATAAGAGGGAAAGGGACGTGTGTGTGGTCTAAGACAAGAAGAGTGTGAGACCCAAGGTCGACAGCGACTGTTCACAACGGCTCCAAGAGCTAAGGAAAACCCGTGAGTGTTCCTTGTTTCTTCTTCAACGGTCATAAGACCAAGTTGACTTCTCTTGAGATATTTCGACCATGGATGAGTTTGTTTGTCACGTGAACACGCGGGTTGAATGGAACTCCCAAGTATGTTGCTTGCTTATCACGGGTATGGTTATTTGTTGTCCACGACTGTACGGATGAACCTTGGTAAACAAGTAACTCATTCTCTCTTCTATTCAACACTCCCCCTCAAGCTTGAGCCAAAGGAAACGTTTGGTCAAGCTTGCGGTTACAAGAATTCACCTCATTAAAAACCTCAGCGAGCAAAACCACTTGGGAAAAAGCTATGCATGAGGGAAAAAGAGTGTGAACCTCATAACCTAGGGGCTTCAGCGCTTGGTAGAGGCAGTGTGATCAGGCCTAGCTTTTCATGAACAACTCACACGTTCTTAAGCTTGCAGCCTTGGTAAATATGTCAGCTAGCTGGTCTGAACTCCTTGTATAGCATGGAAGACCCCAAGTTGCATCTGTTCTTTAACTTTGTGGCAGTCCACCTCAATATGCTTAGTTCTCTCATGGAAGACAGAGTTTGAAGCTATATGTATGGCGGCTTGATTGTCACAGTGCATGGTAATAGGTGTGGTAATCTCCCTTCCCAAATCCTTGAGTAACACTTTCAGCCACATTAACTCGGTGGTTAGTCTCCTCATGGCCCTGTACTCAGCTTCAGTACTTGAACAAGCTACTATCTTCTGCTTCTTGCTCTTCCATGTTACTAAGTTGCCTCCCACAAAGGTGCAATAGCCGGTTGTTGATCTCCTATCTTCTCTGTCCCCAGCCCAATCAGCATCACAATATCCAACAAGCTCTGTGCTCTCATTACATCCCATCCAGATGCCTTGTCCTGATGTGCCCTTTAGATACCTCAGAACGCGCTCAATCATCTTCCAATCCGAGATCCTTGGCTCTTGCATGTGTTGACTAACCTGGTTCACAACAAAACACAAATCAGGTCTGGTGAGAGTAAGGTATATAAGCTTACCTACTAGTCTGCGGTAGAGTTTGGCATCTTCAAATGGTATGTTCTCTTCATTGTCCTCCTGTTGGTGGGCTTTGTATGCGTCTTCTAATGGCGTCTTGACTGTTCTTCCTTCCACTATCCCTGCTTCATTCAAAAGATCAAGTGTGTACTTTCTTTGTGATAAGAAGAGTCCTTCCTTTGATCTACAAACTTCTATGCCAAGAAAGTACTTTAGTTCCCCAAGATCTTTAATATCAAAGACTGATTTCAAATAGGATTTAGTTTCTTGAATACCAACCTTGTCATTCCCAGAGATGATAATATCATCTACATAAATGAGAATGACTATAATATTAAACCCTGTGATACAAGTCATAGCCAGATCGTGTGAAGCAAGGAACAGGTTGACTTGGAGAACACGACTCAACACTCACCAAATAATGAAGGAAGAAGTGCAAGAGGACTTCAAATTCTTGTGACCGTTGTTGGTCACAACAAGGAAGAGTCACGTGTGGAGTTAAGGTTCTCAGCCGTTAGGAGCGGTCGCTTTCAGCGACCTGCGACCTTGAACCACTCCCCTTCTCTCTCTCCAGCTCTTCCTGTCCACACATGTCACTTTCATTCTCTTTGTAGTCTATCCTGTCTGTCTATATATACTCTATGTCGAAACCATTGTAAAAAAAAACTTATGGACTAAGTTCCATTTCTATTTCAATAATATCATCTGTTCTTCATCACTCTCTCTCTATTCGAACCTATAGGTTCTTCATCTGTTTTCATCTTCTAAACTTACATGGTATCAGAGCAATAAAAGCTCCTCTTATTTAGTCTTCAATCTCTTTCTAAAAACTCGCTGTCGAACTCAAGAAATCTGTTCTTCATTTCCTTTTGTCCATTGGACAATAGCTCATTCGAATCTCTTCAGTCCTTGTGCTCTCTGACCTTTGTCACTTCTTCTCTTCTCATAAACACTTCTAGATTGTGTGTGGCATCTTAAACTCTCAATCTTTACAATCGTGAGTCCTTTATCCAGCGGTCCTTAGTCAGATACATCTCTTTGTCCAGCGGTCCATAGCTGTTCTTCAAGCTGCTGTTCAAGCTCCCGACGAGTTACAATGGAAAATAACAAGCCAGTCACTATTCCTGTGGTACTCAAGGGTGCAGACAACTACCTCCTATGGGCTAGAACCACTAAGGCTGTTTTGTGTGGTCGCAAACTATGGAGCCATGTCGAAGACAACAAGGCGACCGAGGATGAAGCCAAACATGGAGAGAAGGATGCGGCTGATGAAGAGGCCAGGGAAGAGAAGTGGTTCTCAGAGGACCAAGCGGTGCTTGCTATTCTTCAAGGATCTCTAACTCTCTCTGTTCTTGAAGCCTACTCATACTGCGAAAGTGCTAAGGAGTTGTGGGATACCTTGAAGAATGTCTTTGGCAATGTGTCAAACCTTACCCGGGTCTTTGAAATCAAGAGAAGCATCAACCAACTGAGCCAAGGAGATACCGACTTCAACACCTTCTTTGGAAAGTTCAGGTCCTCTTGGGCTGAGCTGGAGATGCTCAGACCACCTACCCTGGATACGGCTGTCCTGAATGAACGAAGAGAGCAAGATAAGGTGTTTGCCCTCCTAATGGTTCTCAATCCAGCCTACAACGATCTGATTAAACACACCCTTCGTGAAACCAAGCTTCCAAGTCTTGATGAAGTGTGCTCACAAATCCAGAAGGAACAAGGCTCTCTTGGTCTATTTGGTGGGAAAGGTGGAGACCTTGTGTTGGCCAACAAAGCAGAGGAGACCAATGCGTTGGCTAACAAAGGCCATTACCGACCTGGAGAAGGCAATTCTGTGGTTTGCACCTATTGCAAGAAGCCAGGACACACCAAGGAGAAATGCTTCATTCTTCATCCTCACCTAAAGCGATTTCCTCCTCAATCAGGACGATGGGACTCTCGCTCTTCCAACCAAGGACATTGGAGAGACAACCACAATCACAAGGATACTCGTGCTCATATGGCGTCTGGTTCCAGTGGGAATCAAGAAAAGGGGGGACCGTCTAGCCAACCCTTGGAGACACCCTCAGAGTTTGTCAAGAAAGCCGACCTTGATGCTCTCATCAAAGCACTCAAGGATTCTGGTAACTCTGTAAAACCCTTGAGCTTTCATGCATCTTATAGCAATGTTAGGCTAGATTCTACCAGTGTTAAACCATTGATTGTGGATTCAGGAGCTAGTCATCATATGATTAGTGACTCTAAGCTTATTGGAAATATTAAACCTGCTTTAGGATATGTGAGTATAGCTAATGGTGAACAAATTCAGATAGAAGGAATTGGTAACCTGAAATTGTTTGACAAAGAATCACAAGCTTTCTATATGCCAACATTCACATCTAACTTACTGTCAGTTAAGAAGGCAACCTCTGATTTAAACTGTTATGCTATTTTCGGTCCTAATGATGTTTCCTTTCAGGATATTGAAACAAGTAAGGTTCTTGGACAAGGAACCACTAAGGATGGACTCTATGTGCTTGAAGACACTAAGCTTTCTTCCTCTCTTTCAAGCGGCTTTAGCTTTAATGTAGTTGGTATTGATAATGCAACTTGGCATGCTAGACTAGGACACCCTCATCATAGGGCTTTAAACTTGTTGTTACCTAGAATTAAGTTTCAAAACTCTGAATGTGAAGCTTGTATACTTGGTAAACATTGCAAGACTGTTTTTCCAAAATCATCTACTCTCTATGAAAATTGTTTTGACTTAGTGCACTCTGATGTTTGGACCTCACCCTGTTATTCAAGAGAAAACCATAAGTACTTTGTCACATTTATAGATGAAAAATCCAAATATACATGGCTAACCTTGCTCCTATCTAAGGACAGAGTACTAGAAGCCTTTATTAGCTTTCATGCATATGTTACTAACCACTATAATGCCAAAGTAAAAGTGTTAAGATCAGATAATGGGGGAGAGTACACAAGCCACGCATTCAAACAATATATGACTAAACATGGAATGATCCACCAAACCAGCTGTCCATACACACCTCAGCAGAATGGAGTGTCTGAAAGAAAGAACAGGCACCTCATGGAAGTAGCAAGGTCCATGATGTTCCATGCCAATGTACCAAAGAGGTTTTGGGGTGATGCTGTGGTAGCTGCATGTTACTTAATCAATCGGATACCGACCAGGATCCTTCAGGACTCATCCCCTTTTGAGGTACTTACTGGTTCACCACCTACTATTGAACACTTACGTGTCTTTGGATGTGTGTGTTATGTTTTGGTTCCAGGAGAAAACCGTAGTAAGCTGGATGAAAAGAGTACCAAGGCCATGTTCATTGGCTATTCAACCACTCAGAAAGGATACAAATGCCTTGTACCACAAACTGGCAAGGTGTTGGTGTCTCGTGATGTGAAGTTCCTAGAGCACAAAGGATACTACACTGAGAGAGATTGGGATACTCTCCAGAATCTGGCTCAGTCTCAGTCTGACAGGGCGGCCAACCTCCGGGTCCTCTTTGAGAATCTAGGCATACCTCCTCCCTCGGCCGGCCCTTCCTCCATCTCTGCGCCTCCAATGGCAGTTCCCCTTAATCCTGAGGGGGAGAATGATATGGAAGATGATCTGGATCATGATCAAGGTGCACCTGCCATGAATGATGATCAACCGGACGAAGCTACCGCACCGGCCGATGAGGCCACGGTGGGTGATACAGAGAACAACATAGAACCACATGGTCCAGTGGATGGTCCAGTGGCTGATCAGCCGGTGGTGCTCAGGAGAAGTCAGAGGATAAGGAGAGACCCGTCTAACTGGGTAAACACAAGGGTTTACTACAATTGCCAAGCTGTGGCTCATCCAACTCAGGCAGTATGTTCTCTAGCATACATTCCAGAAGATCACAGGGTGTTCATCAGTGTTCTTGATCAGGAAGAAGTTCCAAGATCGTATGATGAGGCCAAAGAAATCAAAGAATGGAGAGATGCTGTCCAAGAAGAGACCAATGCTATGGAGAGAAACCACACTTGGTATGAAGCCGACTTACCTAAAGGAAAGAAGACTGTGAGCTCTAAATGGGTCTTCACCATCAAGTACAAGAGCAATGGAGAAATTGAAAGGTACAAGGCCAGGCTAGTTGCAAGAGGGTTCACTCAGACATATGGAGAAGACTACCGTGACACTTTTGCACCAGTTGCAAAGCTACATACGGTTAGGGTGATCCTGTCCATTGCTACCAACCTGGAATGGGAACTGTGGCAGATGGACGTGAAGAATGCTTTCCTTCAGGGGGAGCTAGAGGAAGAAGTGTACATGACACCTCCACCAGGCCTGAAGGACATTGTGCAACCAGGAAAGGTGCTCAGACTAAGGAAGGCAATCTATGGCTTGAAGCAATCTCCAAGGGCATGGTACCGTAAGCTGAGTGTGACTCTCTTGGATCGGGGATTCAACAGATCAGAAGCTGATCATACCCTCTTCACCTTGCAAAGCCATAAAGGTATTATAGTCATTCTCATTTATGTTGATGATATCATCATCTCAGGGAATGACAAGGTAGGTATTCAAGACACCAAATCATATTTAAAATCTGTCTTTGATATTAAGGATCTTGGAGAACTAAAGTACTTCCTTGGGATAGAAGTATGTAGATCAAAGGAGGGTCTCTTCTTATCCCAAAGGAAGTACACACTTGATCTTTTAAGTGAATCAGGTGTTAAGGAAGGAAGATCAGCTAAAACACCTCTTGAAGATGCTTATAAGGTTCATCAACAACAAGAGCATGAAGAAGATCGACCGTTTGAAGATGCCAAGCTTTACCGAAGATTAGTGGGTAAGCTTATCTATCTCACTCTCACCAGACCTGACCTGTGTTTTGCTGTGAATCAGATTAGCCAACACATGCAAGAGCCAAGGGAGTCTCATTGGAGAATGGTGGATCGCATACTGAGGTACCTCAGAGGCTCTCCGGGACAAGGCATTTGGATGGGGTGTAATAGAAGCACATAAGTGGTTGGCTATTGCGATGCGGATTGGGCTGGTGACCGAGAGGATAGGAGATCAACCACAGGTTATTGTACCTTTGTTGGAGGGAACTTAGTTACCTGGAAAAGCAAGAAGCAAAAGGTGGTCGCATGTTCTAGTGCTGAGGCTGAGTACCGGGCCATGAGAAGACTCACAACCGAACTGATGTGGTTGAAGATGTTACTAAAAGACCTAGGGAGGGAAGTCACTATGCCTATCACTATGCATTGTGATAACCAGGCAGCAATTCATATAGCATCTAACTCAGTGTTCCATGAAAGAACCAAGCATATAGAAGTTGATTGTCATAAGGTCAGAGAGCAAATGCAACTTGGAGTCATCCTGCCCTGCTATACACAGAGCTCTGATCAGCTGGCTGATATCTTTACCAAGTCCGCAAGCCTCAAGACTTGTGAGTTTGCTTATGAGAAGCTAGGCCTCATTGATATCAACCGGCCGGGCCTTGAAGACCCTTGGCCGTGAGACTCACACTCTTTTCCTTATGTACAGCTTTTGTCCCATGTGGTTTTGCTTGCTAAGGTTTTTAATGAGGTGTAGACTCACGGCTCCAAGCTTGACCACACTGCTCATGTGGTTAAGCTTGAGGGGGAGTATTAAACCGTGTGATACAAGTCATGGCCAGATTGTGTGAAGCAAGGAACAGGATGACTTGGAGAACACGACTCAACACTCACCAAATAATGAAGGAAGAAGTGCAAGAGGACTTCAAATCCTTGTGACCGTTGTTGGTCACAACAAGGAAGAGTCACGTGTGGAGTTAAGGTTCCCAGCCGTTAGGAGCGGTTGCTTTCAGCGACCTGCGACCTTGAACCACTCCCCTTCTCTCTCTCCAGCTCTTCCTGTCCACACATGTCACTTTCATTCTCTTTGTAGTCTATCCTGTCTGTCTATATATACTCTATGTCGAAACCTTTGTAAAAAAAAACTTATGGACTAAGTTCCATTTCTATTTCAATAATATCATCTGTTCTTCATCACTCTCTCTCTATTCGAACCTATAGGTTCTTCATCTGTTTTCATCTTCTAAACTTACATATAATACCTTCTTGGCTTTGGATGGTGAATAGAGTGTGATCAGCTTCTGATCTCCTGAATCCGCGGTCAAGAAGGGTGATACTAAGCTTTCTGTACCAAGCTCTTGGTGATTGTTTTAAACCGTAGATAGCTTTCCTTAGTCTCAGCACTTTTCCTGATTGAACAATATCTTTCAGACCGGATGGTGGAGTCATATACACTTCTTTTTCAAGCTCCCCCTGAAGGAAAGAATTCTTCACATCCATTTGCCATAATTCCCAATCCAAGTTGGTGGCAATTGACAAGACCACACGGACAGTGTGCAGCTTTGCAACTGGAGCAAAGGTATCACGATAGTCTTCTCCATAAGTCTGAGTGAATCCCCTTGCTACCAATCTTGCCTTGTACCGTTCAATCTCTCCATTGCTCTTGTACTTAATGGTGAAAACCCATTTGGAGCTGACTGTCTTCTTTCCTTTAGGTAGGTCAGCCTCATCCCAAGTATGATTTCTCTCCATGGCTCCAGTTTCTTCCTTAACGGCATCCCTCCAGACCTTTAGTTCTTTGGCTTCCTCATAAGTTCTCGGAACTTCTTCTTGATCCAAGGTGCTCATGAACACTTGATGATCCTCAGGAATGTGAGCTAGAGAGCATACTGCTTGAGGCGGGTGAGCAATGGCATTGCAGTTGTAGTATACTCGTGTGTTCACCCAATTAGAAGGATCCTTCCTCAGGCGCTGACTTCTTCTCAGGCCAGTTGGTTCAGCTGGAACTGTTGTTGTTTCAGTTGTACCATCATGGGCAACTCCCGCGGGGTCCTCATTAGTCGTGTTACCAGATGTCTCTTGGTATGGGAAGTTGTCTTCTTCTTCCTCCACAGCTGGTCCCTCTTGATCCTGTGCTGGTGCTCCCCCTCAGGAGCAAGGTCAGCTGCGGATGGATGTGTGGGATGCTGAGTTGGAGGACTAATACCCAAGTTCTCAAAGAGAGTTCTGAGGTTAGCTGCACGATCAGACTGAGAGTGAGAGAGGTTTTGGAGATCATTCCATTCCTTTTCATTGTAGTACCCTTGACTCTCCACAAACCGCACATCCCGGGATACCATCACTCGGCCAGTCTCTGGTATGAAGCATTTGTAACCCTTTTGGGTGGTGGAGTAACCAATGAACATTCCTTTAGTGCTCTTTGCGTCCAGTTTGTTGCGGTTCTCACCTGGTACTAATACATAACACACACAACCAAAGACGCGTAAGTGATCAATAGCTGGTTTAGTGTTAGTGAGTACCTCAAATGGAGAGGAGTCCTTAAGGATTTTGGTTGGAGTTTTATTGATCAGGTAGCTAGCCGCAACAACCGCATCTCCCCAGAAGCGTTTAGGGACATTGGCATGAAACATCATAGACCTAGATACTTCCATGAGATGCCTATTCTTTCTTTCAGAAACACCATTCTGTTGGGGTGTGTAAGGGCAACTGGTCTGATGGATAATGCCGTGGGAAGTAAGAAAGTATTTGAACGCATGACTTGTGTATTCTCCTCCATTGTCTGATCTGAGGATCTTAAACTTAGCATTATAGTGGTTAGTAACATAGGCATGAAAGCTAGTGAATGCTTCTAACACTCTATCTTTAGATGGAAGCAAGGTTATCCATGTGTACTTTGATTTCTCATCAATGAATGTGACAAAATATTTATGATTTTCTCTAGAAAGACATGATGAGGTCCAGACATCAGAGTGAATTAAGTCAAAGCAATTTTCATAAATAGTGGAAGATTTTGGAAAGATAGATTTGCGATGTTTCCCTAGGATACAAGCCTCACAATCATCATTTTGAAACTGAACATTAGGTAACAGCAAATTTAAAGCCCTATAATGGGGATGACCAAGTCTAGCGTGCCAAATAGCATTATTCACTACACCAACATTGAAGCTAAAACCACAAGAAGATAGAGAAAATGACTTAGTGTCTTCAAGAACATAAAGACCACCCTTTGTTGTTCCTTGTCCAAGTACCTTACTTGTCTCAATATCCTGAAAACAAACATCATTAGGCCCAAATATAGCAAAGCAATTTAAATCAGTGGTGGCTCTTTTGACAGATAACAAGTTAGAGGTGAAGGTTGGCATATAAAAGGCTTGAGACTTCTTATCAAACAATTCCAAGTTACCAATGCCCTCAATCCTAACTTGTTCACCATTTGCAATGCTAACATGTCCTAGAGCCGGTTTAATGTCACTGATTAACTTAGGGTCACTTATCATATGATGACTAGCTCCTGAATCAACAATCAATGGTTTGTTCTTACTAAGCACAGATTCCACAATACCACAAGAAGCATGAAAGCTAACGGGTTTCATAAAGTTACCAGACTCCTTGAGTGCTTGGATCAGGGCATCAAGATCGGTTTTGGTTACATAGTTGGAGGATGCAGTGTTGACAACTCCTTCATCTGCACGTGATGAAGTGGATGTCTCTCCTTTCTCTTGAACTCCATTATGACCGGATGCAAGGTGGGCGCGAGAGTCTTTGTGGTTATTGTGGTTGTTGTTCCTCCAGTGACCTTGAGAGGACCGTGAGTCCCATCTTCCTGGTTGAGAGGGAAACCTCTTCAAGTGTGGGTGCAAAATGAAGCATTGCGCAGTCCTGTCTTCTTGCAATGGTCACATACAGGTGGGTGAGTGTTGTCATTGGACCGGAAGTGACTCTGGAAGTGACTCTTGTTGGCAGTTACTTCTTCCACCTTGTTAGCTAACACCAGCTCCCCTCCTTTTCATCCAAATAAACCGAGAGATCCCTGCTCCTTCTGGATATGTGAGCACACTTCATCAAGACTTGGAAGGGTGGTTCCCCTCAAGATGTGTTTGATTAAGTCGTTATAGGCCGAGTTGAGAACCATCAGCAGGGCAAACACCTTGTCCTGCTCTCTTCGTTCGTTAAGGACTGCCGCATCAAGGGTAGGAGGCCTCAGCATTTCCAGTTCAGCTCAAGATGACCTGAACTTCCAAAGAAGGTGTTGAAGTCAGCATCACCCTGGTTCAGTTGGTTGATGCTTCTCTTGATTTCAAACACCCGAGTGAGGTTAGACACATTGCCAAACACATTCTTCAATGTGTCCCAAATCTCTCTTGCATTCTCGCAGTAGGAGTAGGCCTCAAGGACCGGAAGGGCAAGAGATCCTTGAAGAACCGCAAGAACAGCTTGGTCTTCAGAGTACCACTTCGCAGGTTTGGCTCCTAGACCAGCAGCTTCCTTTTCTCCCTCTTTGGTGTTGTCGCTTGGAGTGTTGGGATCTTCAACGTGGTGCCACAGCTCATGACCACACAGCACTGCCTTGGTGGTTCTCGCCCATAGGAGATAGTTATCGGCTCCTTTTAAGACCACTGGAAGCGAAACAGGTTTGTTGTTCTCCATTTTCAAACCGCAAGAGAGAGTTTCAGGGCTATTGACCGCTGGACAAAAGGATGGACTCGGCTAAGGACCGCTGGATAATAGAAATCTAGGACTCAGATTTAGAAGAAACTGAAGCAGACGAATGATGAGGGGATCTTAGTGAGTGTTTAGGCCGCAAGAGAGATGAGTTTTGGTGAGCTTAATGACTTGTAAGATCTATTACCCGATGGATAAAGACAAACTGAAGAACAGAGTTTATAATTTGCGAACTGAGATTTTGAAGAGATGAAGTGTTTGATTTAGAGACAAGGGTGGAACTACTTGCTCTGATACCATGTAAGTTTAGTTTGAGATTGAAGAGATGAAATATGAACTGAATAAGATGAACTGAATAAGATCTTTGTGCAAGGTTTAAAACAGATGAATGGAAGAAGGATTTTATTTCCTTAACTTACTTAGATACAACTATCGACAATGTACATATATAGGCTAGACAAAAGGGAAGCTATACAATCGACAGATAAGAGGGAAAGGGACGTGTGTGTGGTCTAAGACAAGAAGAGCGTGAGACCCAAGGTCGACAGCGACTGTTCACAACGGCTCCAAGAGTTAAGGAAAACCCGTGACTGTTCCTTGTTTCTTCTTCAACGGTCATAAGACCAAGTTGACTTCTCTTGAGATATTTCGACCATGGATGATTTTGTTTGTCACGTGAACACGCGGGTTGAATGGAACTCCCAAGTATGTTGCTTGCTTCTCACGGGTATGGTTACTTGTTGTCCACGACTGTACGGATGAACCTTGGTAAACAAGTAACTCATTCTCTCTTCTATTCAACAGTAAGACTGCATGGAATGCCTCAAGAGATAGTTTCAGACAGGGACACCAAATTTCTAGGACATTTTTGGAGAACCTTATGGGCTAAACTAGGAACAAAGCTTGCATTCTCCACTACATGTCATCCCCAGACTGATGGACTGATGTAATCATGGATAGCACAACATCTAAGGAGCTAAAGGAAGAGCCAGAGATAGTAGGAAGAGTCACACGATCCAGAGCTAAGGAACTGGCTAAGGAAGCTCATTCCCTTCTAGCTGAAGGATTACTTACCCTACCCACTATCCAAGTGTTCAACATCTTCAGCCAGAAGACTCCACCCAGTAATGATAACTAAGTAACTTAAGGTGATGAGTCTGTACTCTTTTTCCCATGATGAATTTTGTCCCACTGGGTTTTCTCATCATGGTTTTTAATGAGGCAGATGAGTCACTATGTTGAGTTGCTTAGGAGTCATTACCTTTGGGTAATAATGTACAAGTCACTATGGCTTGTACTTAGTGATTTTAAAGGTGCACCAATTAGGAACCTGTGGGTTGGGACACCTTGTTCTTTCTTTTAATTTGTGTTTAGAATGCTTGTTGTTTTAAATTTTTAAAACACCATGCTGTTTACTGATTGTTTTAAAACAGCATGTGTTTAGTTTTAGGTTATCTGAGAGTTGTATTTAAGCTGTAATCAGCTCCCCCCCCCATGAGAGGTTAGCGAAGAACATTAATGAAAAGCAATAGATTGCATCTCTTCTCTCACCTTTGATTCCTTGAATGAGTTCATGAAATCCGAGTTTCATTACACCTAGTGACCTTGAAACTCTTCTAATCTGTTCTAATCATCTAATCATCTGAATTCAATCCATAAAACCATTGTATTCAATCATAATCTTCACCCTCAATCCATAAAACTCACGGAATCCCCCCCTCATCACCAAATTCGTGCTCAATCTCATCATCCATCATTCACAGGACGTCAGCCTTTCCTTTAGAGTGATCAAGGGAGTTCATATCAGGTGGTATCAGAGCCAACTCTGAACCAAAGGCTGAGCAAACCCTAAAACCCCCTCTTTTCTTTTTGTGATATCCTTTCTTTTATGCATCAAGTTTTAAAAGTTTTAGGTATACAGAAGTATTGTTTTTAGAACTTTTACTGTGAGTTGTTTTGGTTGTCTCAGGTACCATGGAGCTTTCAGCAGAGGCTATGGAAGCTCTGAATCAAACCATGGCTCGACAGATCAGAGAGGCAAACCAATCTGTGGCTACTCAACTCTTGCAACAGATAGAACAACTCAACAACAAGTTTGAGGTCCGATTCAAGGATCTGTTGAAGGAGCATAGCACAGCAGAGACTGCCTCAACAGAACCACCCAGCCCTAGAGAAGCAATCCGCCTTGCCAAGGGGAAAGCTCATGTGGGATCCTCTTCCAGACAACCTGGAGGCAACACAGTCTGACCACCTACAGGAGGTAGGGAACCCAGCACCCATCAGACCAGAAATACTCAGGGTACAGGAAGAGGAAGTCGCAGACCAAACAGAACACCACGACACCGAGTCCAACTAGAGACAGAACCTGAATACTCAGAAGAAGAAGAGAGGTCAGATGACAGCCTTCACACCATAAGGAGGGACCGAAACCGAGACCACGGCAGAGACTATGATCCCTTAGGACAACAGCTGAGGCACATTAAGATTCAGTTCCCTTCTTTCCACGGCGCCAATGATCCAGAAGCTTACCTAGATTGGGAGAGGAAGATGGAATCAAACTTCTTGGTACAAGGAATCTATGAGCTCAACAAGGTGAAGATAGCTGTATCAGAATTCAATGGCTATGCACTTTTGTGGTGGGAGCAGTTGGGAATCACCAGAGATCGACACAGAGGGCTTCCTATCACCACCTGGGAGCAACTGGTCACGCAAATGAGAAAGAAGTTCGTGCCTGCACACTACCAGAGGGAGATCCTCAACAAACTCCGACGCCTTATACAAGGAACTAAGTCAGTTCGAGACTATTACCAAGTGTTGGAGACCCTACTGATCAGAGCTGATCTAAGAGAAGGTGAAGACATGGTGATGTCTAGGTTCCTTGGGGGACTTAACAGAGAGATTCAGGACAAAGTGGAGTTACAAAACTATGAAGATGTACAAGATATGGTGCATAAGGCCGAATTGATTGAATCACAGATCAAGAGGAGAATGGGCAGATCAAACTTCTCCTCTAACATTCCAAAGCCTAAGGAGCTCATTAAACCTGCTTACACCAAGGATCACAAACCATCTTCAACTACAGTCAAGGAAGAGGTCAAGATCGAGTTTAAACCAAGGAGTGGGACTTCTACTAACAACATCAGATGCTTTAAATGCCAAGGCATGGGGCATTACTCCAGAGACTGTCCCAACAAGAAGATGTTCCTGTTACAAGAAGGAGGAGAGATAGTACCTCAATATAGTTCAGAGAGTGAAACCGATGTTGGTACAGAAGAAGAAGAAGAACCAGCAGCAGTTGGGGAGATGTTAGTGGCCCGCAGAACCTTGAGTGTTCAGATCCATCCAGATGACAGAGGTCAGCGTGAGAATCTCTTCCACACCAGATGTGTGGTCCAGGATAAGGTTTGCACACTGATTGTAGATGGAGGTAGTTGCACCAATGCAGCAAGCGAAGAGATGGTGAAGAAACTCAACCTTAAAACCACTTCACATCCAAGACCTTACCAGCTACAATGGTTAGACAACAAAGGGGCATTAACTGTTTCTCAGCAGGTACTTGTCAAGCTAGCCATTGGTAAGTATGAGGATGAGCTACTCTGTGATGTGATTCCAATGAAGTCTAGTCACTTGTTGTTGGGCCGGCCATGGCAGTTTGACAGAAGAGTTCTTCATGATGGCTACACCAACAAGCAGTCCTTTGAGTTTAAAGGGCGCAAGGTCACTCTCCTACCCTTATCACCCAGCGAAATCTACAAAGACCAGCTCCACATGAACCGCAAGGATAAGGAAAGGGTCTCAAACAGCTTGTACATCAACCACAGTGAGTTCAACAAACTCTTTGATCCTGAGATGACAACCTTCATGTTTGTCTACAAGGAGACACTTGCTAGCACCAAACCTTTAAAGGAACTTCCACAAGAGATGATAGAAATCATTGAGGAGTACAAGGATGTCTTTCCAGAAGAGATACCTCCAGGCCTACCTCCAATTCGTGGGATTGAGCATCAAATTGATCTAGTACCAGGGTCAGTGCTACCAAACAGACCAGCTTACAGAACCAACCCTGTGGAGACCAAGGAACTTCAGAAGCAAGTGGAAGAGTTGATGAATAAAGGCCACATCAGAGAAAGTCTCAGTCCTTGTGCAGTACCAGTTCTATTGGTTCCTAAGAAAGATGGAACATGGAGGATGTGTGTAGACTGCAGAGCTATCAACAATATCATAGTGAAGTACAGACACCCTATTCCAAGGCTTGATGATATGCTAGATGAGTTATGTGGTTCCACAATCTTCTCTAAAATCGATTTGAAGAGTGGTTACCACCAGATCAGAATGAAGGAAGGGGATGAGTGGAAGACTGCTTTCAAGACCAATCAAGGCTTGTATGAGTGGCTAGTCATGCCATTTGGTCTCACCAATGCACCCAGCACCTTCATGCGCCTCATGAATCATGCCTTGAGACCATTCATTGGAGTTTTTGTGGTAGTCTACTTTGATGACATTCTCATCTACAGCAAAGGTTTGAGAGAACATCTGGAGCATATCCGCCAAGTTCTGGAGGTTCTTTGTTCTCAATCTCTCTTTGCTAACTTCTCTAAATGTTCATTCTGTACTGGTTGTCTTTCTAGGCTTTGTTGTTAGTGCAAAAGGAGTTAAGGTTGATGAAGAGAAGGTTAAAGCAATCAAAGAATGGCCTACACCTAAGAGTATTGGAGAAGTTCAGAGCTTTTATGGGTTAGCAGGGTTCTACAGAAGATTTGTTCCAAACTTCAGCACTCTGGCCGCACCATTAACTGAAGTCATCAAGAAAGAAGTCGGGTTCAGATGGGAGGACGCCTAAGAACAGGCTTTTAAAGCCCTTAAAGAGAAGCTTATCCATGCTCCCCTTTTAGTTCTTCCTGATTTTCTTAAAACATTTGAAATTGAATGTGATGCTTCAGGAGTTGGTATTGGTGCCGTGTTGATGCAGGATAGAAAACCAGTGGCATACTTTAGTGAGAAGTTAGGAGGAGCAACAGCAAACTACCCAACCTATGACAAAGAACTATATGCCTTGGTTAGAGCTCTCCAAATGTGGCAGCACTACTTGTGGCCCAAGGAATTTGTCATTCACATAGATCATGAGTCTTTAAAACACCTTAAAGGACAACAGAAGCTTAATAAAAGACATGCCAGATGGATGGAGTTTATAGAGACCTTCCCATACATTATCAAATACAAGAAAGGTAAGGATAATGTAGTTGCAGATGCATTATCCAGAAGGTACACACTTGTATCTACCTTGACTTCAAAGTTAGATGGGTTAGATCACATAATAGATCTGTATGAAACTGACATTGATTTTGCTGAGAGCTATGGCAAGTGCCATAAGTTTGCGTTTGAAAAATATCATAGACAGGAAGGGTATCTATTCTATAACAACCGCCTGTGCATACCACGGAGCTCCATCAGAGAACTGTTAGTAAGAGAAGCTCATGGAGGTGGACTAGCTGGACACTTTGGAGTTGCAAAAACATTACTTGGATTGCAAGACCACTTCTATTGGCCTAACATGAAGACCGATGTGGAGAGGGTCTGTTCTAGATGTGCAGTCTGTAAAATGGCAAAGAGTAGGGTGCAACCTCATGGTTTGTACACCCCTCTCCCTATCCCTTCTCAACAGTGGACTCATATCTCTATGGATTTTGTGCTTGGCTTACCCCGAACTAGGAATGGTAGAGATTCTATCTTTGTAGTTGTTGACAGGTTCAGCAAGATGGCACACTTCATTGCCAGTCACAAGACAGATGATGCTGTCTGTGTAGCTAACTTGTTTTTCAGGGAAGTAGTAAGATTGCATGGAATGCCTCAAGAGATAGTTTCAGACAGGGACACTAAATTCCTAGGACATTTTTGGAGAACCTTATGGGCTAAACTAGGAACAAAGCTTGCATTCTCTACTACATGTCACCCCAAACTGATGGACAGACAGAGGTGGTGAACAGAACATTGTCTACACTCCTCAGAACTTTGGTTAAAAACAACATCAAGTCATGGGAAGAGTGCCTACCGCACGTGGAGTTTGCTTATAACCACGCTAAGCACTCTGCCTCTCTCTTTTCCCCTTTTGAAATTGTATATGGTTTTAACCCACAGTCACCTCTAGACTTGATTCCGTTGCCTTTAAGTGTGAAAAATAGTTTAGATGGAAAGGAAAAATCTGAACAAGTGAGGAAGATACATGCTAAGGCTAAGGAGAACATAGAGAAGAAGACTAAACAGTATGAGAAGCACACAAACAAGAGCAGAAAGGAGTTGATCTTCGAAGAAGGAGACTTGGTGTGGATTCATTTGAGGAAGGACAGGTTTCCAGAGGAGAGGAAAAGCAAGCTTATGTCGTGAATGGATGGACCATTTGAAGTTGTCAAGAGAATCAACAATAATGCCTACCAGATTGATCTCCAAGCTAAATATAATATCTCTACAACATTCAACGTTTCTGACTTGCTTCCTTATGTTGCAGATACAGATTTGAGGACAAATCCTTTTCAAGAGGGAGAGGATGATGTGATCATGGATAGCACAGCAACTAAGGAGCCAAAGGAAGAGCCAGAGATAGTAGGAAGGGTCACTCGTTCCAGAGCTAGGGAATTGGCTAAGGAAGCTCATTCACTTCTAGCAGAAGGATCACTTACCTTACCTGCTACTCAAGTGTTCAACATCTTCAGCCAGAAGACTCCACTCAGTAATGATAACTAAGTAACTTAGGTGATGAGTCTGTACTCTTTTTCCCATGTTGAGTTTTGTCCCACTGGGTTTTCTCAGCATGGTTTTTAATGAGGCAGATGAATCACTACGGTGAGTTGCTTAGGAATCATTACCAATGGGTAATAATGTACAAGTCACTATGGCTTTGTACTTAGTGATTTTAAAGGTGCACCAAATAGGAACCTGTAGGTTGGGACACCTTGTTGTTTTTATTTGTTTTCAGAACACTTTGTTGTTTTAAATTTTTAGAACACCATGCTGTTTACTGATTGTTTTAAAACAGCATGTTGTTGAGTTTTAGGGTTGTATGAGGGTTGTATTTAAGTTGTAATCAGCCTCTCCTGGTAGTTTAGCGAAGAACTTAATGAAAAAGCAATAGAATGCACTTCTTCTCTCACCCTTGATTCCTTGAATCCGTTCTTGTAATCCGAGTTTCTAAACACCTAGTGAATCTGAAACTCTGCTATCTGTTCTATTCATCTGATCATCTGAATTCAATCCATAAAATCCCTTGTCATCAACCCTAACCCCATCCTCACTCCATAGATCTCCCACGGGATCCTCCTCCATCATCAATCTCATCGCGTCAACACACCATCCAGTGACTCACGATCAACAGCCTTTCTTTAGAGTGATCAAGGGAGTTCATATCAACAGAGATATACTCTCCAAGACAATCGCAATGATCAAACTTAACTTCTTTTTTCATTCAATGGTTTCCGAAATACATATATAGTGTTTGTATTTCAGAAAACAAGACAAGACAACACGGAAAACAATATATTAATAAAGTAAGACTTGACTGAATTGATTCCATGTTGACTGACTCTTCAACTGATGTGAATACGCGGCCTGGGTGCAATGCGAATCGCCATTTAAGAAGGTCCACCTAAATTTTCATGAAACCTTACTAAAAGTCGATTTAGGAAGGGGTTCCCGAATTCTCTTTGAACCTTACTAAAGTCGTGTGTTGCACATCTTTCTCCTTAAGGTTGAACTGAACATTGGCAGAACTAAGTAAAGAACTTAGCGTTTGAGACAGCTGTTTGGTCCGCGCCCTGGTCATTGCTCCGGCCGGTACTCGCAAAGCGTCCTCAACTTGAAGTTCCCCACCTTCTGGTCCATGCTCTTCCACGGCCTTAAGCTTTAGCTTCTGGTTCTGGTTCAAGCTCTCCATCCTTGGTGCCATCCATGATCGCATCATCCCCTCCCGGTTGAAAAGGATTTGACCTCAAATCTTGATCATCTGCCACAAAAGGAATTAAGTCAGAAACATTAAAGCTTGAACTAACTTGATACTTACCTTGCAAATCAACTTGATAGGCATTGTTGTTGATCCGCTTGACTATCTGGAATGGTCCATCAGCCGGAAATTGGTCCTTCCTCAAGTAAACCCAAGCTTGATCTCCAACATCAAAGACTAGCTCGCGTCGGCCCTTGTTGGCTTTCTTAGCATACTGCTTAGTCTTCTCCTCAATGTTGATCATTGCTTTCTCATGGATCTGTTTAACAAGTTTAGCTTTCTTCTCGCCATCTAAACTAGTTCTTTCACTCAAAGGCAAAGAGATTAGATCCAAAGGAGACAAAGGATTGAAACCATAAACAATCTCAAATGGAGAGTACTTTGTAGCCGAATGAACTGCATGATTGTATGCAAACTCAACATGTGGTAAGCACTCTTCCCAAGTTCTAAGGTTCTTTTTAATGACAGCCCTCAACAAAGTTTACAAAGTCCTATTAACTACTTCAGTTTGTCCATCAGTTTGCGGATAACAAGTAGTTGAAAACAACAACTTAGTTCCTAACTTAGACCAAAGAGTTTTCCAGAAGTAACTCAAGAACTTAGTGTCCCTATCAGAAACAATTGTTCTAGGCATGTCATGCAAACGAATGATTTCTCTAAAGAAAAAATCAGCTACGTGTAATGCATCATCAGTCTTATGACATGGAATAAAATGAGCCATTTTAGAAAATCTGTCTACAACCACAAAGATAGAATCCTTTCCTGTCCTAGTTCTAGGCAATCCAATCACAAAATCCATAGATATGTCATTCCACGGATGAGTGGGAATAGGCATGGGAGTATACATACCGTTAGGCTGCACTTTGGACTTAGACTGTTTACAAGTCACACACCTGCCACAGATTCTTTCAACATCCCTTTGTAGATGCGGCCAAAAGAAGTGTTCTTGCACTACCTTCAGAGTCTTTTCTATCCCAAAATGCCCCATCAATCCTCCTCCATGGGCTTCCCTTACAAGTAACTCTCTTAAAGAACAGTTAGGAATGCATAAGCGATTTGCATAAAACAAGTAACCATCATTCCTATAGATCTTGCCACCTGCGGTTCTAGAACAAGCAAGAAATGGTTCTTTGAAGTCTAGATCAGACTCATACAACTCTTTAACTCGCTCAAATCCAAGAAACTTAGCATCTAAGGTAGAGATGAGCACATACCTTTGAGACAAAGCATCAGCCACAACATTTTCTTTACATTTCTTGTACCGAATGACATAGGGAAAGGTTTCAATGAATTCAATCCATCTGGCATGTCTTTTGTTGAGCTTGTGCTGTCCTTTCAAGTGCTTGAGAGTCTCATGATCAGTATGCACCACGAACTCCTTAGGCCATAGATAATGTTGCCAAGTTTGCAAAGCTCTCACCAGTGCATAAAGCTCCTTGTCATACGTGGGGTAATTGAGGGTGGCTCCTCCGAGCTTCCCACTGAAGTAAGCAATCGGTTTCCTATCCTGCATCAACACAGCACCAATTCCAACTCCTGAGGCATCACACTCAATCTCAAAAGTTATCAGGAAATCAGGCAAAACAAGAAGAGGTGCATTTGTAAGCTTCCCTTTCAATGTCTGGAATGAGTCTTCTTGTGCTTGCTCCCACTTGAATCTCACATTCTTCTTGATGACTTCGGTAAGAGGGGATGCTATTGTGCTAAAGTCCTTCACAAACCTCCTGTAGAAACTCGCAAGGCCATGAAAGCTTCTGATCTCTCCTACGGTTTTCGGACTTGGCCATTCTCTAATAGCTTTAACCTTTTCCTCATCCACTTTAATGCCATCTGCACTCAAAACAAAACCCAAAAACACGAGATTATCTGTCCCAAAAGTGCATTTCTTCAAGTTAGCATAGAGTTTTTCCTTCCTAAGCACTCCTAAAACCGATTCTAGATGATCAATGTGCTCACTAAGTGTTTTTCTGTAGACAAGAATGTCATCGAAGTATACTACAACAATGACTCCTATGAAAGCTCTCAGGACATGATTCATCAACCTCATTAAAGTACTAGGTGCATTGGTTAAACCAAAAGGCATAACTAACCATTCGTACAAACCTAGCTTAGTTTTGAAAGCGGTTTTCCATTCGTCCCCTTCCTTCATCCTAATTTGATGATATCCAGTTTTCAAATCAATTTTAGAAAAGATGCATGATCCATGAAGTTCATCCAACATATCATCTAATCTAGGGATGGGGTGTCTGTACTTAACTGTGATGTTGTTGATTGCTCTACAATCCACACACATACGCCAACTGCCATATTTCTTGGGCACAAGGAGAACTGGAACTACACATGGACTCATGCTTTCTCTGATGTATCCTTTCTCCATGAGCTCATTGATTTGTTTTTGCAGCTCTTTTGTCTCAACAGGATTGGTCCTGTATGCTGGTCTGTTTGGAAGAGAAGCACCTGGTATAAAATCAATCTGGTGCTCAATGCCTCTGATTGGAGGTAGACCATTCGGGTTTTCATCAGGAAACACATCCCTAAAACCTTGCAAAAGAGTTTCAAACTCACTTGGAAGCTCCAGTGCATTGTTAGAAGAAGACATTAGTGTTTCTTTAAAAACTAGCAAAAGCATTGGTTGATCAGAAAACAAAGCTTTATTGATTTCACTAGTTTTAGCAAAGAAGTTAGAATACCTTACTAAATTGGGTTCGCTTTCCTTGGATGATTTGAATTCTTGATCTCGCTTGGCCTGTTCTCTTCTTTCCTTTAAAAGTTTTTGATCCTGGTGTACCTCTTGTGGTGACAGTGGTGCAAACATAATCTTCTTCCCTTGGTGTTCAAAGGTATGACGGTTTGTGTACCCATCATGTATGACCCTTTTGTCATATTGCCAAGGCCTTCCTAAAAGAATGTGACCGGCCTCCATAGGTAGAACGTCACGAAGGATCTCATCCTTGTATCTTCCAATGGTGATTGGAACTTGGACTTGGTTGCTCACCTTCATCTCTCCTGTTTCATTAAGCCACTAAAGAGAGTATGGCCGAGGGTGTTTCCTCATACTCAAGCCGAGTTTCTTAACCATTGTCTCGCTAGCCACGTCGGTACAGCTGCCTCCATCCACAATCAGGCTACATACTGATATGAACTCCCTTGATCACTCTAAAGGAAAGGCTGACGTCCTGTGAATGATGGATGATGAGATTAAGCACGAATTTGGTGATGAGGGGGGGGGGGGATTCCATGATTTTTATGGATTGAGGGTGAAGATTAGGATTGAATACAATAGTTTTATGGATTGAATTCAGATGATTAGATGATTAGAACATATTAGAAGAGTTTCAAGGTCACTAGGTGTAATGAAACTCGGATTTCATGAACTCATTCAAGGAATCAAAGGTGAGAGAAGAGATGCAATCTATTGCTTTTCATTAATGTTCTTCGCTAACCTCTCATGGGGGGGGGGGGGCTGATTATATTAAACCGTGTGATACAAGTCATGGCCAGATCGTGTGAAGCAAGGAACAGGCTGACTTGGAGAACACGACTCAACACTCACCAAATAATGAACGAAGAAGGGCAAGAGGACTTCAAATCCTTGTGACCGTTGTTGGTCACAACAAGGAAGAGTCACGTGTGGAGTTAAGGTTCCCAACCGTTAGGAGCGGTCGCTTTCAGCGACCTGCGACCTTGAACCACTCCCCTTTCTCTCTCTCTCCAGCTCTTCCTGTCCACACATGTCACTGTCATTCTCTTTGTAGTCTATCCTGTCTGTCTATATATACTCTATGTCGAAACCATTGTAAACATACACTTATGGACTGAGTTCCACTTCAGTCTCAATAAGATCATCTGTTCTTCATTCTCGCTATCATTCTCTATTCGAACCTATAGGTTCTTCATCTGTTTCATCTTCTAAAACTTACAGATTACAGCTTAAATACAACTCTCAGATAACCTAAAACTAAACAACATGCTGTTTTAAAACAATCAGTAAACAGCATGGTGTTTTAAAAATTTAAAACAACAAGCATTCTAAACACAAATTAAAAGAAACAACAAGGTGTCCCAACCCACAGGTTCCTAATTGGTGCACCTTTAAAATCACTAAGTACAAGCCATAGTGACTTGTACATTATTACCCAAAGGTAATGACTCCTAAGCAACTCAACATAGTGACTCATCTGCCTCATTAAAAACCATGCTGAGAAAACCCAATGGGACAAAACTCATCATGGGAAAAAGAGTACAGACTCATCACCTTAAGTTACTTAGTTATCATTACTGGGTGGAGTCTTCTGGCTGAAGATGTTGAACACTTGGATAGTGGGTAGGGTAAGTAATCCTTCAGCTAGAAGGGAATGAGCTTCCTTAGCCAGTTCCTTAGCTCTGGATCGTGTGACTCTTCCTACTATCTCTGGCTCTTCCTTTGGCTCCTTAGATGTTGTGCTATCCATGATTACATCATCCTCTCCCTCTTGAAAAGGATTTGTCCTCAAATCTGTATCTGCAACATAAGGGAGCAAGTCAGAAACATTGAATGTTGTAGAGATGTTATACTTACCTTGAAGATCAATCTGGTAGGCATTGTTGTTGATTCTCTTGACAACTTCAAATGGTCCATCCATTCGTGGCATGAGCTTGCTTTTCCTCTCCTCTGGAAACCTGTCTTTCCTCAAATGAATCCACAGCATGTCTCCTTCTTCGAAGATCAACTCCTTTCTGCCCTTGTTTGCGTGCTTCTCATACTGTTTAGTCTTCTTCTCTATGTTCTCCTTGGCCTTAGCATGTATCTTCCGCACCTGTTCAGCTTTTTCCTTTCCATCTAAACTGCTTTTCACACTTAAAGGCAAAGGGATCAAGTCTAGAGGTGATTGTGGATTAAAACCATATACAATTTCAAAAGGGGAAAAGAGAGAAGCAGAGTGCTTAGCATGGTTGTAAGCAAACTCCACGTGGGGTAGGCACTCTTCCCATGACTTGATGTTGCTTTTAACCAAAGTTCTGAGGAGTGTAGACAATGTTCTGTTGACCACCTCTGTCTGTCCATCAGTTTGGGGGTGACATGTAGTATAGAATGCAAGCTTTGTTCCTAGTTTAGCCCATAAGGTTCTCCAAAAATGTCCTAGGAATTTAGTGTCCCTGTCTGAAACTATCTCTTGAGGCATTCCATGCAATCTTACTACTTCCCTGAAAAACAAGTTAGCTACACAGACAACATCATCTGTCTTGTGACTGGCAATGAAGTGTGCCATCTTGCTGAACCTGTCAACAACTACAAAGATAGAATCTCTACCATTCCTAGTTCGGGGTAAGCCAAGCACAAAATCCATAGAGATATGAGTCCAAGGTTGAGAAGGGATAGGGAGAGGGGTGTACAAACCGTGAGGTTGCACCCTACTCTTTGCCATTTTACAGACTGCACATCTAGAACAGACCCTCTCCACATCGGTCTTCATGTTAGGCCAATAGAAGTGGTCTTGCAATCCAAGTAATGTTTTTGCAACTACAAAGTGTCCAGCTAGTCCACCTCCATGAGCTTCTCTTACTAACAGTTCTCTGATGGAGCTCCGTGGTATGCACAGGCGGTTGTTATAGAATAGATACCCTTCCTGTCTATGATATTTTTCAAACGCAAACTTATGGCACTTGCCATAGCTCTCAGCAAAATCAATGTCAGTTTCATACAGATCTATTATGTGATCTAACCCATCTAACTTTGAAGTCAAGGTAGATACAAGTGTGTACCTTCTGGATAATGCATCTGCAACTACATTATCCTTACCTTTCTTGTATGTGATAATGTATGGGAAGGTCTCTATAAACTCCATCCATCTGGCATGTCTTTTATTAAGCTTCTGTTGTCCTTTAAGGTGTTTTAAAGACTCATGATCTGTGTGAATGACAAATTCCTTGGGCCACAAGTAGTGCTGCCACATTTGGAGAGCTCTAACCAAGGCATATAGTTCTTTGTCATAGGTTGGGTAGTTTGCTGTTGCTTCTCCTAACTTCTCACTAAAGTATGCCACTGGTTTTCTATCCTGCATCAACACAGCACCAATACCAACTCCTGAAGCATCACATTCAATTTCAAATGTTTTAAGAAAATCAGGAAGAACTAAAAGGGGAGCATGGATAAGCTTCTCTTTAAGGGCTTTAAAAGCCAGTTCGTGGGCGTCCTCCCATCTGAACCCGACTTCTTTCTTGATGACTTCAGTTAATGGTGCGGCCAGAGTGCTGAAGTTTGGAACAAATCTTCTGTAGAACCCTGCTAACCCATGAAAGCTCCGAACTTCTCTAATACTCTTAGGTGTAGGCCATTCTTTGATTGCTTTAACCTTCTCTTCATCAACCTTAACTCCTTCTGCACTAACAACAAAGCCTAGAAAGATAACCTCAGTAGTACAGAATGAACATTTAGAGAAGTTAGCAAAGAGAGATTGAGAACGAAAAATCTCCAGAACTTGGCGGATATGCTCCAGATGTTCTCTCAAACCTTTGCTGTAGATGAGAATGTCATCAAAGTAGACTACCACAAAAACTCCAATGAATGGTCTCAAGGCATGATTCATGAGGCGCATGAAGGTGCTGGGTGCATTGGTGAGACCAAATGGCATGACTAACCACTCATACAAGCCTTGCTTGGTCTTGAAAGCAGTCTTCCACTCATCCCCTTCCTTCATTCTGATCTGGTGGTAACCACTCTTCAAATCGATTTTAGAGAAGATTGTGGAACCACATAACTCATCTAGCATATCATCAAGCCTTGGAATAGGGTGTCTGTACTTCACTGTGATATTGTTGATAGCTCTGCAGTCTACACACATCCTCCATGTTCCATCTTTCTTAGGAACCAATAGAACTGGTACTGCACAAGGACTGAGACTTTCTCTGATGTGGCCTTTATTCATCAACTCTTCCACTTGCTTCTGAAGTTCCTTGGTCTCCACAGGGTTGGTTCTGTAAGCTGGTCTGTTTGGTAGCACTGACCCTGGTACTAGATCAATTTGATGCTCAATCCCACAAATTGGAGGTAGGCCTGGAGGTATCTCTTCTGGAAAGACATCCTTGTACTCCTCAATGATTTCTATCATCTCTTGTGGAAGTTCCTTTAAAGGTTTGGTGCTAGCAAGTGTCTCCTTGTAGACAAACATGAAGGTTGTCATCTCAGGATCAAAGAGTTTGTTGAACTCACTGTGGTTGATGTACAAGCTGTTTGAGACCCTTTCCTTATCCTTGCGGTTCATGTGGAGCTGGTCTTTGTAGATTTCGCTGGGTGATAAGGGTAGGAGAGTGACCTTGCGCCCTTTAAACTCAAAGGACTGCTTGTTGGTGTAGCCATCATGAAGAACTCTTCTGTCAAACTGCCATGGCCGGCCCAACAACAAGTGACTAGACTTCATTGGTGACACAATCTTCCTAGGATTCAACTTTGACAAGCACACCAAGACCAAGAGGAGGGGCGGAGAGCCGGCCGGTCGGTTAGTCTGTGGGTAAGGGATCTGAAGGGTCAGGTGAAGTCCCGCACACTGGAAGAGGGAATGAGTTGGGAAGAAGGTAGAGGTGGTTCCCAACCAAGGAATGACGAACTTGGTTGAGAGACTTGATGGATTCACCGATATGACACACGAAGAATCCAACAAGGGTTTCCCCAGGATATTACACACCAGAGAAGATGATCTAACTTAAGAAGTTTTAGAATAAAAAGGTAGATGAAACAACAAGTCTGTAGCATAGAAGTATTTATAGGGAGGCTATGGTACACGCACCAAGCCAACCCTAGCAACGAAATAAAACAGACCGACAAATGTCTTTAAACTCAAAACAAAGGTCCAAGTAACCAGGATAGCCTCAAGAGCATAGGATGGGTAAAGCAAAGGCCTCGTTAAAAACCTTGTCAAGTAAAACTCATTGGGACAAAAACTTGACAAGGGAAAAAGAGCACACAATGCTTTACCGGCTCATGAGCTATCTAGCCTGAATGCACACCATCAGGCTGAACTTGATCGCATCTTCATCAGGCTTGATTTGGTTAAGCAGAGTCTCCAAGGCCTGGTGAAACACCCTAGTCCTTGCCCGCGTCATTGGTCCTGTAGGCACCTGAAGATCCTCCTCAGCCCCCAGCTTGCCCTGTCCTTGCTCCTCACGTTCAAGCTGATCTTGAGTATGCTCCTCAGGTTCAAACTTGCTTTGTTCTTGCTCCTCTCGTTCAAGCTCACCTTGATCATGCTCCTCTTGTTCCAACTGCTCCTCTTGTTCCAACTGCTCCTCTTTGTCCATGATCATATCATCCCCTCCATCTTGAAGAGGATTTGACCTCAATTCCAAGCTCTCTGAAACAAAAGGTACAAGGTCAGTAACATTAAAACTAGAACTAATGTTATACTTACCTTGGAGGTCTAATTGATAAGCATTATTGTTGATCTTTCTGGTGATCCGAAATGGTCCGTCCACTCTTGGCATCAGCTTCGATTTCCTTTCAGCCGGAAACCTTTCCCTTCTAAGGTGAACCCAAACTTGATCCCCAACCTCGAAGACCTGCTCTCGCCTTCCTTTGTTTGCATGTTTAGCATAAATTTTAGTCTTCTCCTCCAAGTTCTTTCTTGCGTCCAAGTGAATCCGCTGGACCAAGTCTGCTTTCTTTTTCCCATCCATACTAACCCTTTCACTCACAGGCAAAGGCATCAAATCCAAAGGAGAGATGGGATTGAACCCATAAACAATCTGAAAAGGAGAATACTTCGAAGCAGAATGGATAGCATGATTATATGCAAACTCTACATGTGGCAAACATTCTTCCCACGACTTCAAGTTCTTCTTAATCAAAGCACGCAAGAGAGTACCTAGAGTTAACTACCTCGGTCTGCCCATCAGTTTGTGGATGACATGTGGTGGAAAACATAAGCTTAGTTCCTAACTTAGATCACAAAGTCTTCCAAAAATAACTTAAGAACTTAGTGTCTCTATCAGACACAATGGACCTAGGCATGCCATGAATTCGCACTATCTCCTTAAAGAACAAGTTGGCTATATGCAATGCATCATCAGTCTTATGGCAAGCAATGAAGTGAGCCATTTTTGAGAATCTGTCTACAACCACAAAAATAGAATCTCTACCAGTCTTAGTACGAGGCAAACCCATAACAAAGTCCATTGAAATGTCATGCCAAGGATGTGAAGGAATGGGCAAAGGAGTATACAAACCGTGGGTTTGCACCTTAGACTTAGCCTGCGTACAAGTTGAACACCTTCCACACACTCGTTCCACATCTCTTTTCATACGAGGCCAATAGAAGTGGTCCTTGACAATCTCCAGAGTTTTGACAATGCTGAAATGCCCCATTAAACCTCCCCCGTGTGCCTCTCTAACAAACAAGTCCCTCAAAGAGCAATTAGGTACACAAAGACGGTTCTCAAAGAAGAGAAACCCATCTTGCTTAAAGAATTTACCCGAAGGTGCTTTAGAGCAGGCAACATAAGTTTCTGAAAAGTCAGCATCTAACGGATACAACTCCTTAAGGTGATCAAAGCCTAGTAGTTTAACTTCTAGAGTAGATAGGAGAGTGTACCTTCTGGACAAGGCATCAGCAACCACATTGTCCTTACCTTGCTTATACTTGATCACATAAGAAAATGTTTCTATAAATTCGATCCATCTCGCATGTCTCTTATTGAGCTTATGTTGTCCCTTGATGTGTTTCAACGATTCATGATCAGTATGAATGACAAATTCCTTGGGCCATAGGTAGTGCTGCCATGTTTGCAAGGCACGGACAAGAGCATACAATTCCTTGTCATAAGTTGGATAATTGAGGGTAGCTCCTCCAAGCTTCTTCTTGATGCATCCCTATCCCTATACCTGATGCATCACACTCTATCTCAAACGTTTTTAAGAAATCAGGTAAAGCAAGAACAGGAGAATGAGTAAGCTTCTCTTTAAGGAGTTGGAAAGCTTCTTCTTGTGCCACTCCCCACTTGAACCCCACATGTTTCTTGATTACTTCAGTCAAGGGTGCAGCTATAGTGCTAAAGTTTTGCACAAAACGTCTATAAAACCCTGCGAGTCCATGGAAGCTCCTCACTTCTCCCACGTTCTTAGGACTAGGCCACTCCTTAATAGCTTTCACCTTCTCCTCATCCACCTTGATACCCTCGGTGCTTACTACAAAACCAAGAAACGCAATGCTATCCGAACAAAAGGTGCACTTCTTGAGGTTAGCGTACAACTTCTCTTGTCTAAGCAAATCAAGAACAAGTCCTATATGCCTAACATGCTCGTCCAGGTTCTTGCTGTATACTAGAATATCATCAAAATAAACTACAACAAAGACACCTATATAAGCTCTAAGGACGTGATTCATCAACCTCATGAAAGTGCTAGGAGCATTAGACAACCCAAAGGGCATTACTAACCACTTGTATAGACCATGCTTAGTTTTGAATGCGGTTTTCCACTCATCACCCTCTTTCATTCTAATCTGGTGATAGTCACTTTTCAAATCAATCTTAGAAAAGATACTAGACCCATGCAACTCATCTAAAGTTTATCCAGACCAACTTCGAAGTGCAATCCGTGGGAGAGTGATCCTCATATCATTGAAGCTGAGGCCATTGCTTCTTACTCCCAAACTTTTGTGCTGTGCCTTCTTAAGCCATCAATCTCGCTGCTTCTTTCTTTGAGATAGCAAGCGAGCTCAACACCATCGTTAAGACTGTACCTGAAACAGTTCTTCACAAGAGATGATGAGAGATCTTAGAGAATAATAAGACAATAAGAGAATAAGAGAATAAGCAGAATAAGTAACAAGAGTTTAAGAGAATAATGCAGAATAAGTAACAAGAGTATAAGAGAATAGTGGAGAGTAAGAGAATGAGTAACCAGATTGGAGAATAAGTAACCAGAATGGAGAATAAGAGTTTGCTCAAGAGTTCTTATGGATAGAGTTTTGCTCTCTGTTTTCTTGGCTTGAGCGGAAGCAAATGACAGCCAAGAACACCACAAATCTCACAACCATGGTGTTACAAGGACTGAACAAGATGGACAAAGCAAAACAATCATTGTTTGCTGGCCTTAAGATCAATGGGACTGATGGATCAAAACAATTTGTCCATCAGCCCAAGGCTAAACAATCATGGCTTCAAACCTCCTTTAATCTCTCTCCCTCCCTCAAGTAATGGCATTTTCATCCAAGATTTAATGAGAGAAAATGGGTAAATGAGAGAGAGGCCGGAGAGTTTGACAACGAAAACAACTTTTAAAACCTTTCAAGAACATTTTCAAATCGATTTTGCAAAGCCATTTTAAACACTTTTGAAAAGAAACTTTTACAAAACGTTTTCCTTAAAGATTTAAAACCAAAGTTCATCAAATCACCTTCAATCTCTCTCCCTCCCTCAAGCATTGGCTTCTTCAGTCTTGGAATCTTTCAACCAAGCTTTAAAATGAGAGTAAATGGAAGATGAGACTAAGAGTGTTTGAGAACAAAACCAAAAACAGGATCTTCACCTTTTAAAACCAAAAACCGATTCAAGCACAAGAAAAAAGGTGAAGCCTTTAGGTTCACTCCATTCCTCAAACTTGTTCTTAGGATCTCGAATCAATAACCAAAGCTTGTTCAAATGGAAGAAAGAGGAACCAAAACCGAACTCCATCTTGTCCTCTTTGTGAAAGTCATTAGACAAGATGAAGAACACAAACCAAACAAGGGAACTTTGCTCATCCTCTTCCATGAGTCCTTGGACTGAGCAAAGAACACCAAAACCAAATGAAAAATGAATTCAAAAGCCTTTCCAAATCAATTTTAAAGGGTTTTCAAAGCAAATTTTTCATTTTTCTCAAAAACCAATCTTTTAAAGTTAACAACTTAAAAAGTAAAACCTTTTGAAAATCAAACTTCATCCTTACTCTCTTCTCTTCCCAAGTTTTGAATCCTAGCAATCATAGCTCATCAAAACGTTTTTAACAAGGAAATGAGAAAGAGAGATCCTTGGATTTAAAACAAACACAAACAAGCTTCATCCTCACTCTCTTCATGCCATGGAACTTAGCATCAAAGCTTGCCAAAAGCGATTTCAATAGGAGAAATAGATAGAGAGATCCTGGGATTTAAAGAGGAAGAAAGAAGAAGTGAGTTCATGAACAACCTGGCTCTGATACCATGTGAGATTTTGGATGAACATGAAGCTCACACTCTTCACAAAGAGAGAACAATGCTTAACTAAGCTAAACAAAGAGAAAGAAGAGTTTGAGTGAGAGATTGACAAGCAATGGTCTGCCTTAAGGCCGACCCAAATCGTTTAACACTTTCTCTCTACATTGTGATAGCTAAGCTAAACATAATTAAAGAAGGGAGAGCTAAATGATTTGTAAGAGAAATTGTCTATTGATTCATTAGGTGTTACAAAATGATTTACACTTATTTAAATAGACAGACCCTAAGCTTAGATACATTTCATGTGGACATAGGATCTAGTCAAGGCATAAAGAATATGCTAAAGCAAAAGCAACAGCATCTTTGACTCAAAAGTGGACAGCTCATTGCCAGCGCCAGCTCCTTGCTTCTTTTGTCTCTACTTGTCCCGGGGTTTGCACATCCTGGGTTTTGCACGTCCGGACATTCCGGACTTTAATCACACAGGAAAATGGGGAAAATCAACCTGAACTTTTTTCTACGGGGATTTTCATACCCAAACTTTCACCATGGGTATTTTTCAACCCGAACTCTTTTTAAATTTAAATTTCATACCTAAACTAAAACAAGTTTGTGAAATTCAACATTGACTTTGATGATGTTAGTCAAACTTCAAATTCTGATGAATTTATAGTCGATATTACATGAGTTGAGGGATATGATGTCGTTTTAATTGAATAAAACTAAAAAAAATGAAATAATATAAGGTTTTAAACCGCGTTATAAAAGATAAATACTTAAAGATTCATTATTTAACTTTGATTTTGCGGGTTCGAAATCTGGTATTGTTTCATTTTTTTTAGTTTATACAATTAAAATGATATTGCATTCCTCAATTCGTGCCACATCAAGTGTACATTCATCAAAATTTGACATTTGACTAATTTCATTAGAGTCAATGTTGGATTTCACAAACTTATTTTAGTTTAGGTATGAAATTTTAATTTTAGAAGAGTTCGGGTTGAAAAATACCCATTGTGAAAGTTGAGGTATGAAAATCCCCGTAGAAAAAAGTTCGGGTTGATTTCCCCCATTTTCCCTTAATCACACCGAGTCTTGATGGTATGGCCTCCTTGTACGGATTGTACGACTTTTGTACGGCCTTGTCCGGGTTTTGCACGCCCAAACTTTGCACGGTCCCTCCGGAAGTCTCGCCCGGACTTTGCACGGCCTCTCCGGAAGTCACACCCGGACTTTGCACGCCCGGACTCGGCCTCTCCGGCCTCTCTTCTTTATTTACTCTAACAGAATGAGGTACTAGTTTATCTTGCATGGCTTTTTTCAAGAAATTGAGATATAAGTTTATATAAAGTTTTGTTTCGCACATGGAGTTTAATGTTTAAAATGCTGGTCGTATTAGAGATGTGTTTCAGGTTCAGTATGAGGAGAATGAGATACTAGTTTATCTTCCAATGTTTTATAAGATATTGAGTTATATTTTAATGTAAAGCTTTGTTTAGCATATGGAGTTTAATATATCAAATGTTGATCATAGATTGAAATGTTATTTAGATTCATTATGAGAGAATGAGATAATATCTTGCAAGTCTTTTTCAAGAAGTTGAGATACAAGTTTATATAAAGTTAAGTTTCACACATGAGTATAATGTTTCAAGTATTGATCATACTAGAGGAGTGTTCATAAAACTCTTCATTGGCCCTGGTACGCCTTTGTCTGGTTCGTGACCTACCAGTTTCTTCCTCTGGTGGTGGTCTAGTTTGGGTGTCCTCTTGGACCCGATCAAGTTGAACGTTGATCTCCACAAGTTCTGATCTCATCATTCTTTTCATTTCTCCCATCAAGGCCCTCATTTGTATTCTAGAAAGGCCAACGTTCTGGTTGTCCTCCTGTTCATCATTACTTGGATTGGACATCTTTCCTACAAACAAGAACAAACAAGTTAAAGAAACAGAAACTCTTCAACGGCCGGTCCAAACTCTTCAACGGCCGGTTCTCCTGGGTGGATTTTCCTGCCAGCACTTAGACAAACGAGTTAATCAAAACCCTCTTCCTCACAAGTGTTTGTCTCTCACAGTGAAATCTCAAGAGTTCCAATAGAACAAATCTGTCAAACCCAATGAATCTATCCAAACAACCCGAGTATATGAAGAGGTAGATAGATAGATTGCAAGATTTTTGGTTCTGGATGATTAACCAACCCTTGAAACCGATTTCTCCTTGTTTCTTAAAAACTTTTCTTTTGTGTACTCTTTTTTTTTTTTTTTTGAATATCAGGAGGCTCACCCAGAGAACAGATAGACAGAAAATAACTTTTTTATTTTTCTGATTGAAGAAATGAAGAGGTGAGAAAGATGGATCGAAATAGATAACAAACTTCAAAGTGGGCTCTGATACCACTTGATACGGGGATCACTCCCTCCCATGGATTACACTCTGAAGTTGGTCTGGATAGACTTTGAACTCAATTGAGCTATTAGCTCTCAAGAACAAAGGAATGGATCGTTAGGTCGCACAAGGGATGCGGAAGGCCCTTGATATTCCAAACCTCAGCAGTCCTAAGATATGACTCACTTAGACGACCGAAGAAAGATTGTTGTTTGGATATGACTCACCAAGCAACAGGGGTTTGTTCACAAGGAACAACAGAGATTCACTCTCCAAGACAATCGCAATGATCAAACTTAACTTCTTATTCATTTAATGGTGTCCGAAATACATATATAGTGTTTGTGTTTCAGAAAACAAGACAAGACAACACAGAAATTATTACATTAATGAAGTAAAGACTTGACTGAATTGATTCCATGTTGACTGACTCTTCAGTTGATGTGAACACGCGGCCTCTTGTTGCTATCCGAATCGCCCATTTAAGGAAGGTCCTCCTAAATCTTCATGAAACCTTACTAAAAGTAGATTTTAGGAAGGGGTTCCCGAATCCTCTTTGAACCTTACTAAAGTCGTGTGTTGCACATCTTTCTTCTTAAGGTTGAACTGAACATTGGCAGAACTAAGTAAAGAACTTAGTGTTTGAGACAGCTGTTTGGTCCGCGCCCTGGCCATTGCTCCGGCCGGTACTCGCAAAGCATCCTCAACTTGAAGCTCCACACCTTCTGGTCCATGCTCTTCCACGGCCTTAAGCTCAGCTTCTGGTTCTGGTTCAAGCTCTCCATCCTTGGTGCCATCCATGATCGCATCATACTAGCTCTCAAGAGCAAAGCAATGGATCGTTAGGTCGCACAAGGGATGCGGAAGGCCCTTGATATTCCAAACCTCAGCAGTCCTAAGATATGACTCACTTAGACGACCGAAGAGGGGTTGTTGTTTGGATATGACTCACCAAGCAACAGGGGTTTGTTCACAAGGAACAACAGAGATTCACTCTCCAAGACAATCACAATGATCAAAGTTAAACTTCTTATTCATTCAATGGTTTCCGAAATACATATATAGTGTTTGTGTTTCAGAAAACAAGACAACACAACACGGAAATCATTACATTAATGAAGTAAAGACTTGACTGAATTGATTCCATGTTGACTGACTCTTCAGTAAATGTGAACACGCGGCCTGGGTGCTATGCGAATCGCAATTTAGGAAGGTCCACCTAAATCTTCATGAAACCTTACTAAAAGTCGATTTAGGAAGGGGTTCCCGAATCCTTACTGAACCTTACTAAAGTCGTGTGTTGCACATCTTCCTCCTTAAGGTTGAACTGAACATTGGCAGAACTAAGTAAAGAACTTAGCGTTTGAGACAGCTGGCATAGAAGTTTGTAGATCAAAGGAAGGACTCTTCTTATCACAAAGAAAGTACACACTTGATCTTTTGAATGAAGCAAGGATAGTGGAAGGAAGAACAGTCAAGACGCCATTAGAAGACGCATACAAAGCCCACCAACAGGAGGAAAATGAAGAGAACATACCATTTGAAGATGCCAAACTCTACCGCAGACTAGTAGGTAAGCTTATCTACCTTACTCTCACCAGACCTGATTTGTGTTTTGTTGTGAACCAGGTTAGTCAACACATGCAAGAGCCAAGGATCTCGGATTGGAAGATGATTGAGCGCGTTCTGAGGTATCTAAAGGGCACATCAGGACAAGGCATCTGGATGGGATGTAATGAGAGCACAGAGCTTGTTGGATATTGTGATGCTGATTGGGCTGGGGACAGAGAAGATAGGAGATCAACAACCGGCTATTGCACCTTTGTGGGAGGCAACTTAGTAACATGGAAGAGCAAGAAGCAGAAGATAGAAGCTTGTTCAAGTGCTGAAGCTGAGTACAGGGCCATGAGGAGACTAACCACCGAGTTAATGTGGCTGAAAATGTTACTCAAGGATTTGGGAAGGGAGATTACCACACATATTACCATGCACTGTGACAATCAAGCCGCCATACATATAGCTTCAAACTCTGCCTTCCATGAGAGAACTAAGCATATTGAGGTGGACTGCCACAAAGTTAGAGAACAGATGCAACTTGGGGTCATTCTTCCATGCTATACAAGGAGTTCAGACTAGCTAGCTGACATATTTACCAAGGCTGCAAGCTTAAGAACGTGTGAGTTTGTTCATGAAAAGCTAGGCCTGATCACACTGCCTCTACCAAGCGCTGAAGACCCTAGGTTATGAGGTTCACACTCTTTTTCCCTCATGCATAGCTTTTTCCCAAGTGGTTTTGCTCGCTGAGGTTTTTAATGAGGTGAATTCTTGTAACCGCAAGCTTGACCAAACGTTTCCTTTGGCTCAAGCTTGAGGGGGAGTGTTGAATAGAAGAGAGAATGAGTTACTTGTTTACCAAGGTTCATCCGTACAGTCGTGGACAACAAGTAACCATACCCGTGAGAAGCAAGCAACATACTTGGGAGTTCCATTCAACCCGCGTGTTCACGTGACAAACAAACTCATCCATGGTCGAAATATCTCAAGAGAAGTCAACTTGGTCTTATGACCGTTGAAGAAGAAACAAGGAACAGTCACGGGTTTTCCTTAGCTCTTGGAGCCGTTGTGAACAGTCGCTGTCGACCTTGGGTCTCACGCTCTTCTTGTCTTAGACCACACACACGTCCCTTTCCCTCTTATCTGTCGATTGTATAGCTTCCCTTTTGTCTAGCCTATATATGTACATTGTCGATAGTGGTATCTAAGTAAGTTAAGGAAATAAAATCCTTCTTCCATTCATCTGTTTTAAACCTTGCACAAAGATCTTATTCAGTTCATATTTCATCTCTTCAATCTCAAACTAAACTTACATGTTTAACATGTGGAGTTTAATGTTTCAAATGTTGATCATATTAGAGATGTGTTTCAGGTTCAGTATGAGGAGAATGAGATACTACTTTATTTTGCAAGATTTTTGAAGAAATTGAGGTATATTTTTTATATAAAGATTTGTTTAACATATGGAGTTTAATGTTTCAAATGTTGATCATAGTTTGAAATGTGTTTCAGGTTCAGTATGAGAGAATGAGATACAAGTTTATCTGGCAAAGCTTTTTCAAGAAGTTTAGGTATAAGTTTATATAAAATTTTGTTTAACATATGGAGTGTAATGTCTCAAATGTCAATCATATTAGAGATGTATTTTAGGTTCAGTATGAGGAGAATGAGATAATAGTTTATCTTGCAAGGATTTTTCAAATAGTTGTGGTATAAGTTTATATAAAGTTTTGTTTAGCATATTGATGAACATGAAGCTCACACTCTTCAGAAAGAGAGAACAATGCTTAACTAAGCTAAACAAAGAGAAAGAAGAGTTTAAGTGAGAGATTGACAAGCAATGGTCTGCCTTAAGGCCGACCGAAATCGTTTAACACTTTCTCTCTACATTGTGATAGCTAAGCTAAACATAAGTAAAGAAGAGAGAGCTAAATGATTTGTAAGAGAACTTGTCCATTGATTCATTAGGTGTTACAAAACGATTTACACTTGTTTAAATAGACAGTCCCTAAGCTTAGATACATTGCATGTGGACATAGGATCTAGTCAAGGGATAAAGAATATGCTAAAGCAAAAGAAACAGCATCTTTGACTCAAAAGTGGACAGCTCATTGCCAGCGCCAGCTCCTTGCTTCTTTTGTCTCTACTTGTCCCGGGGTTTGCACATCCCGGGTTTTCCACGCCCGGACATTCCGGACTTTAATTATACTGAGTCTTGATGGTACAGCCTCCTTGTACGGATTGTACGACTTTTGTACGGCCTTGCCCGGGTTTTTCACCCCCGGACTTTGCACGGCCTCTCCGGAAGTCACATCCGGACTTTGCACGGCCAGCCTCTCCGGAAGTCTTGCCTGGACTTTGCACGGCCTCTCCGAAAGTCTCGCCCGGACTTTGCACGGTCTCTCCGGAAGTCTCGCCCGGACTTTGCACGGTCTCTCCGGAAGTCTCGCCCGGACTCGGCCTCTCCGGCCTCTCTTCTTTATTTACTCTAACACCCTCCCTTAAGCTTGGTCGTCGGGACACCTTAAAGGACCAAAGGCCGAGTTTGCAACCCGCAAAGGACTACCTCATTAAAAACCTCATCATGGAAAACCACTTGGTATAAAACAATGATGAGGGAAAAAGGGTATAGCCAATGCGGTGCATTGGGATAGCATCTACCTTGGTATGAAATGATACTGGCTCCTTCTCCTCAAGTGCTCATTTCTTTCACGGCTTGAATTCTTCTTCCTTTGAATCCTTTTCTTGCAATCTTGTACTTCTTTGAGGCTCTCATGGTCTCCTTTTCCCTTAAACAAGAGATAAAGAAGAAAATATTAAGTATATGCCCTGAGGAATATCAAATGTTTAAATGCCACAAGTTAAGGATTCAAATGAGAGAATAAACAAGCAATCTAAACTAAGGTAATGAGTTTAACATAATGGAATGAGAGTAAAGTTTAGAGTACAGCCTTTGCATTGAAGAAGAGGTCTGAAATGGGCTGAATGGGAAGCGGATTGCACTTTCTTGAATGAATGCGGTTTGAACTCCATCTTGGAACCGCCAAAACAATCTGATCACAAGCGGTTTGAACTCCATCTTGGAACCGCAAGTGATTTAGGCTTGGACGCCCGCATCATGCTTGAGCTGATTCAACACCTTCCATTGCCTTCATTGAAGCTAATGTCCATTGGTTCTATTCTCCAAGCATGGGTTTGGCGAGTTGATTCAGCACCTTCCTTCAGTCTTTCCTTGAATGATATGATTCTGACCGGCTCATTTCATATACCGGACTGCCCGACCGAGCCATCAAGGAAGCAGCACCTGGACCATGAAGATTCAGGCTTCAAAACAACCTTTAGAGGAGGATTCACTCGACTAAGTGGCTATGATGGACATTCTGGTCGTGCCAAAACTCACTTGGTTCAATCTGAATCAACAGATGATCGAAGTTCCCTTCTACCCGGCCAAAGCGAGTTACTTAGGCCATCCGAGCAGCTTCCAACGACCACTCCTCTTCAGGATGATTCAATGCACCTTTCAGATGAGTCAAAGACAAGAACACAAGTTCATAAGCTGAAAGAGGTGATCCTCGTATCAAGTGGTATCAGAGTCCACTTTGAAGTTTGGTATCTATTTCGATTCATCTTTCTCACCTTCATCTTCTTAAAATAAAAAAAATAAATAAAAAAGTTCTTGTCTGTCTATCTGTTCTCTGGGTGAGCCGCCTGATATTAAAAAAAAGAGTAAACAAAAGAAAAGTGTTTAAGAAACCAGGAGAAATCGGTTTCAAGGGTTGGTTAATCATCTAGAACCAAAAATCTTGCAATCTATCTATATACCCCTTCATCTACTTTGGTTGTTTGGATAGATTCATTGGGTTTGACGGATTTGTTCTATTGGAACTCTTGAGATTTCACCGAGGGATAAACACCTGTGAGGAAGAGGATTTTGATTAACTCGTTTGCTTAAGTGCTTGCAGGGAAATCCACAAGGGAGAACCGGCCGTTGAAGAGTTTCTGTTTCCTTAACCTGTTTGTTCTTGTTTGTAGGAAAGATGTCCGATCCAAGTAATGGTGAACAGGAGGACAATCAGAACACTGGCCTTTCTAGAATACAAATGAGGGCCTTGATGGGAGAAATGAAAAGAACGATGAGATCAAAACTTAAGGAGATCAACGTTCGATTTGATCGTGTCCAAGAGGACACCCAAACCAGACCACCACCAGAGGAAGCAACTGGTAGATCACGAACCACACAAAGGCGTTCCAGAGCCAATGAAGATTTATATGAACACTCCTCTAGTGATAGCCAAAGAAGGACCAGACGGCCTAGAGAGACCCGGGGAAGACAAGATGATAACTTAGGTGGCCTTAAGTTGAAAATTTCGTCATTCCATGGTAAAAACGATACAGATGCTTATCTAGAGTGGGAAAAGAAGATCAAACTGGTCTTTGATTGCCAGAACTATTCCGAACTTAAAAAGGTAAGGTTGGCCGCAACTGAGTTCTATGGTTATGCTATTAACTGGTGGGATCAACTTGTGACCAACAGGAGGAGAACATGTGAAAGACCCGTAGCTACATGGGGTGAGATGGTCACTCTCATGAGGAAGCGTTTTGTGCCCAGTCACTACAACCGAGACTTGCATCAGAGACTTAGAAGATTGGTTCAAGGAACTAAGAGCGTTGAGGATTACTTCCAAGAGATGGAGACGCTCATGATCAAAGCATCTGCTGATGAAGATCCGGAGGCAACAATGGCAAGATTTCTAGGAGGACTCAACCGTGACATCCAAAATAGGTTGGAGATGCAAGAGTACGAGTGCTTAGAAGAGATGCTACACAAGGCGATCTTGGTTGAGCAGCAGGTTAAGAGAAGGAGTCTACCCAAATCCACTTACACACCGGTTGCTAAGACTAGCTACCAAGACAAGGGTAAAGCTCTAACCAAACCTATTTCTGATTTTAAAACTAATCCATCTTCTAGTAGTGTCAAGGAATAGGCCGAAGCTCCTACTGCACGAGCCAGGGATATGAGGTGCTTCAAATGCCAGGGGCTTGGACATTATGCTAAGGACTGCACCAACAAGAGGGTCATGATTGTTCTGGAAAACGGTGACATAGAATCTGTGGACGAGAAGCCACAAACAGATTCTGAGGAAGAGCAAATAGATTATCCTGCTCACGGGGAACTATTGGTTACCAGGAGGACACTGAGTGCACAACTCAAACCAAAGGAGCATGAGCAGAGAGAGAACCTATTTCATACTAGATGCTATGTCAATGACAAAGTATGTAGCCTGATCATGGATGGAGGCAGTTGTACCAACGTGGCTAGCGAGACAATGGTTAAGAAACTCGGCTTGAGTATGAGGAAACACCTTCGGCCATATTCTCTTCAGTGGCTTAATGAAATAGGAGAGATGAAGGTAAGCAACCAAGTCCTAGTTCCAATCATCATTGGAAGATACAGGGATGAGATCCTTTGTGACGTTCTACCTATAGAGGCCGGTCACATTCTTTTAGGAAGGCCTTGGCAATATGACAAAAGGGTCGTACATGATGGGTACACAAACCGTCACACCTTTGAACACCAAGGGAAGAAGATTATGTTGGCACCACTGTCACCACAAGAGGTACATCAGCATCAAAAGCTTTTAAAGGAAAGAAGAGAACAAGCCAAGCGAGATCAAGAATCCAAATCATCCAAAAAAGGCGATTCCAAGCAAGTAAGGCATTCCAATTTCTTTGCTAGAACTAGTGAGATCAAGAAAGCTCTGTTTTCTAATCAACCAATGCTTTTGCTAGTTTTTAAAAAAACACTAATGTCTTCTTCTAACAATGAACTGGAGTTTCCAAGTGAGTTTGAATCTCTTTTGCAAGGTTCTAGGGATGTATTTCCTGATGAAAATCCGGATGGTCTACCTCCAATCAGAGGCATTGAGCACCAGATTGATTTCATACCAGGCGCTTCTCTTCCAAACAGACCTGCATACAGGACCAATCCTGTTGAAACAAAAGAGCTGCAAAAACAAATCAATGAACTCATGGAGAAAGGATACATCAGAGAAAGCATGAGTCCGTGCGCAGTTCCAGTTCTCCTTGTGCCCAAGAAAGATGGCAGTTGGCGTATGTGTGTGGATTGTAGAGCAATCAAAAACATAACAGTTAAGTGCAGACACCCCATTCCTAGATTAGATGATATGTTGGATGAACTTCATGGATCATGCACCTTTTCTAAAATTGATTTGAAAAGTGGATATCATCAAATTAGGATGAAAGAAGGGGATGAATGGAAAATCGCTTTCAAAACTAAGTTAGGTTTGTATGAATGGTTAGTTATGACTTTTGGTTTAACGAATGTACCTAGTACTTTCATGAAATTGATGAATCATGTCCTGAGAGCTTTGCAAACTTGGCAACATTATCTTTGGCCTAAGGAGTTTGTAGTGCATACTGATCATGAGACACTCAAGCACTTGAAAGGACAACACAAGCTCAACAAAAGACATGCCAGATGGATTGAATTCATTGAGACCTTTCCCTATGTCATTCGGTATTAGAAAAGTAAAGAAAATGTTGTGGCTGATGCTTTGTCTCGAAGGTATGTATGTGCTCATATCTACTCTAGATGCTTGCCTACGACAATTGTTTCTGATATGGACACTAAGTTCTTGAGTTACTTCTGGAAAACTCTGGTCTAAGTTAGGTACTAAGTTGTTGTTTTCAACTACTTGTCATCCGCAAACTGATGGACAAACAGAAGTAGTCAATAGGACTTTGTCAACTTTGTTAAGGGCTGTCATCAAAAAGAACCTTAGAACTTGGGAAGAGTGCTTACCACATGTAGAATTTGCATACGATCATGCAGTTCATTCGGCTACAAAGTACTCTCCATTTGAGATTGTTTATGGTTTCAATCCTTTGTCTCCTTTGGATCTAATCTCTCTACCTTTGAGTGAAAGAACTAGTTTAGATAGCGAGAAGAAAGCTAAACTTGTTAAACAGATCCATGAGAAAGCAAGGATCAACATTGAGGAGAAGACCAAGCAGTATGCTAAGCAAGCTAACAAAGGCCGACGTGAGCTAGTCTTTGATGTTGGAGATCAAGTTTGGGTTTACTTGAGGAATGATCGCTTTCCGGCTGAAAGAAAGTCCAAACTTATGCCAAGGGTTGATGGACCATTCAAGATAGTCAAGCGAATCAACAACAATGCCTATCAAGTTGATTTACAAGGTAAGTATCAAGTTAGTTCAAGCTTTAATGTTTCTGACGTAATTCCTTTTGTGGCAGATGATCAAGATTTGAGGTCAAATCCTTTTCAACCGGGAGGGGATGATGTGATCAAGGATGGAGAGCTTGAACCAGAACCAGAAGCTGAGCTTAAGGCCGTGGAAGAGCATGGACCAGAAGGTGTAGAGCTTGTAGCTGAGGACGCTTTGCAAGTACCGGCCGGAGCCATGACCAGGGCGCAGACCAGGCAGCTGTCTCAAAAGCTAAGTTCTTTACTTAGTTCTGCCGCCAATGTTCAGTTCAACCTTAAGGAGGAAGATGTGCAACACATGACCTTAATAAGGTTTTATGAAGACCTAGGGGTACCTTCCTAAATGGCGATTCGGATAGCGCCAGTCAAGGCCGCATGTTCACATCAGATGAAGAGTCAGTCAACATGGAATCAATTCAGTCAAGTCTTTACTTCATTAATGTATTGTTTTCCGTGATGTCTTGTCTTGTTTTCTGAAACACAAACACTATATATGTATTTCGGAATCCATTGAATGCATAAGAAGTTAAGATTGATCATTGTGATTGTCTTGGACAGTGAATCTCTGTTGTTCCTTGTGAACAAACCCCTGTTGCTTGGTGAGTCATATCCAAACAACAACCCCTCTTCGGTCGTCTAAGTAAGTCATATCTTAGGACTGCTGAGGTTTGGAATATCAAGGGCCTTCCGCATCCCTTGTGCGACCTAACGATCAATTCCTTTGTTCTTGAGAGCTAGTAGCTCAATTGAGTTCAAAGTTTATCCAGACCAACTTCGAAGTGCAATCCGTGGGAGAGTGATCCTCATATCATTGAAGCTGAGGCCATTGCTTCTTACTCCCAAACTTTTGTGCTGTGCCTTCTTAAGCCATCAATCTCGCTGCTTCTTTCTTTGAGATAGCAAGCAAGCTCAACACCATCGTTAAGACTGTACCTGAAACAGTTCTTCACAAGAGATGATGAGAGATCTTAGAGAATAATAAGACAATAAGAGAATAAGAGAATAAGCAGAATAAGTAACAAGAGTTTAAGAGAATAATGCAGAATAAGTAACAAGAGTATAAGAGAATAGTGGAGAGTAAGAGAATGAGTAACCAGATTGGAGAATAAGTAACCAGAATGGAGAATAAGAGTTTGCTCAAGAGTTCTTATGGATAGAGTTTTGCTCTCTGTTTTCTTGGCTTGAGCGGAAGCAAATGACAGCCAAGAACACCACAAATCTCACAACCATGGTGTTACAAGGACTGAACAAGATGGACCAAGCAAAACAATCATTGTTTGCTGGCCTTAAGATCAATGGGACTGATGGATCAAAACAATTTGTCCATCAGCCCAAGGCTAAACAATCATGGATTCAAATCTCCTTTAATCTCTCTCCCTCCCTCAAGTAATGGCATTTTCATCCAAGATTTAATGAGAGAAAATGGGTAAATGAGAGAGAGGCCGGAGAGTTTGACAACCAAAACAACTTTTAAAACCTTTCAAGAACATTTTCAAATCGATTTTGCAAAGCCATTTTAAACACTTTTGAAAAGAAACTTTTACAAAACGTTTTCCTTAAAGATTTAAAAACAAAGTTCATCAAATCACCTTCAATCTCTCTCCCTCCCTCAAGCATTGGCTTCTTCAGACTTTGAATCTTTCAACCAAGCTTTAAAATGAGAGTAAATGGAAGATGAGACTAAGAGTGTTTGAGAACAAAACCAAAAACAGGATCTTCACCTTTTAAAACCAAAAACCGATTCAAGCACAAGAAAAAAGGTGAAGCCTTTAGGTTCACTCCATTCCTCAAACTTGTTCTTAGGATCTCGAATCAATAACCAAAGCTTGTTCAAATGGAAGAAAGAGGAACCAAAACCGAACTCCATCTTGTCCTCTTTGTGAAAGTCATTAGACAAGATGAAGAACACAAACCAAACAAGGGAACTTTGCTCATCCTCTTCCATGAGTCCTTGGACTGAGCAAAGAACACCAAAACCAAATGAAAAATGAATTCAAAAGCCTTTCCAAATCAATTTTAAAGGGTTTTCAAAGCAAATTTTTCATTTTTCTCAAAAACCAATCTTTTAAAGTTAACAACTTAAAAAGTAAAACCTTTTGAAAATCAAACTTCATCCTTACTCTCTTCTCTTCCCAAGTTTTGAATCCTAGCAATCATAGCTCATCAAAACGTTTTTAACAAGGAAATGAGAAAGAGAGATCCTTGGATTTAAAACAAACACAAACAAGCTTCATCCTCACTCTCTTCATGCCATGGAACTTAGCATCAAAGCTTGCCAAAAGCGATTTCAATAGGAGAAAGAGATAGAGAGATCCTGGGATTTAAAGAGGAAGAAAGAAGAAGTGAGTTCATGAACAACCTGCCTCTGATACCATGTGAGATTTTGGATGAACATGAAGCTCACACTCTTCACAAAGAGAGAACAATGCTTAACTAAGCTAAACAAAGAGAAAGAAGAGTTTGAGTGAGAGATTGACAAGCAATGGTCTGCCTTAAGGCCGACCCAAATCGTTGAACACTTTCTCTCTACATTGTGATAGCTAAGCTAAACATAAGTAAAGAAGGGAGAGCTAAATGATTTGTAAGAGAAATTGTCTATTGATTCATTAGGTGTTACAAAATGATTTACACTTATTTAAATAGACAGACCCTAAGCTTAGATACATTGCATGTGGACATAGGATCTAGTCAAGGCATAAAGAATATGCTAAAGCAAAAGCAACAGCATCTTTGACTCAAAAGTGGACAGCTCATTGCCAGCGCCAGCTCCTTGCTTCTTTTGTCTCTACTTGTCCTGGGGTTTGCACATCCTGGGTTTTGCACGTCCGGACATTCCGGACTTTAATCACACAGGAAAATGGGGAAAATCAACCTGAACTTTTTTCTACGGGGATTTTCATACCCAAACTTTCACCATGGGTATTTTTCAACCCGAACTCTTTTTAAATTTAAATTTCATACCTAAACTAAAACAAGTTTGTGAAATTCAACATTGACTTTGATGATGTTAGTCAAACTTCAAATTCTGATGAATTTATAGTCGATATTACATGAGTTGAGGGATATGATGTCATTTTAATTGAATAAAACTAAAAAAAATGAAATAATATAAGGTTTTAAACCGCGTTATAAAAGATAAATAGTTAAAGATTCATTATTTAACTTTGATTTTGCGGGTTCGAAATCTGGTATTGTTTCATTTTTTTTAGTTTATCCAATTGAAATGATATTGCATTCCTCAATTCGTGCCACATCAAGTGTACATTCATCAAAATTTGACGTTTGACTAATTTCATTAGAGTCAATGTTGGATTTCACAAACTTGTTTTAGTTTAGGTATGAAATTTTAATTTTAGAAGAGTTCGGGTTGAAAAATACCCATTGTGAAAGTTCAGGTATGAAAATCCCCGTAGAAAAAAGTTCGGGTTGATTTCCCCCATTTTCCCTTAATCACACCGAGTCTTGATGGTATGGCCTCCTTGTACGGATTGTACGACTTTTGTACGGCCTTGTCCGGGTTTTGCACGCCCAAACTTTGCACGGTCCCTCCGGAAGTCTCGCCCGGACTTTGCACGGCCTCTCCGGAAGTCACACCCGGACTTTGCACGCCCGGACTCGGCCTCTCCGGCCTCTCTTCTTTATTTACTCTAACAGAATGAGGTACTAGTTTATCTTGCAAGGCTTTTTTTCAAGAAATTGAGATATAAGTTTATATAAAGTTTTGTTTCGCACATGGAGTTTAATGTTTAAAATGCTGGTCGTATTAGAGATGTGTTTCAGGTTCAGTATGAGGAGAATGAGATACTAGTTTATCTTCCAATGTTTTATAAGATATTGAGTTATATTTTAATGTAAAGCTTTGTTTAGCATATGGAGTTTAATATATCAAATGTTGATCATAGATTGAAATGTTATTTAGATTCATTATGAGAGAATGAGATAATATCTTGCAAGTCTTTTTCAAGAAGTTGAGATACAAGTTTATATAAAGTTAAGTTTCACACATGAGTATAATGTTTCAAGTATTGATCATATTAGAGATGTGTTTCAGGTTCAGTATCAGGAGAATGAGATACAAGTTTATCTTGCAAGATTGTTGAAAAAATTGAGGTATATTTTTTATATAAAGTTTTGTTTAACATATGGAGTTTAATGTTTCAAATGTTGATCTTAGTTTGAAATGTGTCAGGTTCAGTATGAGAGAATGAGATACAAGTTTATATCGCAAGGCTTTTTTAAGAAGTTTAGGTATAAGTTTATATAAAATTTTGGTTAACATATAGAGTTCAATCTTTCAAATGTTGATCATAGTTAGAGATGTGTATTAGGTTCAGTAAGAGAGAATGATATACTAGTTTATCTTACAAGGCTTTTTAAGAAGTTGAGGTATACGTTTATATAAAATTTAGTTTAGCATATGGAGTTTAATGTTTCAAATTTTGATCATAACTTCTGAGATGTTTCAGGTTTAGTATGAGAAAATCAGATACTAGTTTATCTTGCAAGGCTTTTTCAAGAACTTGAGGTATAAGTTTCTATATAGTTTTGTTTAGCATATGGAGTTTATTGTTTCAAATGTTAATCATATTAGAGATGTGTTTCGGGTTCAGTTTGGGGAGAATGAGGTACTAGTTTATCTTGCAAGGCTTTTTAAAAAATCGAGGTATATGTTTATATAAAGTTTTTTTAGCATATGTAGTTTAATGTTTCAAATGTTGATCATAGTTTGAAATGTGTTTCCGGTTTAGTAAGAGAGAATGAGATACTAGGTTTATCTTGCAAGGCTTTTTCAAAAAGTTGAGGTATAAGTTTATATAAAGTTTTGTTTAGCATATAGTGTTTAATGTTTCAAATGTTGATCATAGTTTGAATTGTGTTTTACGTTCAGTATGAAAGAATGAGATACTAGTTTATCTTAGAAGGTTTTTTCAGGAAGTGGAGATATAAGTTTATATAAAGTTTTGTTTAGCACAAGGAGTTTAATGTTTCAAATGTTGATCATATTAGAGATGTGATTCAGGTTTAGTGTGAGGAGAATGAGATACTAGTTTATCTTCCAATGTTTTTGAGATATTCAAATATATTTTATTGAAAGTTTGCTTTAGCATATGGAGTTTAATGTTTCAAATGTTGATCATAGTTTGAAATGTGTTTTAGGTTAATTATGAGAGAATGAGATACTAGTTTATCTTGCAAGCCTTTTTCAAGAAGTTGAGATATAAGTTTATATAAAGTTTACTTTCGCACATGGAGTTTACTGTTTCAAATGTTGATCATATTAGAGATGTGTTTCAGGTTCAGTATGAGGAGAATGAGATACTAGTTTATCTTGCAAAATTTTTGAAAAAATTAAGGTATATTTTTTATAAAATTTTTGTTTAACATATGAAGTTTAATGTTTCAAATGTTGATGATAGTTTGAAATGTGTTTCAGGTTCAGTATGAAAGAATGAGATACAAGTTTATCTGGCAAGGCTTTTTCAAGAAGTTTAGGTATAAGTTTATATAAAAATTTTGTTTAGCATATGGAGTTTAATGTTTCAAATGTTAATTATATTAGAGATGTATTTCAGGTTCAGTATGAGGAGAATGAGATACTAGTTTATCTTGCAAGGATTTTTCAAATAGTTGTGGTATAAGTTTATACAAAGTTTTGTTTTGCATATCGAGTTTAACGTTTCAAATGTTGATCATATTGGAGATGTATTTAAAGTTCAGTATGAGGAAATGATATACTAGTTTATCTTGCAATGTTTTTGAGATATTGAAATATATTTTTATGTAAAGTTTTGTTTAGCATATCTCCAGTTTAATGTTTCAAATGTTGATCATAATAGGGATGTGTTTCAGGTTCAGTATGAGGACAATTATAAACTTATTTATCTTGAAAGGTTAAAGATACATTTTTATATACAGTTTTTTTTAGCATATGGAGTTTATGTTTCAAATGTTGATAATAGTTTGAAATGTGCTTCAGGTTCAGTATGAGCGAATGAGTTACTTGATTATTTTGCAAGGCTTTTGATATCCTCAAATATACCCTAGAGCTACTCTCTCAAATTAAGAGATCGATGTAATAATTAGGGGTCGAATTCGACAGAGACTCAAGATTCACACAATAGATTATTAGTTATCGAATTAAGCTAAACAAGAATGATTGTAATTAAAAGACAGAATGCAGTAAATCGGTTTGTAAGATCAATAGGAGAAAACATCAAGCTTAGGGAATTCTCAGGAAATCAGGAATGCAAGCAAATCAGTCAATCAGGATTCTGCTATGTTCTAGAACTCGAAACACAATGATAAAGTTACCCAGCCGTCGCTGCAAAAACTATCTATGTCTAAAACCTTGAAAACCAAATTTCTTTGCGAGTTCTAAAGTATAAACATGCAATAATCTCAGGTTCAATCGTTCACAAAATCCCTAAATCAAATTCCTTTGCAGATAGGTATTTTGCTCATCTAGGGTCTTTTCTAGCTAATTAACCAACTTTCGTTGCGAGAATCAACCTATGATCAATAATCTAACCTTCCAGTTCAGATCAAGCATTAATCACACCCTAGATAAAGAACTAGTGTTTAGAATCCTTAATTAACCAATCAACTTAGCAATACATGAAATCCCTAATGAGAAACCCTAAACCTAACTAGCAAACTACTCAGACATGGAAATTGAAACAATAAACATGATTGAATAGATTGCATAAAAGAAATAAGAATATAATTAATGGAGTTCTGAATCTTCTCTGAAGCAGTCTGAATTCTTCTCTCCAAAAGCTCTCTCTCTCTAGAATACTTAGATAAAAGATAGGTCTAAACAATGACATGAAAATAATATAAATATCCTAAAAACTTGAATAGGGACTTATTTGCAAATAAGGAAAAGTCTGGGCAAATTTCATTTTGTTCAAAAATCTTCAAAACTGGCGCAGAAAATTGTCTGTCTGATGGGTGTCGACCGACACCATCTCCAAAAGTGGTTTCCGACTTGAATTCTTCTGCACAACTTCCTGATTAACTCCATAATGATCATAATCTCCAAGTAAGCTCCAAACGTACATAAACCTGCAAATGACTCTAAAAGACTCCAAAACACTAAAAAGACTCTATAAACAAACTTATATCATAGCTAAAAACATAAAAACCATGATATATCAACTCCCCCAGACTTAGCTTTTGCTTGCCCTCAAGCAAAGAAAAACTAAACTGTGAAAGAGGTTTGAAAACATGGGAACTCACCAATTCTTTAGAACACCAAATCAAACAACACTTTTGTAAGCCACATCAAACAACACCAACTTTAGATAGAACATCAACTACTTCCCCCAGACTTATCAACCATCCCAATTCCAGTCCACAATCAATAAGAGATCTAAATTCACCATCACTGACCTTTTTAAATTGTAAAGAGTGCATTCTCATCAAGGGAGTATCGATCAAAGGACACATGGATTCTTACCTGTTCAAGTTCTGATTATTAGACAGATTTGCTTCAAGTTTTACCTCTCCCTTTTCTCACTTCCATTCAGTTGATTTTTCCCTACTAGGGTATCATTTTATTTTTTTTATCAACTGAATGCTCTGAAATAAAGTCTTTAATGAAACAAAGAATATCAATGGGGTCACCATCAAAATCCTTGATCACCTTTTTTAGACCATTATATTTTTTTTACTTTTTTTTTTTTTTAGAGAACTGAAGGGAAGAGAGAGTTGAACTACAATCACAAACCAGCTGTTTCAGACCTGAACAAAGAATCCGATCCAAATATACCAAGCCCCAAGATAAGAAAAATTAAGTTCATTAGATGTTAGGCCAACTCAGGATCCTGCAAATACTCAAACAGATGTGGGGATAATGGTAGATCAAATCATCTTTGGGTTTTTATATCAGTAAAACCTGCTGTCAATGGTTGTAAGAATGGTCACTATAATGGTAATCAAAGTGGTTAGTTCCAAGAAAAGGTCATAGTTCCTGACTGGTTTTGACTCAAATAAAATGACACAATGATTCAAAACAAAACAAAGCAAAATACATTAGTATTTTCCTCCCCCAGACTTAAGTAACATGTCCCTGTGTTATCAAGCCATAGAATCAGAAAGAAACCAAGGTGAAAACAATTGAACAAGAAAAAATAAAAATACGTACCTGGTTGGGTGGTGTCGGGCGACACTGGAAGTAGGTGTCGGTCGACACCAATATTTTTTTTTTTTTTTTTTTTTGACACAAGAAAAACAAAACTAAAAATTAGCAAAAACCAAACGAAATTCAAAGAAAATCCTACCTAAAAGTTGGTTGCCTCCCACTAAGCGCTTCTTTTCAGTCATTAACTTGACTGTGTCGGGGCTCAGACATCTGGTGGATCAGAGAGTGGCAGGGAATGCCTCTGGGAAGAACATCTCATCATCCAAGGTGGTGTGTAAGTAGTTGGTGCATGATTTCTACCAAGGAATGAATGAGGAACAGCAGCAGGGTGGGCTATGAGTTTGGGATGAACACTTCTTTTTCCTGCAGAATCATCAAAAGAAGAAACAAGTGCTCTACGATAATCTCGTGGCTTGGTCAGTTGTGAAACAGCTTTTGCATCCTTAATCTTCTTTTTTATGATATCAGGGGGTTTGGAATTGAGAACAGGAAATGCATACCTTTGCTGTAATGGAGGTGTTTGTGGTCCGATGGAGGAGCTGGCTGTTTTAAAACAGCTTTTGGACTTACACCTTTTGACACTCCTTGAAGATGTTGTGATATAGGCTTGTTTGTCTTGGTCCGTGGGGGGTGTCGATCGTCACCAGGGGTGGTGTCGATTGCCACCAAGTCTGTAACTCGGATCTTTGCACTTTTTCTGCAATTCAGCTCTGCAACTCTTGTCTCCATCACAAAGACATCATCCTCCAGCAAGTTGCATGTGTCTGACCTTCATTTTCAAGTCTAGTTCTTACAAGACAATCTCCACTCCAATCTTCAAGCCCAACAGCTTTCTTGGAAGTTTCAACCAATGCCTCTTGAACACTCAGCATGTTCACTTGCTCAGCAACCTCCAACTCTTTGACATACGCACAGTAATGTCAACTGGATGCTCTGCTTCTGAGACCTCATCCATGGCAACCTCTACAGAAAAGGTTTGACCATCTATGGTAGCTTTTCTCCTCAGCTTACCAATGTCAAAACTCATGGTCTTATCACTCAAATCAAGCTCAATCTGTCCTTCTCTGACATCAATGATTGCACCATCTGTAGCTAAGAAGGATCTCCAAGTAGAAGAGGATCCTGAGGCTCTTCACCATATTCCAAAACCACAAAGTCTGTAGGGATGTGCAGCCTGCAATCTGAAGTGGAACATCTCTAAAACCCTTCTGGAATTCTCTTGAACTATCAGCAAGGATGAGATGAATCCTTGTAGGCTTGAAGTCAGTCAACCCAAGTCTTACAACAACAGAATAAGGCATCAGGTTAATGCTTGAGCAAAGGTCACAGAGAGAATGAGGAAACCTTCCTGTTGAGATGGAGCAGTCTAGCACAAAACTCCCTGGTCAGGTAACTTTTTTGGCATGCTACTCTGAATCATAGCACTGACCTGTTCAGAGACTTTCACATTCCTCTCTTCCTTGTACTGACTGTTTCAAGAGGATTGCACTGATGTCCTTTGTGAGCAAAGCTGCTTCCTTAGGGCTTACACCAACCACAATCATCCTCTTAACATATCTCTTAAGTGCAGGTGAAAGCTTGACTGCATCAACCAATGGTATCTCAATCAGCACGTTGTCCATTATTGTCTTGCATCTGGCCTCTTCCACCTCTTGTTTAGACATTTTAGGCTTCGGGTAAGGTATCTTAGGTTTGTAGGCCCTCTCTTCAGTAGGTATTGGTGTTCTAGGACGATCAGCACGCTCTTCTGATGGCAATTGAAAAATATAGCTCGAGTGTCGATCGACACCCTCATCTGGTGTCGCTCGACACTCAAAATTTTTGTCGAAGTGCATCGATTTTTTATCGTCAGGACTCGAGAAATCGCGATTTTCGCTAGTGTCGGTCGACACACAGGACTCGATTTTGGTGTCGACCTCTTCAATTTGGTGTTGTGCATGGTCGACAACGGTTCGTTAGGACTCGATTTTTCGAGAATTTTGGTTGGTGTCACCGACACCCTCCTGGTGTCGACCGACACCAGGTCTGTGGCTCCAAATTCTTCATCAAACTCTGCAGACCCCATGAAATTTTCTTCCCTTCTCACCATGATAGCATTAACATGATGCCTTGGGTTGATATCAGTCTTTCCTGGAAGAAATCCTTCTTGTATTTTTATGGAATCAGCAGTTTGAGCAACCTGAATATCCAACTTCTTAACATGAGCATCCAAAGATTCAATATTCCCATTCAGATCAGTATACAAAGCATCCAGCTTCCCAATGAAGTTCACAGTCATCTTTTTCTGACCTTCCAAAACCTGCTCAACCATAAATTCCATCATGTTATTCTGTTCAGGTTTCTGGTAAGAAGAAGAACCATAAGTTCTTGTGAAGTTGTTGTTCTGAAAAGGCTTCTGGTAAGAAGAACCATAACCGTGTTGATTTCCAAATCTCTGACCTTGAAACCCAACTCCATTGATAAAATTTACATCCTCTTCCTCTGGTTCAAAGGTTTCAACCTCTGCAGTAAACTGAACTTGCTTCTTTCCCACAAGGAGATTGTGGATAGAATCAAGTTTTGCTTTCACTTCAGCACTCTGAGCACCATCTATGTTTCCAGCCAGCCTCTTCCTATCATAGTATGCATTCTTGGTACTATTGCTAGATGTCAAGTTCTCAATAAGCTTTTTGGCTTCCTCTGGGCTTCTGGTATTGAAATTTCCTTCACTTGCAGCATCCAAAGCCATATGATACCTCCAATCTATTCCCCTGAAGAAAATACCCAGCAGCTGAACCACTGAAGCCATGGTGTGGACAATCCCTCTGATATGCTCTGAACCTCAACCAAGAAGCTTTGAATGCTTCAGCAGGCCCCTGAGAGAATGTAGAAATCTTTGTCCTTAGCTCCTCAGACCTTGCATCATCAAAGAAATTATTGAGGAATGCATTCTTTGTATCAACCCAGGTGGTTAGAGATCCTAGTTGCAACTGCTTCAGCCAGTAGGAAGCATCCCCAGCAAGAGAATAGGGGAAAAACTTGCAGAAGAGATAGTCATAAGACACTCCATTGCACTTGATGCTATACACTAAATCTTCAAACTTTTCTATGTGGTCCATAGGATGCTCATGAGGAAGACCATAGAAAAAATGCTGACCCACAAGAGTGTAGTAGGCAGGTTTCAGCTCAAAATTAGCTCTCTGAAAACACGGAGGGTTAATCGCAGACCTGTTTGCATAGAATTGATCAGGCCTGTTGTAGTCAGCAAGGGTCCTCCCTCGGATAGGTGGTGCTCCGGCAATCTGGGCATCTCTATTCTCAGCAGCTGCTACTTCTTGGACGACATTTCCCTGATCATCGATTTGGTCACCATTGTCATTGTAAGCATGACCCTCTTGGTCTCGTAGGACTCCAGCAGCATCAGGTCGAATGATTGTTCTCCTCATGTCTGATGACCTCCTTCCTTGACGGTTCGTACGTTCTAACTCTCTCAGCTCCAGATTCGTGAGATTCACAAGCTGAGTTCCCCTGTTACTTCTGGTACTGCGATTATGCATACACCTGAAACACAAGAAAAAGAGAAATAACAATGTAAGTAAACTAAAAGTAAAATGTTTAGACTAAATTCTATTCCAAATCTAATGGCGAATTCAATGAATCCCCGACAACGGCGCCAAAATTTGATATGCTCAAATATACCCTAGAACTACTCTCTCAAATTAAGAGATCGATATAATACTTAGGGGTCGAATTCCACAGAGACTCAAGATTCACACAATAGATTATTAGTTATCGAATTAAGCTAAACAAGAATGATTGTAATTAAAAGACAGAATGCAGTAAATCGGTTTGTAAGATCAATAGAAGAAAACGTCAAGCTCAGAGAATTCTCAGGAAATCAGGAATGCAAGCAAATCAGTCAATCAGGATTCTGTTATGTTCTAGAACTCGAAACACAATGATAAAGTTAACCAGCCGTCGCTGCGAAAACTATCTATGTCTAAAACCTTGAAAACTAAATTTCTTTGCGAGTTCTAAAATATAAACATGCAATAATCTCAGGTTAGATAAGTTCACAAAATCCCTAAATCAAATTCCTTTGCAGATAGGTATTTTGCTCATCTAAGGTTCTTTCTAGCTAATTAACCAACTTTCGTTGTGAGAATCAAGCTATGATCAATAATCTAACTGACCAGTTCAGATCAAGCATTAATCACACCCTAGATAAAGAACTAGTGTTCCAGAATCCTTAACTAATCAATCAACTTAACAATCCATCAAATCCCTAATGAGAAACCCTAAACCTAACTAGCAAACTACTCAGACATGGAGATTGAAACAATAAACATGATTGAATAAGATTGCATAAAAGAAATAAGAATAGAATTAATGGAGTTCTGAATCTTCTCTGAAGGAGTCTGAATTCTTCTCTCCCAAAAACTCTACTACAAATCTCTCTCAGATAAAATAAAGCTTAGATAAAAGATAGGTGTAAACAATGACCTTAAAATAATATAAATATCCTAAAAACTCAAATAGGGACTTATTTGCAAATAAGGAAAAATCTGGGCAAATTTCCTTTTCTTCAAAAATCTTCAAAACTGGCGCAGAAAATTGTCTGTCTGATGGGTGTCGACCGACACCAAGTGTGGTGTCGACCGACACCATCTCCAAAAGTGGTTTCCGGCTTGTATTCTTCTGCACAACTTCCTGATTAACTCCAGAATGATCCATAATCTCCAAGTAAGCTCCAAACGTACATAAACCTGCAAATGACTCTAAAAGACTTCAAAAACACTAAAAAGACTCTATAAACAAGACTTATATCATGGCTAAAAACAGTAAAAACCATGATATATCAGCTTTTTCAAGAAATTGAGGTATAAGTTTATATAATGTTTTGTTCAACATTTAGAGTTTAATGTTTTAAATGTTGATGATATTAGAGATGTATTTCAGGTTCAGGATGATGGGAATGAGATACTAGTTTATCTTGTAATATTTTTGAGATATTGAAGTATAAAGTTTTGTTTAGCATATGGAGTTTAATGTTTCAAATGTTTATCATATTAGAGATGTGTTTCAGGTTCAGTATTAGGAGAATGAGATACTAGTTTATCTTGCAAGGTTTTAAAACCAATAGAGGTATATGTTTATATAAACTTTTGTTAAGCATATGTAGTTTAACGTTTCAAATGTTGATCATATTAGAGATGTATTTTAACTTCAGTATGAGGAGAATGAGATACTGGTTTTTCTTGCAATGTTTTTAAGATATAGAGGTATAGTTTAATGTAAAGTTCTGTTTAGCATATGGAGTTTAATGTTTCAGATGTTGATTATATTAGAGATGTGTTTCAGGTTCAGTATGAGGAGAATGAGATACTACTTTATTTTGCAAGATTTTGAAGAAATTGAAGTATATTTTTTATATAAAGTTTTGTTTAACATATGGAGTTTAATGTTTCAATTGTTGATCATAGTTTGAAATGTGTTTCAGGTTCAGTATGAGAGAATGAGATACAAGTTTATCTGTCAAAGCTTTTTTAAGAAGTTTAGGTATAAGTTTATATAAAATTTTGTTTAGCATATGGAGTTTAATGTTTTAAATTTTAATCATATTAGAGATGTATTTCAGGTTCAGTATGAGGAGAATGAGATAATAGTTTATCTTGCAAGGATTTTTCAAATAGTTGTGGTATAAGTTTATATATTGTTTTGTGTAGCATATCGAGTTTAACGTTTCAAATGTTGATCATATTAGAGATGTATTTCAAGTTCAGTATAATGAAATGATATACTAGTTTATCTTGCAATGTTTTGAGATATTGAGATATATTTTTATGTAAAGGTTTGTTTAGCATATGGAGTTGAATGTTTCAAATGTTGATCATAATATAGATGTGTTTCAGGTTCAGTATGAGGACAATTATAAACTTATTTATCTCGAAAGGTTAAAGGTACATTTTTATATAAAGTTTTTTTTAGCATATGGAGTTTATGTTTCAAATGTTGATTATAGTTTGAAATATGCTTCAGGTTCAGTATGAGCGAATAAGATAATGGATTTTGAGAACATTTAATGTTTCTTTCAATATTTAAGCGAGATACTGGTAAGTTTACTTTCACAATGCATCTTAAGTGGAATGATTTTTGTTTAGCTTATAGAGCATATACACATTTACTTACATATCTTTGGTGATCTTGATGGTACATATTCACTACTAAGCTTCTCAATACTAATGAGAAATATCACTAAATTCAGTTAGATTATCAGAATGTTTATTGGTTTTGGTTAGCTTGTGGAATAATAGTCTATTGGATTTGGTTGACTAACGATGTCTCCCAATGAATGAGAAATGCATATCATACCATGTTTTATACATACATAAGAAATGTATTAAATCAAAAGAGCAAGGTGTATTTTACCATCAGGTTCAAATATAATCAAAACCAATATTATGGTTTGGTTGACTAACGATGTCTCCCAAATGAATGAGAAACAACAATGTATATATGCTTGAATAAATACCTTGTTTCTCAAGCTTCATACTCATTATAGTCATGAGTATCTTGCAAGATTAGAAATCTTACTTTATCAACCGCTATTTTAAAAAATCACTCACTGATGTGTAAATTATTGTATAATCTACTATTATACAATATTTGGTTGAAGAGAAATATCAAGATGGTAGATTGTACAGATGGTACCATGTTTAGGACTACCGTAGATTTTTTTATTTCTTTGTTATAATCGAATATGCCTTATATAATTTAGTACAATGTTGGTTAACTCAAATTATAGGTGAAATTTGTAATGACTATGAACATTAAATTCATCTTGACTCTAAACAGTAAATATACATATATTTTAATAATGATCTGTAGATGAATCCATAGATTTCTGGATTTAAAGTGTATAAATTATATTGAATAATAGTCTAGTGGCTGTGGTTAGTTTTGGTTATCTTGTGGAATAATAGTCTATTGGATTTGGTTGACTAGCGATATCTCCCAATGAATGAGAAACAATGTATATATGCTTGAATAAATTCCTTGTTTCTTAAGCTTCATACAAAAATATTGGTAATAGGATCTTTTTATATCCTTTAATCTTCAAATTAATATTTTAAACACTAGAAATATGGTCAATTAAGATAAATGTCGCGATGGTTCACGGGATTTGCAATTCATAGTAGGATTAAGGATATTCTTAGTATTTTTGTAATATTTCCAGTCACAAAAGGTTACTTCAAATGTTATTGTTTGAATATTATTATGATGGACTCATCAGTCATCTATATCCTCCATTTGAATTTTATGCGTTATATTCTCCCATTTTATAGACCATGTCTTGGGTTTTAAATCGTTTGAAAAATCAATGAATTAAATGTTGTAATATTGAAAAATATAGTCGGTTATTATAGGATGAATTTCATTTTATATGATAAAAATATACACATTTAATCATAAATCAACAACTGTATTGTGTACAATTGAAGTTTCTTATTGATTTATAATATAAGAACTCATTTAATATCTCCGGCGGCGCGAGCAGCTCAGGCCGACTAAATCATACTGTATCATTCAATAATGGTGTCCCACTAATTTAGGTGTAATGGTGGTGAATAACTTTGATTACAATATGAAATCAAAGATTCTTTGATTTGGTTTATACATGTCATAATGAGTCATAACTACTTTCACAATGCATATTTCCTGTAAACTGTAAAATATTTGAAAGTCTTAAAATCCATTAAAACATGGTATGATATGCATTTCTCATAAAAATAGCGGTCAATGAATGAAAAATATTAAATGAGTTCACACTGTTAATCAACCAAATATAAGCTAAATTTTTATTTGTGATTCTCATTCCTCATTTAGGTATCCCACAATGCATATTTCTAGTGGTAATATCATATGGTCCGGGACCTATTGATATATGTATAGATGAAGCTCTTCCTTTAATCTTTTATAATAACATCACTTTTATTATTAACCTTTATATAATTATGACTGATAAGCTCTATATGGATTATGTTCCTGGAAATTATATGAATTAAATGTATACATCAGTATATTGTTTTGGATTTTGTTTACCTTCAAAACGTCCATAAATATATCAAATAAAATATAAGAAATATTTTGTAGATCAAGGTACATATTTACATATTTCTAGGAACTTTTATTCCGCATATAATGGTTACTTAAAATGAGTTTAGTGGATTCGTTTAACGGTAGTCATTTTAAACGACTATAAGATGGTTATGAACATTATCTTTACGACTAGACAAAGTAAAGAATTACCAAATTATTACTAGGATGAATGTTATTATTTTATGTGGAATTGTTTAATTACATAGAAATATGGGTTGAATCTTTGGTTCTATTTCTTTAGCGATAAGTAAAGGCGTTCATTTTATTAATTTTTTGACCATTTCTGTTTCAGAGCCATTATACAAGAAATTTTATATTCCATATTCACATTTCATTAATTGAACTTGATATTATAATATATCATTTAGGAGTCCCACAATGCATATTTAGGTGTCCCACAATGCATATTTTTAGTGGGATTTGTTATGAATTAGAAACTTATGGATTAAAGCTCATAATTCATAATCTATATTGTTAACAAAATATACTAAAGGAGTGGAAGCAAATTTGGTTGAATATGGGTTATCATTCATATAAATCGATAATGTTCATATTTGGGTATGCAATATCAGAATAATCTACATATTTTATAAAGATAACTAGTAATATTCTGACATATTAAAGATCATGAACAAATGGCGTCACAACCATCTAAATAAAAGGTTAAAATATTGTTTACATTTATAGAGAAGCATTAATACATGTTTACACGTTAAACAGAATAGTATTTATTCAGTTATGATTTCTTTTATTTAGATAGTTGGATACGTAAAATAAAAACATTAATATATTGAAATGAACTATGGTTTTACATTATTGACTGCAAAAGGTATATAATTTAAATTAGGATCCAATAATCGTATATTGGCTGTTCAGAAGATTCAATAATCAATGAATAAAACCGGAATTGTCATAACCTGTAATTTTTATGGTAATAAAAATATGTGAATTTAAAGGATATATCCTGGTCATCACTGGAATGTTCAATATTCCACCTTTACTTAAGTTCTTACTATATAAAATAATAACATTTATCCTAGTAAGTAGTTATGAACAATAATTTTTGTGGTAAGATTCTTTCAAAATGCATAATGTCAGAGCCATAAAACATGTGTCAAAGATTATGACGTTAAAATATATGATAAGAATATACACATTTAATTCATTGATTTTAAGAGAGATCTGTCTATAATTAAACATATTAAATCTCAATTTTAAGAGGTATTTATCTAACTTATATATTTTAAGTAATCTTGATGTTATTAAATACAGTATATCATAAACTTCATCTTCAAATGTAAATTTATCATGTCTTTGTAGTTGGATTTTGATTGCAGTGTATGCTCATTTAAGTATGCTCATTTATATGAATTGTTAACGGTACATTTATGATTAAATAATTCTGTATTCAGAATTCTGTATCTTTACCACAAGATGGTTATGAACATTATCTTTACATATAGAATGAATGTATAACACAGTTAGTCTCCCAGTAAACATCTTGGTGTGATATTCTAACACTTCTATTTTTAATAAGAGTTATGATTTTTTTTTTTTGATTTTTTTTTTTTGGAAGATTCGATAAATCCTCTTGAATGTCACACCAAAGTTTTTGAACAAAGATTCGATAAATGAATGCACAAAAAGAGTGTATACTTATTAAAAAACTTTACATAAAATCCTGGATATCCTGGATAGTTCTTATATGGGGTTATAAAATCATAACTCTATATGGAACATTTTAATTATGTATTTCACTATATAGAAAAAGATTATATTTGCTACCATTACTATAGATTTATCATATATCATTACTTATATACTTGAAACCACTAGTTAATTTCTCATATGAGGTTTAAAAATATTTTAACTGCATATGATGCGTCTAATGAGATGTAATAGATTTAGACGAACCATCGTACAAGTGTGTACAATTAATATGAGCTTAATTAAAGACAGGGACATAATAATGTCTGAAAACAATAGTTTGTTTCATTAATACCGGATGATGTCATCACAACAGCCAAAACAACCTTTCTCATAATTGTCCTCTTCAGTATTATAAAAAAATTATAAAACACAATTTCATTTTGTAAAACATTCCTGTTAATTGATATCAATTCCAATGAAAACCACTAGAAATATGCATTCTATGACACTTAAATGAGAAGTATAAATACCCTGTTCCTCATTTATTGGATTATAAAGTGACAACAATGCATAATATTAATTCAACAAGACAAAAGGTATCGTATGGAATAATGAGAATATTCACCACCATTATTGAATAATAGTGTCATAGTACACTAGTATCATTGTATTACAGTTCCACAAAATGGTAATAACAATGAATACTACTAAAAACCAAAAAATGAAAATTTACTATGCCTAAGTAACTGGATTAAGCAAAATCAAGATATTCGTTGTGTATGTCTTAGAAATATATATAATTATATTTAGACCGAGGTTTATCAAGAACATATAGTGAAAGTAGTAATCCACTATATATATAACATTCCATATTGATACGTTATCAGAATATATGCTGACTATAATTATACAAGAAATTTGAAATGACCATTTTTTGAATTCTTGTTTCATCTATGAAAGACATAAAGTGTATGTAGATAAACCTCAATGAGGTAATGCTCTGAAACAATTCATTACCTGGTTGAAGAACAGGTAAAATGCATAAAGTGAACACCAATGAGGAAATGCAATACCATAGTTCTCAAGCTTCATAATGTTTTCCTGAGGTTTGTAGTTTGCACCCCTTTTAGCTTGTGTGCATAATCAACCTTTTATTTAGATGGTTGGATAAGGTTTAGTAAACATGCCATAATGCAGATATGTATAAAACATGATGTAACGTTCTGTAGATAAAGAAATATGTAAATATAAATCATGTATAAAACATGATTTACGGTAGACCAACATTTTATTATCATAGTAATATCACATTGCCTACTCTATTGTTCGCTCGGTCGCCGCAATGATGTTACGTCCGTTATATGAATGAGTCCATAGTTCATTATCTTATAGGTCATACATAATCTAATATAACTAGCTTATTAATATGAAATGATCCGTGAGATCACATGAAAATAAATGGTCATTTCAAATTTTTTGGTTTTTATTTTTGTATACTTATACTAAAATTATGACTATTGCATCTTTTTCTTCATATTGAATAACGGTCAAGTTTCTTTTCATGTGATCTCATCATTTCCGTAAACTTACCAAATATAGACATTTTATATATGCAGTTATAATATTTGATACCTTGATTATAAATATTAAAATCATATATGATGCATTGTCCTATAAACAATATAACTAGCTCATAAGTGTATTACTGGTTGATATAGGATATAATTTTTTCTGAAGATTGTTTGAAAATTAATTTTATCTACCTGTTATATTGACACTCAAATATTGTCAATATGCCTCATTAAAAACTAGTGTCAATATAGTATTCTGATATTGCATACCCAAGTATCAATGGACACTTACTTTGGAGGGAAGTTAATGTGTATCATTCAGATTCATCACTATGGTGGGACATCTTTATAAAATGTCCATTAAACACAATATTTGGTTGAAGACTCTTTAAAAGTATCATTTGGTTACTATGAGGAACAATAAGTTTAAATATACGAATGAAGATATATGTATTTATGGAAGCTAAGTTACAACGATAATACTCCTCTTAAGGACATAGAGTGTCGGACCATATGATATTTATGGCTCTGACTAAAATTTACTGCTTCTCTATAACTCATACGTATAGAATTTAATACATGTTTACACGTTATGGCTCTGACCAAAATGAACATTTTGCTAGTATATTATTGACCTCCATAATATAACTCTTATATATAACATTTCTTTGTTATGTATTCAATATATATATTTGGTTGAAGAGAAATCTAGACATCATTGGATTACAAAAACGCTTGACATCTAAAGTGAAATTGAATAACGTTCATATTGGATTTAGTAGACATAAATAGAAATAACAGGTAGATAAACCTCAATTTCTTATATGTATTGAAAAATACTAAATGCAGTATTTTTCATTATTTCGTAATGACTATATTGACTCTAAATCCATTTCGAGTGTATTACTGGTTGTCATTGCTATTATTTTTAAACTAAATTATAAACGCTCTAACTTATTTACTATATAGAATGAACTTACTGGTTATGTTCATAGCATTATGATATTGACATTCAAATATTGTTGTCAATATGAACTTACCGTTACACCAATAATAATTAAAGCGTGAATATACATCAATGCATCAAGATGTTGCAAAATTTACAATTTTGTATTTCACATATGACGGTTTTGTGTATATTCAAAACAAAAATGCATCATCGTATACCACCAAGAGTACTATTTTTTATGACTCCTGTAAAATTCATTGTCTTACTCTTTTGCTAATAAAACTTATATTTTTCACATAAAAAACACATCTGATCTGTAATTAACATAGTGCTCAATATCACTAGAACACCTTTAAATACACTTACGTATTGAGTAGGATTAAGGATATTCTTAGTGGATATCTGATATGCTATAACTTTTTAAGAAATCAGAATTTACACTTTTTTGGTTAAGAGAATATATTTTATATAATTATGACTATAAAATCACTATAAATCCTTGATACTATAAAATCACTTTATATGTGTAATTAAATCACTATATAAAGTGGATAACTTTATAAGGTACATATCTAACTATAAATTCATCAGATATGCTATAATATTATAAACGCTCTAACCGATTAGTGCAATACCATAGTTCTCAAGCTTCATAATGTTTTCCTGAGGTTTGTAGTTTGCACCCCTTTTAGCTTGTGTGCAAAATCAACATTTTATTTAGATGGTTGGATACGTAAAATCAAAAATACTGTACAATGCATATTTGTCAATTAAGATGCAATGATGCAATTTTGGTCTTCAGACTAATTACTTTTCTGATCATTCATACGGTCTACCGTGCCGGTACTAAAAACTTCTTCTTTTCAGTATATTGGATTTGGTTGGTTAACTTATCGTTGACCAAATTAAATGTTCTATAATATTCGATCTAACCGGTAATTATACTTTTATAATGAGTAAATTTACTTTACTTTATCAACCGCTATTTTAATACATACACTTCATTTATCATAGATGAAACAAGTATTCAAAAAATGGTCATGTAGACCGTATGTAATGTGGTTGGGTTTGCACGTAATAAACAATAATTATAGTTATGTATAATGACGTTTTAAGTGCTAAATGTGGTTGGTTTTTCACTTTACTAAACAATAATTATTATAGCAGATAGTTATTACATATTCGATCTAACCGGTAAGTTTAGTTTAGTTTACTTGTTACATATTCTTGACATACTTGTACCATTAGTTATGACCACTATACGTAAATCATTGATATTCAATAATTTTATACCAAAGTCTTCAACCAAATATTGTATAATGGTCCGTGATAAATGTTATTCTTAGATCTCTTTTTTACTGAAAAATATATAAGTTCTTACATCCCTTTTTTACTTATAACTATTCTTCTTTTTTTGGTTATTATATCTATAACATGAAGTAAGTCAAAACTTATGTGTTACATGGAGTATATCACTAGTAACGGCCATTAAGTTTACCGTTATGGAATTCACATTGTAAAAGATTCTGATATTCGTTATTCTCGGATACAATCTTGCTAAGTGGTATTCAAATTAACAGGGACACTATATTTATTTTTATAGTTAGAGAAAATCTATGATTTCAATCTATATGCTATATTGACCAATATAAGTTGTATCGTTGAACAAATATATGTATTGAATACATAGCAAAGAAATGTAATACACATTTACTTCATGTTATAATATTTTTTAACATAAAAATACATATATTTGGTTGAAGGTACATTTATCAGTTCATATTATAGAAATTGATATACTATAAGTCTACGTCATATATTTTATTGTTACTCGACATAAATGTATTTCTTGACCATAATTAAAAATTATTCTAAACATAATTTTATCTACAGATCGTTATTAAAATATACGGTCATTTTAAACCATATCATTATTATACATAACTATAATTATTGTTTATATCAAAACATTCTGATAAAAAAATATGATCGTTATCAAAAAAAATTATGTACATTTTGTCTACAGATCGTTATTAAAATATATGGGAGCTTCAATATTAAGACTCATGGTTCATAAAGGGTATGTAGAAATTTATAACTATAATTATGTCATATATGAATACTAGTTAAGAGGAGACATGGTACGATTTATCAGACTGCTAAGATACATCTATGATATACTATAAGTCTACATGGATCATTATTTAAGTTTACAACCAAATATATGTATAGATTACTTCCAAGATATATATCTAAAATTATCATATGACTATCACTAGTCAAATATTGTAATATTTTTATGAATAATTATACATATAAGAAATTATAGTCACCTTTCTTTCAACATATTGTTATTATGACATTTAGGTGTCATAATTTTCCAGTCACTCTAGCTATCAGTGTTATACATTCAACAAATTTTTATGTAAAAAAGAAACAATCATATGTTGTAAATTACTCTTTTAATTATCTTTATAATTACTCTTTGTTGTCTCTTCAAATATATGATGCATAATTTTATAATCAAAAAGTGTTGTAATACATCATATATTTGGCATATTGGCTTATAGATTTAGATAATGACCTCATTGAGGTAACGATGATTTCTTAAAAGTTCTACTAGGTCCTTATAAGTAATATGGTTCTCACCTTTGCTCTATCAAATATAACTACCTGCTATAATAATTAATCTCTTGCATGTATTCATTCTATAATGTTAGAATGTCAGTTACATATTTCACGTTTTGCATGTTAAATAATGAATTTATACTTATAAAAAATGTTTAGAATAATGATTTCTTAATATACTAAACAATATTTAATACATGTTTTAAGTGTAGTTCGTGAGTCACTAAATGAGAACTATGGTCATCAATATAACTTAATAATGATTTCTTAATATGGATGCATTAAGTAAACATGTATTAATGCTTCTCTATAAAATAGCGAGTCAGTATAGTCACATAATGCATCCTATATTGATAAAAATTTAGCTTATACTGATGTATACATTTAATTCATATAATTTCCAGGAAAATAATCCATATAGAGCTTATCAGTCATAATTATATAAAGGTTAATAATAAAAGTGATATTATTATAAAATATTAAAGGAAGAGCTAGTAAATTATGCATTGTGTAATTTATTATTGAATTACTATATAAATTTAAACTACCTTGTAACGGACCATCATATGTGAAATGTATTAAATCGTTTGACATCGTACACTCCAATAAGTAACTTATCAATTACTCTTTAAACTTTTCGAAAGATCGCCTTGACCATAAATTTTCCGGCTTTTTATAGGTTGTAACAGGTGTATGTATTAAACAATAATTATTATGGAAATTAAATGATTGAGGAAACAAGGACCAAAAAAGTGTAAATTCTGATTTTTAATACATTGTAAATGTATTTATTCCATATAAGTTTTTATTATATGGAATGTATTTATATGAAATGTATTTTGGGAGATACCGTTAAAATTATACTAGATTTTAGTAGCGAAAATTTAAGAAATTGATAAATCAGATATCCACTAGCTAATTTCCAGGGACATATCTAAATATATTTATATCGATTAACTGGATTAATCTTTACAATGTTGGTTAATCAATATGAATCCATAATCAAAGAATCTAGGTAAAATACATAACAAAGTTGTTACAAATATAAGTTATAGCATACATATATATATAGTAAATATATATAGTTTAAACGCCAATAATTATTATAACAGGTTTAGAAATCATACGTATCCCAATGACTGAAAAAATTCATATAAATTTCATTTATATATTCAGAATTTCTCTTTGAGTTAACAAATTCTGAGGGTAAGATAATGTTAGCAAAAGAGTAAGACAACGAATTTTACAGGAGTCATAAAAAATAGTACTCTTGGTGGTATACGATCATAATATTGTATGCTAACATAATAGTGGATTACAGTAAATACATTGATACCTTTGTAATTACATACAAACAATGCATTCTTCCACATTGAGTTAACACTTAATGTAAAACAAAAATAAAGGTAGATAAATACCTCTCAAAAAGATATCAATGGACATTGCTTATTTATTATGGTATCCGGATTTACTATATATTTAAATCATATAGTTACATCATAATCAAGTTTATTTTATTTTCAAGTTTTTGGGAGACACCGTTAAAATTATACTAGATTTTAGTAGCGAAAATTTATGAAATTGATAAATCAGATATCCACTAGCTAATTTCCAGGGACATATCTAAATATATTTATATCGATTAAAATTATACATATTAGTTTCATTTGGTTTTGTGTATTTGGAAATATGTAAATAAAAAATATTGTATTATTCTGATATGATCAACATTACATGATGAGTCATTGTTGTTATTTTAAAGAATGTTATATATATAGTGGATTACTACTTTCACTATATGTTCTAGATAAACCTCGGTCCAAATATAATTATATATATTTCTAAGACATACACTTTTAGCGAATATCTTGATTTTGCTTAATCCAGTTACTTAGGCATAGTTAATTTTCATTTTTTGGTTTATCAACCCATCATGTATACTGAGATAATCCACTATATAATACATTTCTTTGAATATTATATTTAGTTTTTGTAATTAAGTAATATGTGAACTTGTAAATAAACTTGTGATAGAGTAATTATGGTCTGTCCATGAATGTTTAAAACTTAAAATATATTATCTTTATAAATGAGCTGTGGATTTATACATGGAATATTAAATATTTAGAGTAATGTATAATTCTTTATAACTATTATGTTTGAAACATGTAAATAAACTTGTGATAGAGTAATTATGGTCTGTCCATGAATGACAAACTAAATTACAAATTACAAGATTTGTAATTTTAGTGACAAACTACTGAACCACATTTAAAAAAAAAACCTTTGTACAGTTACAACTATAATTATGCATTCAAGTGTAACAGAGAATATAATAAGAATATCTTATTCCATGATAGCTATAGCATTCTGATAATTTACACTTTTTTGGTTACAGAGTATTACTGTAGATAAAGTTCACATATGATGGTCATATAATTACAAAGACTAGCTTATTTCATAATATAGAGATCCAAAAACTCCTAGTAAATATTTTATTTATTTCATAACAAAGATTTTTTTTTTCCATAAATATCATATGTGATACCTTATCATATTCATAATATAATTAAGTAATGCCTAGTTTATGATGGTCATATAATTGTTTAAATTCATTTATATATCTCTGTATAATAATCTTTACTTTGGATTTTTCGTAATCTCTATAATAGTAGAAGGGTTATGAGCTTTACATTATTGACATATCAATATCTAAATGTCAAAGTTGCAATAGGACAAGTTTAAACTAATATGCATGATAATATTATTTTGATACAAAAAAAAAAATAAGATTACAAACTATGTTACAGGATTTGATAATCGACTTTATTATCTATGACATCAAGTGGATTTTAAACATGCAAATAATACATAATAAATTATTTTGAAAGTTTAAGGATTAAGGATATTTAAATATATTCATTTCTTACTTTAAATTTTTCAAACATAATAAATTATTTTAAGGAATTTATTATGTCTTTAAAAGTTGTATAATATAAGATCTGACACTAATCATGCTCATTATGTTCTCTTCAACCAAATATATGTATTGAATACATAACAAAGAAATGTTATATACAAGAGTTATATTATGGAGGTCAATAATATACTAGCAAAATGTTCATTTACATTATTATGAAATAAGATTACAAACTATATTTTGGAGATTACCTCAACATAAATTATATTAGATTATAAGGCATTTATGACCCTTTATGTACCTTGTTTCAGAGATAGACTTTATTATTCCATTAGTTTGTAATTACATAATTACCAGTGTATGAATAAATGAATAAATCATGATGTAATGGAGTAATTTAGCACTTAATTGAGAATATTCTATAATATTACAATTTCCTTTGATGTAACAATAAACTAATGTAATACTTAATTATGTTTCAGAGATGCATGTACACCACCTTGTTTAAAGTAGCTTATTTATGCTGCTTTCACTGATCTCTATAATAGTAGAAGGCAATGTGATATTACTATGATAATACAATGTTGGTCAATATTTGAATGTCATTATTTACATGAGATCATTATTTTGAACACATTTACGTCGTTATACATTTTTCCTAGGAGTTCCATCATAAGAGCAAGGTGGTCCTAAATCCAAAACTAATACCATGTATTACCGTATATATTATAGAGTATTCATTGGCTGAAAAATACTGCATTTAGTATTTTTCATTGTGTAATAAGTTTACAACGATTAGGCGTTAAGATTATTTTAAATTTTTATTAGGTATTATTATTTCTAGTCTTGTGATTTTTGAATCTTACTACCATCAAAAAGAACTTGGTAATAACCGATTATCTATGGATGGACTGTATTACTTCATTAGTTTGGTAATTATGTAAAGTTCCTTTGTGGATGATAAAACTATTGTCAATAATTACTCCATAATTAAGTATTACTGTAGGACCTTAGTTTATACTAGTTTATTTTCATCATACACTAGTTTTTGATAATCACTATTGTTTACACTAGTTTATACATCAAAAATATTATGTAAAGTTCCTTCGGGAAACAAAGAGAAGATGTGTAATTTCGCGAACTGATTACGATTCCACAAAGGTGGACCATAATTAAGTCCCTCAATTAAGTGCTAAATTAAGCCATAATATTTGGTTGTATGGACGTAGTGACCATGATATCATTATTCAACCAGAATAACGTATATACAAGAGTTTCAAGGAATTACCAATATTTACATGAGGTCATTATCTTGAACACATTTATCATTCATATAATACCTCCAAATTAACTTATTTTCAAAATCAGAATGATATTTATATTTAAGTATAAGTTCTCTTAACATTCTGATAATATAACAGAATTCTATATTGTGATCCGTTACACAATACTAAATGCAGTATTTTTCAGCCAATTAATATTCTATAATATGTACGGTAATACATGGTATTGGTTTTGGATTTAGGACTACCTTGCTCTTATGATGGAACTTCTAGGAAAAATGTATAACGACGTAAATGTGTTCAAGATAATGACCTCATGAAAATATTGCGGCGATGATGCATGTATACTGTACAATAAGATTACATCAGTGATCTTACTACCTTGATATGGTAAATAATGCAGTATTTTTCATTGTACAGTATACATGCATGTATAGTGTATGTTTCATTGTTATGCATATTACTAACGTCATAACTCTTATGGCTCTGACGTTATATCTGGTTTTAACAGGTAGATAAACATCAATTATTATAGCATGTAGTTATTATTTCTTAAAATAATACACTCCAATTATTTTCATTCAGATGGGTTGTTAAAGTAAAGTAAACAATATTTAAACTTATTATTCCTAAAGTTGAAGTAAAACAAGGTACATATCTGCATTATGGTATCAAACGTTAGATGCTTCTCTATAAAGGTTGAAAATATTGTTTACATGTGATCACCGTTTGAAAATATTTAATGTAAAGTTTTATTAAAAATAGATTACTTGACCGTTAATTATTGATACCTTTAAATCATTACTTGACCGTCAATATCTAAATGTCAAAGTTGCTATAGGACAAGTTTAAACTAATATGCATCATAATATTACTTTGATACAAAAAAATAAGATTACAAACTATATTACAGGTTCAATAAAAGACTGTAATTATACAAGAAAATTGAAATTACCATTTTTTGTTTTTAAAACAATTAATGGTCAGATGTTTTAAGTGCTAATTTTGATTACTAGAAATCTATGGAATCGTAATCAGTTCGCGATGGTAGATTATGCTTCAAACATAATATTTTAGGCGTCCCACAATGCATATTTCTAGAATTATATATTACCTTGTTTGACTACAAACTATGGTATTTCACAATGTCAATTTGTAATGACTATATTGACTCTAAATCCAGTAAAAATTCATCTTGTCCTATTTTGATTTGTTTACTTAATGATTTTAGGTAATCTTGTTTCATTGCAAGGTGGTAAAAAAGATTTACGTATTTATAAGCTATTATTTTTCAAACAATTTTCCAAATACATATAGTGATCCTCTTAACAGCCAATGAACCATCATACACTGATCATTATTGATGAAGATATGCAAAATATTATAAACCCTATATCAATTAATAGGAATGTTTTACAAAATGAAATTGTGTTTTATAATCTTGTTATAATACTGAAGAGGACAATTATGAGCAAGGTGATCTAACTATATATTAGAAATATTTCAAAATATGGAATATTTTGTTAATTACACATATTTTTATCCTTTATTCTTCAAAATATGTGTATCATTCAACCATTTGTTCCTATGTTTTTTACCCATTTATGTGTAACTTATTAGTGGAATATTAATTAATATTGAAGATGCTCAATATCTATATGTTATCACTAAATTATCCTGTGAAATAATAATTACGGAATGAATAAGGAATAATATGTGGAATTAGTTTACTTCCAATATTACATGGAGAATATACACATTTACTTATATATGTCTAGAATAATATGTGGAAGAAATTTTGGTGTGATCACAACTTGTGTGGAGGGTTTCATAGACACATTAAATTCATAGATGAGTTTTGAATATACACAAAACTGTCATATGTGAAATACAAAATTGTACATTTTGCAACATCTTGATGCATTGATGTATATTCACGCTTTAATTATTATTGGTGTAACCGGTAAGTTTATTACAGGTTCCACTTCTCAGAATATATGACTAAAATTCTTAAATAATTATTTAGTTTAGTTTACTTGCTATATATTTTATTACTTGTAAATTATTGTTCATAACTACTTTTATTATTTTAAAACCTAATTGTCATTTTACAATATCCAGAAACTACACCAGTATGTAACTTTGATTACGATGTACACACTTAAATGAGCATACACTGCAATCAAAATCCAAAACAATATAAGTTGTAGAACTAGCTCTTAAACAATATTTAGTAAATTAAGATACGAAGTTTACAGGAGAAATAACTCTGAACTCACATTGAGTATTACAAATACGTAAAATAGCGGTTTTGGGTAGTTATCACAAGCTTGTTTGATACCTTAAATAATTCTATAAACTTCATAATATAACCTAAATATTGTGTATAAACACACAATTAAGTGTGAAATATAATTCCTTGTCACTACGTCCACAAAATATATAGTTAGAGAAATATATATATATATATATATATAAAAATTGTTTTTATTTTGTCAGTTTAAAGACAAGAGTTTTTGAAGGCTAGTTATATATGTACACAATTCAGAATTCTGTATTGTGCATCCTTAATAATGCTTACTTTCATACTTTCGTAGTGAAAATTTTTGTATATTATACTGGATGTTTATATTCGTTATTAAGATATTTACAAGCTTCTAGTGGTATTTCATATGTATTTGGACAACATAGATACGATTGAACACATATTTTTATGTAATTGATAGTTAATCGTAATCTATATTTGATACATGATCACGAATACCATCAAATACCATTCATTGGAATATTTTATTTCTTTGTTATAATCGTATATGAGACTGTTAATTTTACAAAATGATACTGTAAATCTATATACTATAGATTTATCATATATCATTACCTATATACTAGAAAACTAAATTGACGTAATTTATATTAATTACTATACATATATAATATTCATGCATATGATCTTAAACATTGAGTAATACGATCATCGTTATCAGATTTATTGGTGGGATTTGAATCACAATTAGGCCCAAATCAATAATTTTAACTTGATCGGCCTGCTTCTCTCGATCCCATGATCACAGAATGTTTATGTTAACTTCATATATCATTCTGATAACGGTACATATCTAAACCATATTGTTTCCACAAGATAGACATTGGAAATACTTTAAAAGATTAAAGGAAGAGCTTCAAACATTATACTTGAAAATCCAAAACCAATACTATGTATACGGTATTAAAATGTTCCATTAGATTGTCATATTTGACATCCTGAATATACTTATGGGCTTTAATTATGAGCTTTAATTATGGGTACCACAGTACTAGTTTTATAGACTAAGTTCTAAACAGATTTTGCTAACTATAAAAACTAGTGCCCCTGTCATTTTATGGTATATTATCTAAGTCCATACACATATTTTTGTTCTAAACAATACCTTGTTTAAGAGGATCACTAATATATTGAAACATATGATTGTATCCGAGAATAACGAATATACAAGATTCAATACATCAGAATCTTGTTCTCATGACCATTAATACCTGCAAACAGGGTATGGACTTTATCTTTTTGAAGAGAATTATAAAACATTCCAAGGACAGCATTATTTTACTGGTATATATTGACAACACCATTCAATCAATTGGACAATTATAAATCCAATGAACCTGAAGCACATTTCAAACTATGATCAACATTTGAAACATAAACTCCATATGCTAAAAAAACTTTATATAAAAATGTACCTTTAACCTTTCGAGATAAAGAAGTTTATAATTGTCCTCCCAATGCTTAATCCAGATAAATGTAGGTTAAATTATGTATACATATTTCTAGGCTTAATCCAGTTATATAATTATTAATCTTTAAGGATATAAGCCCTTCCTACTAAATCATAAGGACCGCAAAACCGCTCTTTTAAAGAGTAAGAATGATCATAACATTTTGAATATGTGGTAACATATACTGTATAATGGTAAAAGCAAAGGAAAGAAAAAAAATAAGCTATTTTAAAGAGTAACACATAAAGTAAAATATTACTTTTCTAACCAAAATTACGTTCTTGGATTCTAGTGCCATTTTAGTTATATCGTGTCATAACCTGTAATTTTGAAACCTTTCGAGGTGTATTTCAAGTTCAGTATGATGAAATGATATACTAGTTTATCTTGCAATTTTTTTTGAGATATTGAGATATATTTTTATGTAAAGTTTTGTTTAGCATATGGAGTGGAATGTTTCAAATGTTGATCATAATAGAGATGTGTTTCAGGTTCAGTATGAGGACAATTATAAACTTATTTATCTCGAAAGGTTAAAGGTACATTTTTATATAAAGTTTTTTTAGCATATGGAGTTTATGTCTCAAATGTTGATCATAGTTTGAAATGCGCAGATTTTTGACATTTAGATATTGATATTGACATTTTTTTTATAATTTTAATGTATAAAGTCATTTTCTTATCTTGATTGGAATACTTCTCATTATACTTAGTATTGTCATCGTACATATTACGGTTTCTCGTATAATGTTTAAACAAGATGTTGTGTAATCTGATGTATTATGCATTGTGAACAATACTGACATTTCAAACTATCTACGATCGAAACTCTTCCAATGCAGATAAACCCTGAACTTGTTACGATGTTTAGTATTTTACAGTCAACTGTTCCTTAAAAATGGCGAAGGTAAACACCTCATAACAAGTTCAGGGTTTATCTGTAAAATACTAAACATTGTAACAAGTTCAGGGTTTATCTGCATTGAAAGAGTTTTGATCGTAGATGGTGTGGGTTTTTGGTCTTCTCATTAATTTATATGGATTAATGTTTTATATAAGTTACATTGGTAGGACGTCTGCCTGGGTGCATATGTCACCACGAGGCGCTGTCTACGAGTCGGATTGTTTGGGAATGCAGCCCAATCGGGTAGTATTTCAAATAGTTTTCTTCTATTTTAGACTGCGACCCCATTTGATGATATGATGTGATTTCATTTGAGTTCGATTTAGCACATATGTTGCAGTCTTTAATGCATATATCCACAACTCCTGCCTGGGTATATGCATTAACTATCTGTAGAGTAAAAATATTGTGTTATAATGACACTGTATAATAATACCACTAAGGCGAACTTCATGTCCATTGATCAGATGCATATGTCACTGAACTCATTTTAATGAATGCTTAATACGTATATCTGTAGAGTAAAAATACTTCAAAATAAAATATGGTGTCCCTAAATACATCAGAATCTTGTATATTTGAAATATGCTTTATCTGGGCTTGAAACGTTTGGTAAAATGAAAGTGTTTTATGATATAATTTTAGGTCCGTTACCAACGTTAATCAAACAATGCATAAATGGCACTATATGTCATTAGTTTCGATCGTAGATATTAGTCGATCTTCATACGAAAATATCTGTTGGCATAATTATATAACACTCATAGCTATGGACTATGTTATTTATTTTTCTCATAACTCTCCATGTGTATCACAATTCATTGTTTCTGCTAGGAACCAACATTGTTATATGAGGTGGTTGAAAGAAAACACCTCATAAATTGAGCATTTTTCTACTGTTTTTTGGACAATGAATATTGAATTAAGATGTATTGTTGTTTTGAATTTAACATTGATATGCATTACCATATAGCCAACCAATTCAGGAGTCCCACTGTTATAACGATATAACTAAAATGGCACTAGAATCCAAAGACATAATTTTGATTAGAAAAATAATATTTTATTCGGTTTTTATTGAAGATTTGTTCACAATGTTGATTTATAACTACTGATTCTGATGGCTTCCAATATTACCTGAATTCTAGTTATATATGATATGCATGAACACGTGCCATTGAGGGACACCTAAATGAGGAATGAGAAGCATAAATACATTAAATGTTTTTAAGAATTTAGCCAACCAATTTAAAATTAACATTTTCAGTCTTCATTCTTCATTAAGTGGAAGGCTTAAGCTAATTATTTGGGGACATGAGGTTTCTTTACACTAGATTAAAAATCGTGAACTTCACAATTTTCTTGCAGTAATGGTTCCACCGATTGTTTCGTTTCGTGTGGTTTGGGTATTTATTAGTTATCGCACAACATATGTACCTTGCTTAATTTCTATTTAGATTGACGCTCCTTTCTCATTTATAAGCTCAAACTGACTAATGGATTCAAATTAAGTCATATAATATTTTCAGTCATTAAAAATTTCCTATTTATTGGTGGCCGTATAATGTCAGTCAGGTTAATTTCAACAACAATGCATAAATGGCACTATATGTCATTGTTTCTCATCCATAAGTTATGAGTCACGAATTTAAAATTCTGTTATACGAGGACTCCCATTCATGGTGTTTTGGCTGTTGTGTTTTTCTTTTTTAAGTCTTGTCCTTTTTCCTCTTTAGTTTCCTGTTCTCAAGCTTATTTGTTTCTTTACCTTTGCTTTTATAATCAATTAAAAAAAAAACCAAAAAGAGGAGACTCTTGTTTCCCATAATTCCCTGAGCAATCTTTAAGAATTTAATCGATTTGTGGAAGTTTGGTTAACAATCATTCAAAAAAATTAACTTTTATCATATCAATTTTTATTTTCGCTCCATCAATTTAAGATGAAGTCAGAAGTTTAAAATAAATAAGACTTGGGAATTTTTCCAACTCACGGATGTTGTGACCTGATCATTGGAAAATGGCATTAGGTTCTCTACAGAACCCCAAATATCTTTACATGTCTGCAAAGCCGAAATCTTAACTCGTTCAATTCTTACTGTCCCAAGAAAAAAAAAAAACAAACAACACTTTCACTTTCTCGGAATCAGAAAAAACACATTGATTAGCCCAAAACAAGGCAAACAAAAAAATGGAAACTTAAAGAAAGAACCTTTAAATTAATGACTATAATAAAATTTGACATTTCGTTTCCATAAATCTGATGTAACAACAGACTAAAATAGTTAATCGAATTTACCATTTACATTGTTGAATCAACAAACAAAAAAATTTGAATTTTTTTTTCCTAACCTTTGAATAATGATTTCTCCGATTCATCAGAAAAATCTTCTGATCAATGAAATTGATTGATTCATAACCCTAGTTTCACCGTCTGTATCTAAATCAATAAGATTTGAAGAAGGAGAAGAGGAGCCACGATTAGGTCTCATCCTCCTCATGAACGAAACCACTCCGCCAGCTGCTCACCTCAGCTGGTCCTCGTACTTGCATACACTGAATGGCATGATGACTTGTTCTCCTATCTTGAGCTCCACCTTGTCGTCTAACCATTTGAGTCGGTATGGACGTGGATGCTTGGTTGTTTGAAGACCTAACCTGTCCACCAAGTACTTGCTAGCTACATTAGTGCATGAACCGCCATCAATGATAAGGCTACATACCTTGGATTGTACAGTACATCTTGAGTGGAAGATGTTTCTCTCTGGATGGTCTCTGGCTCAAAGATTGCACTTAGAGCTCTCCGTGTAACTAGAAGTTCTCTTACATCAGGATAATCAACCACTTACTCCTCATACTCTAGTGGTTCCTCCTCAGCCTCATCTTGAGACTCGTACTCTCCATCTTCACGGATGATCATGACTCGTTGGTTTTGACATTCTCGAGCATAATGGCTTTTGCCGTTGCACTTGAAGCAAGTGACATTTCGGGCTCGCTGGTTTTGAGCTTGACTTGGTCTGGTGCCTATAAATAAATGGGAGAAAATAAAAACCATTAGAAAATCATTAGTTATATGTTTACATCACCTTAATCTGGAACTGATTATACGTTTTCTAGTGATATTTAACAATGAGTGAGAAACAAGGTATAACATGGACCATACGATAATCATGTAATATTATGTTTGGTTTCAAGTGCATATTTATCTTTAAATAAATATCCAGAGCTAAGGTATGGTTGACAAAAAGAAAATATCTAGATTTAAGACTGTCGTTTTATCGATGAATCCATATTTCTAGTGTATTATGACACCAACGTTTTGTTCAGAACTGATCAATTGAAATGAAGGTATTAGATAAGCTCACTCCGAAGGTGATAGTCATGTACTTTCCGTTCAAATATACACTTTCAGAGGTTTAAAAATTAGGAATGAGATATTTCATTTGGAAGATAGAAATTCCTCATAAGATTATTTATTAGGTTTGGCTAGCAATAGCGTTAATAATGGGGACCGAATAAAACTTATTCTGGTGCGGCCTAGTCTCACAAAAGAATATGGATCATTTATTGTTATCAAATTTTAAGACAAAGAAGATCTTATTCATTTGGAATAAATCTTTGTTTATTAATACACTTAGCTTTGAACAGCCAGAGAGGAGAAGTTTTTCAAGATGCTCCAGTCCAGAAACATCCACAAGAAACTCAGAAAGATTTGAACAGTATCTAAACATGAAGAGCGTGCTACAAGAAATACGTTTAGCTATAGAAAATTCTCTTTGTCTTTTGGACTTAACAAATTGGTGAAGATATCTGCAACATTGTCCTCAATTCGAACCTCTAAAGTTTTAATTGTTCCATCAAGCACCTTCTCCCGTCTCATACATTTGGAGACACCGTTAATCAACCAATTCCAATAGACCAAAAAGTGGAATACGGAACTAAAATGAATCCCATGAAGATCATAAAAGGAACATCATGTCCCCAAATTAAAAAAAAAAAAACTGAATTTTAAAGAGTGTGAATGGTCATAACAATGAATACCATTTGAAATATGCATTGTGGGACACCTAAATGAGGAATGTGAAGCATAAATACCTTGTTTCTTATTTATTCGGAGCCACCGTTAATCAACCAAATCCATTATACCAGAAAGATGAATCTAGAATTGAAATGAGTCAATAACGATCAGAAAAGGAAATTAATGTGCCCAAATGCATAAAATAGAATTTAAGTACACCTGCTGGTCTATAAGACATCACCAAACGGTGGAAAGGATCCCGGATTACACTCCAATATGTATATAAAAAATGGAAGCCTTATCCGCCATTTCGTAATCATGGAGTAACTTAACGCTGAAAAGGGTGCAAGTCCTGTGTCGTAATAATAGTTAATGAATAATTCGTATAAGAAAATGAAAGGACTCATTTTATCCTAGTATGACATGACTGATGAGTCATGTCTTCCACGACTTTGTGATTCCAATATATCAAAAAAAGGAATCTGGAACAGAAATGAGTCCAATGAAGATCAAAGAACTAACTTCATGTCCTTAAATGCTTAAAACACCTAAATGAGGTTAGATAAGAATTTCGGATTTCTCTGGAGTCACCGTTAATAACATAAATCCAAGTATTATTTAAAGATAATATATTTAGGCAATTTCAGATTATCTTGTCCGGCGAGATAATTATTTTTAGGTGTCCATATAAAATCATAAAAAAGTATTTATGCATCTCATTCTTCATCAAATAACAATGCATATTTCATTCTCGTGATATCTGGTTAGATATATAATCTAAATTACATCACGGTGTTTGCAATCTTGATCGTGTTGACGAATGTTGCTGGCGCCATAGGGGTGCTTTCTGACTCTTGGTGGCACCATTCTCATCGAACGAGACTGGTAATGTTTTTGACCATATATGTGCACGCTGAATGCAATTTATAGCGAGTTTATATTGCTCTTTTGACCACCAAAGAGGGATGTGGTTATGTCGGAAGGTCATCCACCAGCGGTATTGACAAGAATGAATTCTGTCATTAGAGGCATTGATTTGAGCTCGAAGCTACTGTCTCCAGTCATCACCGGTCTCATCATTAGCTTTGTCTCTCTGAAAGCGTCAGCCATCACTTTTGCAGCATGGGCCACTACAACCGCTTGGGTCGAATATGTACTCTTCATATCAGTGTATAACGGTGTTCCTGCGATAGCACAAAGCAACGAGAGACGGATCTTGCGTTCCAGGACAAAACCAGCAGAAGGAACAGATGCAGCTGTGTCCGTTTCTGTCGTTCAGGGAACCGAGTTGGTTTCTCAAAGAAACCAACCATGTAGAACCGGAATGCTGAAGATTCTTGATAGACTATCCAAGTCCTCTTTTGTTGGCGCATGGAGAATTTATATCAACCAAGAAGTTGTACTCCCCGGGGTTTCTCTAGCTCTCTTGTTCTTCACCGTCCTCAGGTTTTCTTTCTTCTTTCTCTTTACGTTTCGTATTTCGTTCACATAAATGATTCTCAAGTGGATGATTTGTTGCTGGTTTCAATGGTTTATTCGGATTGACATGCCACTTTAACACAGCTTTGGAACATTGATGACGGCGACATTGCAGTGGGAAGGGATACCTACATATATCATAGGTATAGCTAAGCAGAGGAATAAGTGCAGCGGTTGGACTAGCGGCTACAGTCGTTTATCCTCTAATGCAAACCCGTATCTCAACGCTGAGAACCGGCCTCTGGTCCTTCTGGTCTCAGGTGTATTAGTAACTTATGGACCGTATTTTGATTCATCTGATTTGTTATAACAAGTCTTTTTTTCATTCTTCGTTAGATATAGTCGCTAGTAGTGTATCCTATATTGAATTTAGTAGAGCATGACCATGTTAGATTTGATTGTGGCTGTGTAATTTTATGCATCAACTGCAAACTGATGACTCTAGAAGCATAAATACCTTGTTTCTCATATACAGATTTCTTTTTACATCGTTTTTGATCAAAATATCTCTTGAGGTATACCTAAAGTTGCTTGTTTAACTAAATCAAGTTAACTAACAAACGCACCGACTTGGACCGAAACGGGAAAGGCCTAAGAAGCTCGTATTCTATTTGATGGATGAAATAACATGTATGTATAGTCAATGCTTCTGAAGCAAACTCCTTGGCGAATGTGCACAATAGATCATGCATCTCTACTCGACCGCCAGAAATATTGATAAGGAACTTATCTTTTAGTCCATCCCGAAGCTTAGTAAACTCATAATCACATTCTTTTTGCAGTTTGTCATTGTAAGTTGTAAGTTGTAATATTCTCAACACTAATTCATGTCCCTCATTTACAATTATGTAAAAGCCGCTGAGAATTTAAGTGCTCTTGTGTTGGAGACACACATATCGATGTTAAGGTGAGGACTTGTTTGGTCGGTATCGAGATAGTAGCAAGTTGCTGTTTCAGGCTCATTAGCATCATCCTGGCCATCACCATCATCGCTATCATCATATTGCTCTTGTGTTGGAGACACACATATCGATGTTAAGGTGAGGACTTGTTTGTTCTTGATTCAGAAGCTGAAGAACACTTGAGAGACAAGATTCGTGTCTGAAACAGCAACTTGCTACTATCTCGATACCGACCAAAAAAGTCCTCACCTTAACATCGATATGTGTGTCTCCAACACAAGAGCCCTGAAGCTACGAAGAGAAGACACCGACGGTGAGCTTCGTCGAACCGTCCGGCGTCACAGAGAGCGTGGATCACACTGCGCAGGTTAAGCGAGTCGGGACGATATCCACGGAGGCAGAGGCCGTCGATAATCCGGAGAGCCTCGTCCGGGTTCCTCCGGACGGTTCGACGAAGCTCACCGTCGGTGTCTTCTCTTCGTAACTTCAGGCATATTGAGTGTAAGAGCATTAAATACACTTCATGACCTGGCGGAACCAGCATAAAAAATATCCTTTCATTGACTACTCATTTTACACGTAACATCGCGATTTTATATAATCACAAGATAATTATTCAAATATGAATGTTTAAACGTACGTTGTGCAATAAATATTGACTTGCGGGCTGTAAGGATAACAAATAACTCGTCAAAGTTACTTCTTGATTTAAAAAAGCCATCCAAAGATTTATTGTAATTAACAATAAATATCCCACAAAAGATCAAATCACATATTGGCCGATATATTATAATTTTTCTTCTTAAGGATCATTCAGAAGCATAATGATATTACTATACGTTTTGTTTATGAACATCTGGATGTAACAATCCATGAAAAAGATCCCGGTAGTTGATTAACATACCTTCTATGTAGATTTGTTTTGTAGGATAAGGCTTTTTCTATAATATATCTTTGGGGATCTCCAGAAAGAGCTTTGCGAACATTTCATTTGCCCTCAGCGCGGGGAAAGTGCGGCCTTACTGGTGTCTTTGATGGGCTTACCCTTCAAAACACACATACACCAACACAAAGATGAATACAAGATTCCCAAATTTTGTTATCAATCTTATATCATGGATATATACACATGTAGAAACCGAGAAAGATATCACATTTTATGCAAACGAAAACACAAATAGAATTAAGTAACGCCCAATACGGCAATACTACAACCTACCATGCAGTAATGACATCAAGGGGATAAAAAAATAGAATGAAAAGCTAAATATGGGGATTAAATGTCGAATTTTTGTTACCTTATAGGGAGTGCACCCAAGACAATACCACTGCAGTGAAGAGCAGCAATTGCACTTTCAGCCTGAGATATTAGAACAAAGTATGAGTTCCCCCATTAACAATCATAGTCCATAGATGTGAACCAAATCAAAGTGAAACTCAAATGAAAGTTTGAATCTTGAGATTCAAAGAAACTCAGAGACAATCTTTAAAAAGTAAGAAGCTTTATGAAATGCTAGTCCTGGTTTATTTAAATGCATTTAACGAGCATGAGTAGTCAATGAAAGGATATTTTTTATGACTCTTTGACACAGAGAGCGTGGGAGACATTTACTTGTCAGGAATTCATTGTTATGAACATTTTTACTCTTCAAATTCAACACAACAATACATCTTAATTCAATATTTATTGTAAAAAAAAACAGTAGAAAAAGGCTGACCATAAAATGAATATAAGACTGAAAATCTTAAAAAAGGATATGCCTATTTAGGAGTTTCACAATACATATTTCTAATGGTATTCATTGTTATGATCATTTTTACCATAATTCCAAGAGTTAAATTGTTGAACGATTACAACAAAAGGGGTTGGTTACAACTCATGCTCATGAAATTAGATACCTTTTGCAGTCAATATGTGTTGATCAGATGGAACGGGGTTAATGAGAAATTGCAATTTTCCGTGGTATTTTTCTATGTTATATCTTGTTAAACACGTAAAGCTAATGAATTATGGTAATATTATAAGTTTTATGCATTACCATATAGCCAACCAATTTAATGATCGAAATATGCATTTTCAACATTTCATCACCGTTATTTAAATTCTATTTTGTTGCAGATGTCATAATATACGTCATAAGCGAATCACTTCATGTCCCCAATAAAATTGAGGGACTTAAAAACTTAACATGTCTTATAATAACATTTGACTCCATAAAAATGGAATTTGTAATGATGACGGGTAGAAGATTCCTAGTACTATTTAAGAATACTTTCCCTCCCAGTTAAAACAATTAAGATCACGACTTCATCTTAACATAAATGAACTTTATTTCCCCAAAATTTATAGTGCTATTCATTTAAATTTATACTCGAGATTGATAAGCCGAAGAATCAAAGTATCGACGCAAAGAACCAGTCTTTAGACATCAGAACACAAAGAAGCAGGTCGTCCACTCTCTCAGAAGAGAGAGGATGGCGAGCTGCTCACTTCGAAGAGGTAGGTCGCCAACTCTCTCTTTTGAGAGAGAGAGAGAGAGTGGCGAGCTGGTCCTCCCAAGGGGCAGGTCGCACATTCTCTCTCCCAGGAGAGAGAGAGAGTACGACCTAGTCCTCCCAAGGGAGCAGGTCGCTTGCTCTCTCCCCTGAGAGAGACAAAGAGGCGACCTGGTTTCCAGAAAATAGATAGCCAGTCGGCCATACGCAATGTAGCTACCTGATCATGGTCTTTAGACATCAAAATACGAAGAAGCAGATCACCAGTCCGTTTACGGAGTATAGCTACTTGGTCACGGTCCCTAGACAACAGAACACGGAGAAGAAGGTCGCCCACTCTCTCTCCCGGGAGACAGAGAATGACGACCTGGTCTCCTGAAGGAGCAGGTCACCCATAATCTCTCCCGGGAGAGAGGGGATGGAAACCTCGTCTCCTCAAAGGAGCAGGTCACCCGTTCTCTTTCCCGGGAGAGAGGGGATGGTGACCTGGTCTCCTGAAAGGAGCTGGTCGCCCATTATCTCTCTCTCGGGAAAGAGAGAATGGTGACCTTGATGGGAATCGGGACGTGGACCGCACCAACGGACGAGAAGAAGGAAAACTGCGACCACAGTTGGAGGTTGGCCGAGTTAGTATGGGAGCCTTCGACCGTGGTACGGGGGCCATCGACCCCGGTACGGGAGCCATCAAATGCGGTACGGGAACCAACGATCGGGTCGTCTACTGTATTGACCCGATGCGATCCAGGAGCGAGCTGAGGAAGGATCTACGACCGAATGACCGAATTCTTTGTCCTAGAGTTCAGAACTCACACCCAATTGACCAAGAAAATGAGAACAGTCGAATCAGAATGGCCTTGGTACGGGGAAAATCGGAAGTTGGTTGGGAAACCCCTTTTCTCGGTCATGAAGCGCAACCGGAACTGATGGACCGTGGGACGGACATGTTGCAAGGACCCTTCACCAAACACAAGCTCAGGGAACTTCAGACTCAGGTTCAATCTATGGTTCAGGGACTCGGACTCAGGCTGGAACAAGAAGAAGAACTACACGGACCGGCTTGGTGGACCATGATTCATGCTATCGCGACCGAGTAGCTCAAGGGTCACATTTGGGGTAGTTTGAGGGTCATCTTGGAATAGTCAACTCATTAGTAGTTTGCGAGTTTTCTATGTCTAGTTTTCTGTATAATCTATTTATTCTCTTTGACTAGAAAACTATATAAGTATTGAACTTTTCGAATTGAATAAAAGACTTTAGATCTTTTTATGAACTTTGTTCTCTTGAGAATTCTGGCTATCTCTTTGTTCTTCAGGAACAGTCCAACTGTCAGTAAGGGTTACTTCCGCAGTGAACGTCCCAAGGCCGACGTGGTGAGTCATATCCACGGTCCAAAGGAGTGGGAATACTAGAAGCATTCCGCAACCTCTAACGGTCCAAGCGATCTCCTGCAAACCGTAAGTGCTAGTAGCCTCCGGTCAAAGAACTATCCAACACTCGTGCCACCTGAAGTGTCATTCCGGGACAAGGGTTCTATCAAGTGGTATCAGAGCCACTTCTGGTTGGTACCATCAAATCCGCCTTCTCACCTTTCCAAATTTCTTCTATCTATTAAAAAAAAAAAAAAAATCTTATCTGTCTATCTGTTCTAGCTTGCTGAGCCAACCGAAAAAAAAGGTGTAAGATCTAGGAGAAATCGGATCTGGTTAGGTTAATCAGCTGGCAAAGAAAATCTTGAAATCTGTCTATATCTTTTCTTGGTTGGAATTGCTTACCGATTGGTTGGGATTGTTCGTCTAGAACATTGAGAAACAGAACAGTGAGCGACCCTAAAAACGTGAGCCAAACACTTGAGAGTGGAAGTACCAAATTTTTTTAATTTTTTTGTTCAGTTTTTTCAGGAAAAGACCGGATGTCTAGGAGTGAGGGAGAGCTACTGGAAGTTGGATTGACAAATGAACAACTTACGTATTTAAATGAGCATTTTATTCAGGTTATGAATTCTGGCCTGGAAGGGATTCATAAGAGACTAGATCGAGTCCAAGAAGATCAACAAAGCCGGCAGTCTCATGCACCAAGAAGAAACAAGATCTGTGTTGAATAACGTTGATGATGTTATCATATTTTCTGTTAGTCCATTTAACATGTGCATGACCAGTGCTCTCTCGGTGATGGGTGAATCCACGTTGGTGAGATTGTCAGAGAGTGTCTTGAGCTTTTGACAATAGTCCTGGACAGAGAGAATTGTTATGTAGAAAAACAACTTTAAGGGTAGAAATCTGAATTATGAATTGAAACATATAAATTGATTTTTGGTTTAGCTATAACAAATTAACTTGGTTCCTAAATATTTTTTATTCATTGATAAAAAAATTGTACAGCACATACCGATTCTTATTTTTTGTCTATTGGATTTTGTTGATTAACAGTGTATCCCAATGAAGCAGAAACAAGGTGTTTATGCTACTAATTCCTTATTTAAGAGTTCCACAATGCATATTTCTAGTGGTATTCATTGTTATGACCATTTTTACTCTTTAAAATTATGTTTTGAAGTATTAGGGACATGAAGTTCCTTTATTTATCTTCGTGGAACTCATTTTGGTTCCAGATTCTTCTTCTGTGTCTATTGAATTTGGTTAATTAAAATTATCTTCAAATGAATCAGAAACAAGGTATATATGTTTCTCATTCCTCAGTTAGGAGTCCCGCAATGCATACTTCTAGTGGTATTCATTGTTATGACTATTATTACTCTAAAAATTCTGTTTTAAGCATTTGGGGACATAAATTTTCTTTTCTGGTCTTTATTGGACTCATTTTAGCTCCAGATTCTTATTTTTTGTCTATTGGAATTTGTCATTTTTACTCATTTTCTAAAACTAAACTTTAATAGACTTTAATTAGTGACAATGGAACTGATTCTTTAATAACCAATTAAATATACGGGGCGAAGTTAGACAATTACACCAGTTAAAACTCACAGGAGCGTGGGCTGCACATTATAAATGAAACATGACTGCTCATCTATTGCCTTAATTTCTGAAAGATATAAGGTGTACTGTGTGATTAGCTCTTACAACTTCAGTGCTTTTCGCTGATTTCCTATTGAATGAGCTCAGATAGATCTGAATTTTCTGATTTTGATTTGTTTTCTTCCAAACTTGTTATGTGCAGCTCTGCATGCTTCGTGTGTGTTTTGGTGTTTGAGGCGAGAAGCTGGGACGAGTTATGGGGTATCATAAAAGGAATTGTGCTAAATGGAGAAGACACATATTAACATACACTCATACAAGTTAGTGATTCATGCACAATTAAATTTTAACGCATGCTCCTAAAATACAATTTGACGTAAACACCCCTTCTTCCTATACAGTACGGTACTTAGAGCATCTCCAATGGTAGGTTTTAATCTAGGAACTACACTAATAAAATAAATAAAATTTAAATAAAAATAGGAGAGAGAGTGTAGAGAGGTTCTTAAACAAGAGTTTATAGAACCGGTTATAATCTTCTCCTTCCACATGTCACTTATCTAACATTTTGATAGTTTTAAAAAATTGAATATAATTATAAAATTAAAATATTAATTTTTTTATTTTTTTAGAAACCCACAAGGGTTCTGACCATTGGAGATGGTCTTACCGCCTTTCCTGGAGGTTCACGTTTCTTTTCAATTGAACCACATCAAATTTATTGACTACAAGCTATGTTTTCTTGTAACACGGAGGTGATCAGACTTATGAAATGATAGCCAGGTATGAAATAGATAATTCTTAAAATTATAGTATACGTGGAGTAAGAATGATCATCTCATTGTCTAGCATCTTTTCGATGGTCCTAAGGACCGCAATATTTAATTTCACAACATATTTAATGCTCTTAGGAATATAATTGTGAAATTGAGACAATATACCAGAAAGATGAATCTGGAACTGAAATGAATCAATGTTTCAAAAACATGAAGTTTTCACCCTGAAGAGGCAAGCTAGTTAGCAGGCTGAGGTCTCGTTCGTTAATGGAATTAACCAGACAAATCGCTCCACCAACTAAGAAGGGCCATACACCGCCACCCATAGAATCAAGAAAGAGCTCTCAGTCTGTCAATCCTTACTATGTCTGGACCTGGTAAGTTTCCCCGTGTTGAGTCAAATTAAGCCTCTGGCTCCACTCCAGGTGGTGCCCTTCCGTCAATTCCTTTAAGTTTCAGCCTTGCGACCATACTCCTCCCCGGAACCCAAAAACTTTGATTTCTCATAAGGTGCCAGCGGAGTCCTAAATGTAACATCCGCTGATCCCTGGTCGGCATCGTTTATGATTGAGACTAGGACAGTATCTGATCGTCTTCGAGCCCCCAACTTTCGTTCTTGATTAATGAAAACATCCTTGGCAAATGCTTTTGCAGTTGTTCGTCTTTCATAAATCCAAGAATTGTTTAAAATCAAGAAAGAGGCCGCGAAACTAAATTAAAGTTCTGATCCCCTTTGATTAAACGGCTTCTAGGAGTTTGTGTGAAAATGGAACAAATGATTATTAGTTCAGGGATTAAGGTCATCCGTGAATTTATAAGTATAAATACTCCAGCAGGTATCAATAAATCTATTAAAGTTTCGTGTTCCTCTTGTTATTTTTAACATGATATACTATGAATATGCAGAAAATTCAAGTAGAAGAAAGTGTTAACGATGGCAGAGACCAAAGACCACCTATTGTTGAGTTTCTTGGATATCATAAACTAACGCAACAGGAAATTGCGGCTCGACTAAAGAAACAAAAAATTAGGAGAATGGCTGCTCAGATTACCACAGCACGGAAATCAGATAGGCTGGCTAGGGAAAAAGCACAACAGAAAGAGCAAGAGAAAGAAGGAAGTCCCCCTTTGTTCCAGCATCCAAAAGAAAGAAGCCTCTTCGGCAATGGGTATGACCCATTATATTTGTTGACAAAGAGATGACGAAACATGTTATTGAGTGGCTTAAGATACAACCGTAAGTACTAAATTTGTTAAGATAGTAGTTCAAAGATTGACATTAGAGTAACGGATTTGGAGTAACAGATTAACCATAACTGCATTATTGTATATACCATCGATTTTTGAATGTTTTCCAAATGCAGTTTCATATCTCATTTCTCCGACCAGTCTTAAGCCTGTTACATAGAAATTTTGTAAACTGAGTTTTTAGAGTTCAATGAAGATCACAAATCCAATAGACCAAAAAGATGAACTAGATGCATTATATGCTCAGATAAATAGTGCAACACAATATGTTGGTTGCGTAACAATCAATGACCTCCTTTTCTGATCATATTTTTGTATTCATGGGAATAAACATCTTCACATTTATCTCTCCATTACTCCGTAGCGTAAACATTATTGGATAGCACAAAATAATGTATGTTGGTCCAAATTTTTTTGAAGTTGGACATGTTTTTGATAGCGTAAATTTGCTAAAGCAATCCAGAAGTCATCTTTGCTACCAAACAACTTGCTAACAGAGATTTTATCATCGGTTTCATCCACATCCAAATCAGATACTTCAGCCGCTGCATATTGTGTATGGGGGTATATCAAATTCTTCATCTCCCACATATGCAAGCGTCCTGGGAGGGACAAAAGATTGAGTTGGAATTTGAGGCATGGCAAGAATTTTGTGGCATTCCATTAACAGTTGGAGGATATCCAAAGGAGAAGTGTCCAGATGGAAGCGGATTGGTGGAGGGCATCCTATGGTCATATGTATGATATCCAAAAGAAAAATGTCCAGATGGATCCGAACTGGTGGATTGCATTCCTTGGTCAGATGGGTGATGTCTAGAAGAGAACTATCCTAATGGTGTTCTTTGATGCTCCTCCTTATCTAACCAAGGAAACTGGTTGACTAACTTTTGAAGTAGAAAATTGTCTAAACGTAGTATCTACATGATTACGAAATGAGTATAATAGGGGCGAAATTCCAGAGTGCCACACTACCTAGACTTTGTGATAAACGGCTTTTACTACTGACCAACTAATTGCTCAGACGAGCTATCCGCCATTTCGTAATCATGGAGTAGCTTAACGCAGAAAAGTTAATTATTATTATTTTTTGAGTTTCAATATATCAAATAATTCATAAAGTGGCTGTGGTTGGAATAACGCTAATAAGGACTCACATTTTCTTAAGCGATTAATCAGATGATATAGTAATTTAGATGATGTTTGTGTTTTTAAGATTAAAAGTTATCTTTTTCAAATAACTATCACGAGAACTGTTATACGAAGAGCTCTCCGAGTCTTGGGAAGATAAGCAATAAGATGAAGCCAAATTTGATGTTTAACAAACATATGCTCCGCTTTTTAAATCCTTTAATAATCCTTTTTTCATCACATTTCCAGCATTTAACAAATTAGAACCAATGTGACTATATCTAAGGCGATGTATAAATCATTTTCTTTGCTGGAAACTATTGACTGGGAGGTGAATAAAAGTAGTTGTTCCTATTGATGCATCATAATCTAATGGCTCAATAGAACAAGATAATGATGTGCAAATCAAATTAGTGGAAGATCCACTCAATGAATCTGTTACAATTCAATAAGAAAATAGTGTACCACAAGAACCATCAAGGCGATCTGTAAGGGAAAGAAGATCTGCCATTTCAAATGATTACATGGTTTACCGAAATATGCATTGTGGGTAATTTGAGAACAATTACTTCATATCATTTAATGATCACAGAAATAATTATATAACATTTTAAATTTATAAAACTGTGACAAAGAAAATACAAAAATACATATTATGAAAACCACTATTCGAATATATCCTTCATTATGCAAAATCGTCGCTTAACTTTGACCGGAATATATGAACGAAAATATCTGTTGACATAATATACTATCCTTAGTACTAAATGAGTGAAAATAAAAATTATTAGTCATATTGTAACCAAGGAAATTATGATGATGGGAATTTTATGCATTTCATTGTTATAACTATTCTTATTCTTTAAAGTTCTGTTTTATGCATTTGAGTTCCAGATTCCTCCTTATGGTATATTGGATTTATAATCATTTCACAATGCATAATTCTCTGTGATAATCCAATAGACCACATATCTGGTTGAAGATTTATACTAACATGATTTAAAATACCACTAGAATTATGCATTGTGGGACACCTAAATGAGGAATGAGAAGCATAAATACATTGTATCTCATTCAATGGGAGACACTTAATAAACCAAATCCAATATACCAAAAAGAGGAATCTGGAACAGAAAAAGTCAAATCAAGATAAAAAAATGACTTCATGTCCCCAAATGCATAAAACAGAATTTTAAAGAGTACGAATGGTCATAACAATGAATACCACTAGAAATATTCATTCTGGGACACTTAAATGAGGAATGAGAAGTATAAATACCTTGTTCCTCATTTATTGGGAGACACCGTTAATCAACCAAATCAAATATACCAAAAATCATATTTTGTGTTTTTTGGACAATGAATATTGAATTAAGATGTATTGTTGTGTTGGATTTAACATTGATAATGTAGATTGAGATAATTTCACGCTCTCTGTGATACCGATTTAATTTCTTTATAATATATATTTTAGTTGATTTTTAAAATTTTATTTGATTTTTTTCATATTGGATTTAGGTGTCTCACAATGCATATTTTTAGTGGGATTTATTGTTATGTATTCAAGAAATTGCAATTTTACATATATATGGTCATAACAATGAATAATAGAAAGAGAAAGCTAAAGAAGAAGAAAAGAGGTGGCTGATATAATAATTAACTAGAAATATGCATTATTGATATTTTCTTTAATACATAACAATGAATCCACCAGAATCTTGTATATCCATTAATTAAGAATCTAAATATTTTAGGTCCCGGACCATATGATATTACCACTAGAAATATGCATTGTGGGACACCTAAATGAGGAATGAGAATTATAAATAAAAATTTAGCTTATATTTGGTTGATTAACAGTGTCTCCCAATGAATGAGAAACAAATTATTTATGATTCTCATTTCTCATTTAGGTTCGCCTTAGTATTGAATACTGACAAACACTCTTTTTTAAGTTTTCGATTATTTTAATGGTCATGAGAACAGAATACATATAATAGTTTAATAGATTTAGACGAACCATCGTATAATGTTTAAACCATCTTGTAGAAATATTGTGACTAATAGTCACTTGGAGGTTTTCTTTAAAAACCTTGTAAGAAAAATTAGTATATCATTTTCACATATCAAACCTGAAAAACAATGATGCAAATATCTCAAAAACGATGGATCATTAACTGTAAAATAAGGTTAATGATAGCCTTAAACAGATATGCACGGAGAATATATCAAAAAAATGATGACCAAAAAGGTTAATAATTATGATAACTCAACCGAAATGACATAATGGAATATCAACTGTTTGAAGCTCTTGGTGATCATTACGATATGATATTCTTTAATATTCATCATAATTATATTCATCATAATGTGACTGAAAAATAAGTCTGCAGCACCGTCATGGGGTAAGGAACTGTTTGAAGTTCTTGGTGATCATTAAGACAAAGGAGCTCTAAGGAATACTATGTTCCTTATATGTCACTAATCAATGACATATACATTAAAGCTTCTTTGAATCTTGGATATGTAAACTTCATATCCAAGTTTATGCATCGAACTCTTGAGATTCAAAGAAAGTCAGAGACAATGTTTAAAAGGTAAGAAATTTGAGTTTCACTTTGGGGACAGGATCCGAGCAATAAGTGTTTTCTAGTCCTAAATCGGTATCACATCATAATCATGTGTCATGCGACAGAACATGCTCAAAGCAAAAAACAGATCCTCAGTTCGCGCTCATCACGAGAATAAACAAGGTATTTATGCTAAAAATTCTGTGGGTAAAATGTTTTCACATAAGAGCATGAACTGGGGGTTCAGAACGTATTAGGTCTCAATCTGGTTGAAGATTTATACCAACTAGAAATATGCATTGTGGTATTCTGTGAGCATATAGACATTTTTTAAGAATTTTAGTCAGCATTTCAGTTCCAAATTCATCTTTCTGGTATATAAGATTTGACATGGGGAACCTAAATAAAAATTGATATGATAAAAGTTGATTTTTTTGAATGATTGTAATGGTCGTGAAGCAAACTCCTTGGTAATTTTGGTCTATTGGATTTGGTTGAAGACTATGATTTGGTGGGTAGTCTTCCCCAGTCCATATGAATATTACTATACATTGATATTGAGGGAGACACCAATAATTAACCAAAAAAAATTATACTAAAAAAGAAAAATATGGAACTAAAATGAGTCACATGAAGATCCTCGTACTATTATCACCCAAGCAACAAGCCTATCTTCATTGGACTCATTCATTGGGAGACACCATTAACCAACGAAATCCAATAGACCGAAAAGTGAAATCCTGATATATATTGTAATCCTGACTAATTACTTTTATGCATTTACGATCCCATTGTTTTATAGAATACCACAATGCATATTTCTAGTTGGTATAAATTTTCAACCAGATTGAGACCTAATACGTTCTGAACCCCCAGGTCGTCGACAAAATCTTGTTGGTGTGATATTCAAACTGAAGAACGGTCATAAAGACGGTATTTCTGCCGGCCAAATCCATTTATCTGACCATTTTTACTTATCAACCATATTTCATTCATTGTGGTATCCTGATAAAAATAACTATATTATTATAGTGTTAATAATATAATCTAGGGTATATGTCCCCAAATGCATAAAATTGAATTTCGAAGAGTAAAAATAGTCATAACAATGCATACCACTAGAAATATGCATTGTGAGACTCTTAAATAAACATTAGTCCTTCAATGCTCGCATGTCTCATTCCTCATTTAGGTGTCCCACAATGATCTGACGAATCTGGTTGAAGAATGAACCCATTGTCATTGACTTATCAAAATAAAATTATAAATGTATATTTAGTATTTCCAACTTTATGATCAATAACAGTCATAATGAAGTACTTTACATCTTGAAATGAGAAATGGAAATTGGAAATGGAGTGTAAACAATGACATAAACAGTGTCATTATAATATCTACCAGAAACTTTGAACAAGATTTCTCTGTGGATACATATCATGTATCACTGTAATCCACTGTTATGAAGTGTATGTATTATCACAATTTGGGACACCCAATAAATGATATGCGAATACGACAAAAACACTGTTAATAACGGCCACCAATAAAGATCCACAATACCTCAAAAAATTGCAACTCATTTGATTTATATCAACATATTAAATATGCGTGGTTGACTAACGTATAACTTTGACATGGATAAACCACAAAAAATATTGTGATACACATACTAACAATGAATAATGATATTAAGTCCCTCAATTAAGTGCTAAATTGAGCCAATACTGGTATATAATATATTGAATAGATCGCATATTGTAAAATACTGCATTTCAGTTCTATTAATTCCAATCTGAAAACGTGGAATTATTAAATAACTACTAATACAAATGAATTGGTTACTCCTTAAAATTTGGTTTTATCCATTTGGAAATATGCCGGCAATTCAAAGTACCCATCTTTTCATTCAAATTAGTAAACTTTTGAAACACAATTCTCAGGAACACCAACTTCAAAGCATCATCGACTCTTTCATTAGCTTCCATGATTGTCAGAATAGTGCTTTTCAGATCTTCGATCATTAAATTGGTTGGCTATATTTCTGTGACAAAGAAAATGATATTTCTATCGCGGTTTATAGCAAAAGAATGAAGACTTACTACTTGGTCATGAGCATTAGTTGAAGCAACTTGTTCAAAGTTTCTGGTAGATATTTCACATATTGTTAACATATGTGAAATACATAATTAAAAAGGAACTATGACCATCAAATTTTAGACATGAGATTCCCAATGCAGTGTCCACTAACTCATATTGATTGGTTATACGTTAGTCAAGTTGAATGATTGTAAACTATTTTATACCCCATGATATTGTAAAATACTGCATTTTAGTTCTAAACTTTATATTAGAACCGATGTCTTCAAAGGCCAACTTCTATGATCATTCATATGAACGGATGTTATTTGACATGAAGATTATAAAATATTTAGTACTTCATATTGAGTAATGGTCAGAATAACGGTATTTCTGTAAAACTTGAAAATGTCAGAGCCTTCATCGGTTTTGTGTTTAAAATGAAGTGTGATAGTACGTCAACACGTTTTACAAAATGAAATACATCGCGATAGTTGTTGATCAAGATGTAAACCTTTAATTCTAAGCATAAAATGCATATGTCATTGTTTCTTTCTTTGTCCACAGAGAAAACATTAATCTACGATCGCGATGTACCATATAATGTCAAAGTTATATAAAACAATGAATTTACAGGAGTAAAAAAAAATACTAAATATTATGTGGTGTTAACAATATATCCATAAACACATTTCTATTATGATTACTCTTTTTGAGCAGACCTATGTTTCAGGTGGGACGCCTAAATGAGGAACGAGAAGCAAAAATATATTATTTCTCATTCATTGGGAGACGAAAAAAGACAACAAAGTAGATGAGAAATTGAGCACAATAATGAGTCACTTCATTACTGATGCGATCATGGATAGCACCAAGGATGGAGAGCTTGAACCAGAACCAGAAGCTGAGCTTAAGGCTGTGGAAGAGCATGGAGCAGAAGGCGTGAAGCTTGTAGCTGAGGATGCTTTGCAAGTACCGGACGCTTTGCAAGTACCGGCCGGAGCCATGACCAGGGCGCGGACCAGGCAGCTGTCTCAAGCGCTATGTTCTTTACTTAGTTCTGCCAATGTTCAGTACAACCTTAAGGAGGAAGATGTGCAACACACGACTTTAGTAAGGTTCAGTAAGGATTCAGGAACCCCTTCCTAAATCGACTTTTAGTAAGGTTTCATGAAGATTTAGGTGGACCTTCCTAAATGGATGATTCGGATAGCATCAAGAGACCGCGTGTTCACATCAGTTGAAGAGTCAGTCAACATGGAATCAATTCAGTCAAGTCTTTACTTCATTAATGTATTGTTTTCCGTGTTGTCTTGTCTTGTTTTCTGAAACACAAACACTATATATGTATTTCGGAAATCATTGAATGAATAAGAAGTTAAGTTTGATCATTGCGATTGTCTTGGAGAGTGAATCTCTGTTGTTCCTTGTGAACAAACCCCTGTTGCTTGGTGAGTCATATCCAAACAACAACCCCTCTTCGGTCGTCTAAGTGAGTCATATCTTAGGACTGCTGAGGTTTGGAATATCAAGGGCCTTCCGCATCCCTTGTGCGACCTAACGATCCATTCCTTTGTTCTTGAGAGCTAGTAGCTCAATTGAGTTCAAAGTCTATCCAGACCAACTTTAGAGTGTAATCCGTGGGAGGGAGTTGATCCCCGTATCAAGTGGTATCAGAGCCCTCTTTGAAGTTTGGTATCTATTTCGATCCATCTTTCTCACCTCTTCATCTTCTTCTTAAAACAAAAACAAAAAACAAAAAAAATTATTTTCTGTCTATCTGTTCTCTGGGTGAGCCGCCTGATATTCAAAAAAAAAAAAAAAAGAGTACACAAAAGAAAAGTGTTTAAGGAACCAGGAGAAATCGGTTTCAAGGGTTGGTCAATCATCCAGAACCAAAAATCTTGCAATCTGTCTATCTACCTCTTCATCTACTCGGGTTGTTTGGATAGATTCATTGGGTTTGACAGATTTGTTATATTGGAACTCTTGAGATTTCACTGTGAGAGATAAACACTTGTGAGGCAGAGGGTTTTGATTAACTCGTTTGTCTAAGTGCTTGCAGGAAAATCCACACAGGAGAACGGGCCGTTGAAGAGTTTGGACCGGCCGTTGAAGAGTTTCTGCTTCTTTAACTTGTTTGTTCTTGTTTCTAGGAAAGATGTCCAATCCAAGTAATGATGAACAGGAGGACAACCAGAACGTTGGCCTTTCTAGAATACAAATGAGGGCCTTGATGGGAGAAATGAAAAGAATGATGAGATCAGAACTTGAGGAGATCAACGTTCGGCTTGATCGGGTTCAAGAGGACACCCAAACTAGACCACCACCAGAGGAAGCAACTGGTAGGTCACGAACCGCACGAAGGCGTACCAGAGCCAATGAAGAGTTTTATGAACACTCCTCTAGTGATAGCCAAAGAAGGACCAGAAGGCCTAGAGAGACCCGGGGGAGACAGGTGGCCTTAAGTTAAAAATCACGTCCTTCCATGGTAAAAACGATCCAGATGCTTACCTAGAGTGGGAGAAAAAGATAGAACTAGTCTTTGGTTGCCAGAACTATTCTGAACTTAAAAAGGTAAGGTTGGCCGCAACTGAGTTCTATGGTTATGCTATTAACTGGTGGGATCAAATTGTGACCAACAGGAGGAGAAAAGGTGAAAGACCCGTAGCCACATGGGATGAAATGATCACTCTCATGAGGAAGCGTTTTGTGCCCAGCCACTACAACCGAGACTTGCATCAGAGGCTTAGGAGATTAGTTCAAGGAACTAAGAGCGTTGAGGATTACTTCCAAGAGATGGAGACACTAATGATCAAAGCAGATGCTGATGAAGATCCGGAGGCTACAATGGCGAGATTTCTAGGGGGACTCAACCGTGACATCCAAGACAGGTTGGAGATGCAAGAGTATGACTGCCTAGAAGAGATGCTACAAAAGGCGATCTTGGTTGAGAAGCAGGTTAAGAGAAAGAGTCTACCTAAGTCCACCTATACACCGGTTGCTAAACTTAGCTACCAAGACAAGGGTAAAGCTCTAACCAAACCTATTTCTGATTTTAAAACTAATCCATCTTCTAGTAGTGTCAAGAAAAAGGCGGAAGCTCCTACTGCACGAGCCAGGGATATGAGGTGCTTCAAATGCCAGGGGCTTGGACACTATGCTAAGGATTGTACCAACAAGAGAGTCATGATTGTTCTAGAGAACGGTGACATAGAATCTGAGGATGAGAAGCCGCAAACAGATTCTGAGGAAGAGCAAATAGATTATCCTGCTCACGGAGAACTTATGGTTACTAGGCGAACCTTGAGTGCACAACTCAAACCCAAGGAGCATGAGCAGAGAGAGAACCTCTTTCACACTAGATGTTATGTCAATGACAAAGTATGTAGCCTGATCGTGGATGGACGCAGCTGTACCAACGTGGCTAGCGAAACAATGGTTAAGAAACTCGGCTTGAGTATGAGGAAACACCCTCGACCATTCTCTCTTCAGTGGCTTAATGAAACAGGAGAGATGAAGGTGAGCAACCAAGTCCTAGTTCCAATCACTATTGGAAGATACAAGGATGAGATCCTTTGTGACGTTCTATATATGGAGGCCGGTCACATTCTTTTAGGAAGGCCTTGGCAATATGACAAAAAGGTCATACATGATGGGTTCACAAACCGTCATACCTTTGAACACCAAGGGAAGAAGATTATGTTGGCACCACTGTCACCACAAGAGGTACATCAGGATCAAAAGCTTTTAAAAGAAATAAGAGAACAAGCCAAACGAGATCAAGAATCTGAATCAACCAAGGAAAGCGAATCCAATTTAGTAAGGCATTCTAACTTCTTTGCTAAAACTAGTGAGATCAAGAAAGCTTTGTTTACTGATCAACCAATGCTTTTGCTAGTTTTTAAAGAAACACTAATGTCTTCTTCTAAAAATGCACTGGAGCTTCCAAGTGAGTTTGAATCTCTTTGCAAGGTTTTAGGGATGTGTTTCCGGATGAAACCCCGAATGGTCTACCTCCAATAAGAGGCATTGAGCACCAGATTGATTTCATACCAGGCGCTTCTCTTCCAAACACACCAGCATACAGGACCAATCCTGTTGAAACTAAAGAGCTGCAAAAACAAATCAATGAGCTCATGGAGAAAGGATACATCAGAGAAAGCATGAGTCCATGCGCAGTTCCAGTTCTCCTTGTGCCCAAGAAAGATGGCAGTTGGCGTATGTGTGTGGATTGTAGAGCAATCAACAACATAACAGTTAAGTACAGACACCCCATCCCTAGATTAGATGATATGTTAGATGAACTACATGGATCATGCATCTTTTCTAAGATTGATTTGAAAAGTGGATATCATCAAATTAGGATGAAAGAAGGGGATGAATGGAAAACCGCTTTCAAAACTAAGCTAGGGTTGTATGAATGGTTAGTTATGCCTTTTGGTTTAACCAATGCACCTAGTACTTTCATGAGATTGAAGAATCATGTCCTGAGAGCTTTCATAGGAGTCTTTGTTGTAGTATACTTCGATGACATTCTTGTCTACAGCAAAACACTTAGTGAGCACATTGATCATCTAAAATCGGTTTTAGGAGTGCTTAGGAAGGAAAAGCTCTATGCTAACTTGAAGAAATGCACTTTTGGGACAGATAATCTCGTGTTTTGGGTTTTGTTTTGAGTGCAGATGGCATTAAAGTGGATGAGGAAAAGGTTAAAGCTTTTAGAGAATGGCTAAGTCCGAAAACCGTAGGAGAGGTCAGAAGCTTTCATGGCCTTGTGGGATTCTACAGGAGGTTTGTAAAGGACTTCAGCTCAATAGCAGCCCCTCTTACAGAAGTCATCAAGAAGAATGTGGGATTCAAATGGGAGCAAGCACAAGAAGACTCATTTCAGACATTGAAAGGGAAGCTTACGAATGCACCTCTTCTTGTTTTGCCTGATTTCCTGAAAACTTTTGAGATTGAGTGTGATGCCTCAGGAGTTGGAATTGGTGCTGTCTTGATGCAGGATAGGAAACCGATTGCTTACTTCAGTGAGAAGCTAGGAGGAGCCACTCTCAATTATCCAACATATGATAAGGAGCTTTATGCACTAGTGAGAGCTTTGCAAACTTGGCAACATTATCTATGGCCTAAGGAGTTCGTGGTGCATACTGATCATGAGACTCTCAAGCACTTGAAAGGACAGCATAAGCTCAACAAAAGACATGCCAGATGGATTGAATTCATTGAAACCTTTCTCTATGTCATTCGGTACAAGAAAGGTAAAGAAAATGTTGTGGCTGAAGCTTTGTCTCGAAGGTATGTGCTCATCTCAACCTTAGATGCTAAGTTTCTCGGATTTGAGCGAGTTACGGAGTTATATGAGTCTGATCTAGACTTCAAAGAACCATTTCTTGCTTGTTCTAGAACCGCAAGTGGCAAGTTTTATAGGAATGATGGTTACTTGTTTTATGCAAACCGCTTATGCATTCCTAACTGTTCTTTGAGAGAGTTACTTGTAAGGGAAGCTCATGGGATAGAAAAGACACTGAAGGTAGTGCAAGAACACTTCTTTTGGCCGCATCTACAAAGGGATGTTGAAAGGATCTGTGGCAGGTGTGTTACTTGTAAACAGTCGAAGTCCAAAGTGCAGCCTAATGGTATGTATACTCCCTTGCCTATTCCTACTCATCCGTGGAATGACATATCTATGGATTTTGTACTTGGATTGCCTAGAACTAGGACAGGAAAGGATTCTATCTTTGTGGTAGTAGATAGATTTTCTAAAATGGCTCATTTTATTCCATGTCATAAAACTGATGATGCATTGCACGTAGCTGATTTGTTCTTTAGAGAGATCATTCGTTTGCATGGCATGCCTAGGACAATTGTTTCTGATAGGGACACTAAGTTCTTGAGTTACTTCTGGAAAACTCTTTGGTCTAAGTTAGGTACTAAGTTGTTGTTTTCAACTACTTGTCACCCGCAAACTGATGGACAAACTGAAGTAGTTAATAGGACTTTGTCAACTTTGCTAAGGGCTGTCATTAAAAAGAACCTTAGAACTTGGGAAGAGTGCTTACCACATGTTGAGTTTACATATAATCATGCAGTTCATTCGGCTACAAAGTACTCTCCATTTGAGATTGTTTATGGTTTCAATCCTTTGTCTCCTTTGGATCTAATCTCTTTGCCTTTGAGTGAAAGAACTAGTTTAGATGGCGAGAAGAAAGCTAAACTTGTTAAACAGATCCATGAGAAAGCAAGGATCAACATTGAGGAGAAGACTAAGCAGTATGCTAAGAAAGCCAACAAGGGCCAACGCGAGCTAGTCTTTGATGTTGGAGATCAAGTTTGGTTTTACTTGAGGAAGGACCGATTTCCGGCTGAAAGGAAGTCCAAACTTATGCCTAGCGTTGATGGACCATTCAAGATAGTCAAGCAGATCAACAACAATGCCTATCAAGTTGATTTGCAAGGTAAGTATCAAGTTAGTTCAAGCTTTAATGTTTCTGACTTAATTCCTTTTGTGGCAGATGATCAAGATTTGAGGTCAAATCCTTTTCAACCGGGAGGGGATGATGCAATCATGGATGGCACCAAGGATGGAGAGCTTGAACCAGAACCAGAAGCTGAGCTTAAGGCTGTGGAAGAGCATGGAGCAGAAGGCGTGAAGCTTGTAGCTGAGGATGCTTTGCAAGTACCGGACGCTTTGCAAGTACCGGCCGGAGCCATGACCAGGGCGCGGACCAGACAGCTGTCTCAAACGCTAAGTTCTTTACTTAGTTCTGCCAATGTTCAGTACAACCTTAAGGAGGAAGATGTGCAACACACGACTTTAGTAAGGTTCAGTAAGGATTCGGGAACCCCTTCCTAAATCGACTTTTAGTAAGGTTTTATGAAGATTTAGGTGGACCTTCCTAAATGGACGATTCGGATAGCATCAAGAGACCGCGTGTTCACATCAGTTGAAGAGTCAGTCAACATGGAATCAATTCAGTCAAGTCTTTACTTCATTAATGTATTGTTTTCCGTGTTGTCTTGTCTTGTTTTCTGAAACACAAACACTATATATGTATTTCGGAAATCATTGAATGAATAAGAAGTTAAGTTTGATCATTGCGATTGTCTTGGAGAGTGAATCTCTGTTGTTCCTTGTGAACAAACCCCTGTTGCTTGGTGAGTCATATCCAAACAACAACCCCTCTTCGGTCGTCTAAGTGAGTCATATCTTAGGACTGCTGAGGTTTGGAATATCAAGGGCCTTCCGCATCCCTTGTGCGACCTAACGATCCATTCCTTTGTTCTTGAGAGCTAGTAGCTCAATTGAGTTCAAAGTCTATCCAGACCAACTTCAGAGTGTAATCCGTGGGAGGGAGTTGATCCCCGTATCAATTACACAACATCACTCGATGAACTGGGGGTTCAGAACGTATTAGGTCACTGGGGTATCCTGATAAAACGAATAGAAGTTTCTGACCATTAATTCTATTCATTTTTAATCAACCAAATCCATTATATTCTGACCCGGATATAGTTATCTGACCATTTCAAACCTATAATAATTAATCACCCATCTGTGATCATTATGTTTAATAACATATGAACATTATTACATTCAATTAAAAATTCTGTGACATACAGTGTTTTTCAATCCCCGTATTCTCCAATATTTGACATGGGGGATTTTTTTCCCGCCATTTTGTTCACATCACTACGTGGTTGTTCATGGGACTCATGTCACAGAATTTTTTTATATGTAAATCATTGTTATAATTTTGATTACACCATTCACAATCAAATTTATAATTAAACAAAATTTATATATTATAATTTAATTATAATATAGTAATAATTGTGAGACTTTAAACATTATTTTGTGTAATTAACACAATATCAGAAGATCAGATGCATATATCACTGAACTTGGATTTATGTCATTATGATTACGCTAGACATGAGATATATACAATTTTACATAAAATAAGAAATTGGAAACAATGGTATAATCTGATAACATACTTAAAGGACACCTAATCTATGAAGTACATATTTAATACTTCATATGTCACAATCTATTACTGTCAAGATGCAAAAAATATAATCTGGGGTATATGTCCCCAAATGCATAAAATTGAATTTTGAAGAGTAAAAATGGTCATAACAATGAATACCACTAGAAATATGCATTGTGAGACTCCTAAATAAATATTTTATACCAAAATTATATTCAGTATGATTTTGGTCTATTGTAACCAAAAAGTGATGAATGTAAAATGAATACTGTTAAGTCAAGCTCATAACAATTATTCATGTCTACTCCATTGTACCATTATATATTTAAATTTTAGAGTTTATATGTCATAAACTCTCACCATTATTCATTGTTATGACCAATCATACTCTTTAAGCACCTCCAATGTTGCAGGATATTAAAGAGTAATATCTCATTCATTGGGAGGCATAAATGCATTATTTCTCATTCATTGGAAGACACAGTTAATCAACCAAATCCAATAGACCAAAAAGTTTAATCAGAATGTGGTAACAATATATTGGATTCTGGTGATGAAATGTTGGATCTGGAACAGAATTTTACCATAACATATTATGCATTGACGTAGTAAGTTTGGTCTATTGGATTACAATTATAGGCTCTGACGTAATTTATGCACATATTTTGAAGATTATTTTATGGTACAATAATGAATACCATTGGCAAACCCGGTGGTAGTCAAAAATAAGAACGGTAAGTGGCGCGTATGTGTTGACTTCACCGATCTCAACAAAGCAATCTAATGGCTCAATAGAACAAGATAATGATGTGCAAATCAAATTAGTTGAAGATCCACTCAATGAATCTGTTACAATTCAATAAGAGAATAGTGTACCACAAGAACCATCAAGGCGATCTTAACTATTATGTTTGGTTTTAATACCAAGGAGTATTGATGGTAGTAAGTTTCCATTTTACTACGTGGTAATATGCATAACGTCAGAGCCATAAATATCATCTGGTCCGGGACCAATGATTTGATTGCAATAAATATCATATCTGATCCCATGAAGATCAGAAAAGGAACTTCATGTCTTAAAATGCATAAAACAGAATTTTAGATATGATATTTATTGCAATCAAATCGGAATGGACATATACATTAAACATTCATATAATATGAAGTGACATTATTTTTAGTTGCATAAAACTATAACACTTTTTGATTGCATATACAAGCATAAATACCTTTCTTTGTTTTTTCAGTTTCATCTGTTACGTGTCGACTATTTGAAGACAACCAGTTATTTATCGTCACACATATAACTGTCCTTAATATCATTTTTTGGTTTCTAATAGTATTCATTGTTATATACTTGATATTTCAAAATTACAGGTTATGACAATTCCGGTTTTATTCATTGGAACATATACCCCAGCTTACTTTGACAATATTGTGGACACCGTATTTCAATTATCCATTAATTGTACATATCTGTCAGCCACATTCCCCCATAATCAATTGGTAGGTATATAATCTACTGTTATGAAGTGTATATCGATATCTCGTTCAAAGAATATTTTAAGAAAGTAATATTTTATATGTGGTTGACGGTGTTAAATCTTCATTACTATATGAATATGATAATCTGTCTATTATATGATATTCTTATGGAACAAACTGTAAAAATTTGTAACTGTAAAAACATTAACTCGTTTTATTCTATATATGTATGTTGACTAATTTTTAATGTTTAAATTTTATTGAATTAAAAATATATCAACCTATTTTAAATTATTTTTCAAATTTAAAAATTTACATTTTATAAATTAGACACTTATTAATATTAAGTTTGACTTTTGTATTGATTTTTATTTATTTTATTGTTAGTTGAAATATGTTCAAAAATATATTTACTCATGTTGTTTTATATGTATGTTTATCAAATTTGATTTTATAATTGGTAAAAATAATTAATACTAAATTATTTAATTATATTTATCATTTGATTTTATAATTAAATATATATATATTTTTTTTTTCGTTTTTTATTAATGAGGGAAGTAAAACCTATTTTTTAGATTATTTGGATACATATTTAATTATTTTATTGTTTGTAAATATATTTAGTAGAGATAATGTTATCTCCATAATTATTTAGAGAGATTTAATGGTTGTTTTAAAAAATATATTCTGCGATTTGAAAATATATGATATGATTTGGTTTCGATTTAGTTTTGATTTAAATTTTAATCATAATTGTAATATATCATTTGACTAAAATATACTTAATAAATATTTGAAATTCACTAAAAGACAGTGGCATTACATGTAATATAACACATGACTAAATGTTTTTTCTATAATGTTTCCTGTTTTAATAGTATAGATTTTTCAAACAATTTTCCAAATACATATAGTGATCCTCTTAACAGCCAATGAACCATCATACACTGATCATTATTGATGAAGATATGTAAAATATTATAAACCCTATATCAATTAATAGGAATGTTTTACAAAATGAAATTGTGTTTTATAATCTTTTTATAATACTGAAGAGTAAAAATAATAACCATATCATCTACTAAACACAATACCAGTGTTCATAATTGTCCTCATTCTATAAAATATTTGGTTGTATGTAAGTTTATAATTGTTCTCATACTGAACCTGAACCACATCTCTATTATGATCAACATTTGAAACATTCAACTCCATATGCTAAACAAAACTTTACATAAAAATATATCTCAATATCTCAAAAACATTGCAAGAGAAACTAGTATATCATTTCATCATACTGAACTTGAAATACATCTCAAAAGGCTTGTGGGACCTATCTTTTATTTAAATTATTCGCCATTTTTAAGGAACAGTTGACTGTAAAGTACTAAACATCGTAACAAGTTCAGGGTTTATCTGCATTGAAAGAGTTTCAATCGTAGATGGTTTGAAATGTTAGTATTGTTCAACATTACACTCCATATGCTAAATAAAACTTTATACTTCAATATCTCAAAAATATTGCAAGATAAACTAGTATCTCATTCCCATCATTCTGCATTAAATGTTTATATGTCATATTACAAATTGCAATATTTGACGAATCTATTCTTTTGGATATATTTATTCATTAAATAAATTAGGAGTCAAACTAGACACCTCATTTAGATTTGGTTGACTAACGTATATAATCTAAACAGTAATAGATAAATATTAGATATATTTTCTCATTCCTCATTTCGGTATTGGATTTGGTTGATTAAAATTTTCACGAGAGAACCGTCGCATTATGTTTCAACACAATGCTGTCCACAATGCATATACACAAAATAATGTTACTTCATTATTGAACCTTATTGTTCAAGAACATTGTGTGCATATCCTTTCAAACCGACCACAAAAACATATTTTATATTTCTGTCCTTACATGCTCCTTGGTATATGTCCACTAGCTAATTTCCAGAGACATATCTAAATATATTTATATCGATTGAAGTTCTTGAGAATTAACAAGTTTTTTAATTAGCTAATAACATTTTCATAATACAAAACGAAGACCATCTGATGGAGGTGCCCTACAATGCATATTTCTAGTGGAACAACTACTTTAGGTGCAACAATAGGTGAATGGACTTTAACTTGAATTTCTTGAATGTCCACTTTTTTGGTTGAATAGAACAGTGTTTATCAATGGATATGAACTGAAGAATTAAATGCACAGAAATACCGAAACTAAAATTAAGATATAAATTAACAGTGGATTTGGATAATCAACTAAAAACTATAAGATACATGTTGAAAGATGAATCACGTCTTTCATAAAGCAATGAATTTTACAGTCAAATATTAATTATATCCAAGAGCTAGTTCTTATATTTGATTATTTCTTAGGCCAACTTTAGAATAGTGTTTATTAGGTAATGCTGAATAAGATTTGAACTTTGAATGTGTAATTATTTGTATTTTTGGCCATCATAATATTACTTTGATGAAATGAGCTAATTATTAACCTTCTTCAAGTTAAATGAGACATCTTGATTAACACTATATGTCATAATTATACAGTATAAGGTGTTAACAATAATACAATTTTACATAACAATGAATACCACTTGAAATATGCATTGTGGGACAAGAAATTGTATCTCAATGTATATATTTTACATAAACACACTTATAAAGATTCATCAACTGTTTCTTACATTCAATCTTCTTAAGATACAACTGCCTAGATAAATTAAAATTATTACACAGATTTACTATATATTTAAATTTTATACATTTCATATTACATATTTTTTTGTATTTTTAAAATATCTATGAGTGTAAGCATTTTATAATCTGATAAAAACATATGAACATTATTGGAGAATAAACCAATTTTTATATCCCCAAATGCATAAAACAGAATTTTAAAGAGTACAAATGGTCATAACAATGAATACCACTAGAAATATGCATTCTGGGACACTTAAATGAGGAATGAGAAGTATCTCATAATATTATGACATTGAAGTATAATGAAAACAAATCTAAGGCGGCCTATTGTTTCACTTTCAAATTTTTATTTTCACATAAAATTGCAATTTTTTGAATACATAACAATGAATCCCACTAAAAATATGCATTGTGGGACACCTAAATATGCATTGTGGGACTCCTGAATTAGGAATGAGAAGCATATATAAATTGTTTTTCATTCATTGGGAGACATCGTTAGTCAACCAAATCCAATAGACCAACATCGAGTGTGGTAATATTATAACAGGCATGAGTATACAGATATTTCGGTAAAAACCGCGTGCGGTAACACACGGGATCCCAATGAATAAAACCGGAATTTTCATAACCTGTAATTTTAAAAGTCTTCAAAGGCCAACTTTTATGATCATTCAAGATAGGCTCCAAAAAATAGTGAAAAGGTACTAGTCCATTCTGCTTCGTTCACTCTCCGGCGCAGTCAAATCTCTTTGCTCCGCCGTTTCCGACAATCTTTCTGGTTCCATTGTCTTAAGCTACTTTTACACTCTTTTATTTGCTTACATCATGCATTTTCTTATGTTCCGCAATAAAAAAACTTATCTAATGAAAAAAAACAAACAAATTGTACAGTTTTTTTTTTAATTATAATACATCTAATCACACCCTAGATAAAGAACAAGCATTAATCATTAGGGATTTGATGGAATGTTAATGTAACACCCGTCTCATCCTCACTCGAGAACGGCATGCCACCAAACTTAACTTATGTCTCAAATACTCCAATTAATAAAATCTCAACTTCACTTTCAGAAATCATTTAATAAATCTCATAAATCCAATAAATCGAATAAATTTTTAAAATAATGTTTAAAATAAAATACTGAAAACCGTAAAATCCCAAAAGTAGCACCCGATCGTCATAGCATAAATCTACTCGTTGGTCTCACCTGAAAAGGGAAGAAAGAGGGGTGAGTAACAGGGGAGTTACTCAGTGAGGTATGGGATGCTAATCACAGAAAACGCAATCTGGTCATAACACTCCAAACACGGAAAACAGACTAAACATGAGCAATCACGGCACCTAAAGTACCCAAACAACAACAACGGTCCTATTGATGGATCCTGTGACCGTCGGCACCCCCGAAAGAGGACAACATGGAATAAGTGCCCAATGGCACCACCCGTAGACGATTATCGATCTCTGAAGGCACTGGACAACAGAACGACTAACCTGCCCAGCACCATCTCGTACACAACACGCGACGCAAGTACAGAAGTCCGTCTCTGTACCCCCGCAATCCCTAACGTCTAACAACTCGACTAACTAAATAAATAAACATATATCAAGGAAACAATTAACATTTTAATGCACAATCAATGGGTTGAATCATCTATATTCCTAAGTCCAATTTACAAGCAAAATTACCTATAATCGATCAGAGAAACAGATCACATTTAGTACTTGATTCCATCTAAGGCGTCCTAGACGAAAGTGCGGAATTCTGCAGAAAGCCCTCACCTTAGCATTAACCACGAAGAACAATAGGAATCCCTATGCTCTAAAGCTCCAGATTGGTTCTCCTTCAACATAAAGCTAGATCAACGGTTACAGAACTTCCCTGCAAAGATTCAGATCAAACGGACCATGTTTGCCTAACCAAAACTTACATCTCAAAAGACTAGTCTCGGATCAGCACTACACAGACACGCTTTGGAAACAAGGATACAACTTTCTACTCATACCTCTGATCGGAACTAACTCGGCCTCTCTTGAAAGAAGATATTCGGGGCTTTCTAACAATAGGCTGATCGTTCTGTGGATCCTTATGTTCGCTGGGAAATCGCCTCGCAAGGTGACGGCGGAATGATGACGCGAATCCGCAACTGCGCTAAACATGCTCAAAGAAACAACCATAACTTTCAGTATACAGATCCGAATGATGAACCGCTTGCGGCAGTAGATCAATAAACGAGTCAAGAGTATACCTACCAAGTTTCAGGTCGAGTGGAATAGATTTACTAGTTGGATTCTCCCTTCTCTCAGAACTAGTCGAATCTGCCCTATAGGACTTTATAGATGGCTCCGGTGGCTTTTCCTTCAAGGTTGCTAATCGACGGCTAGATTTCGACAGAGTTTGTTGTGGTTAGGCTTTACAGGGAAAATAAAGGATGAGGGGGGATATTTATAGAGAAAGGAACTTAAGGTTTTATTTAGACAAGTTGGGTCTTAATGGTCTCAGGGTTAGGGTCGTTATATTTAAGTTGATTGGTTAGTTAAGGACAAGGTATTGTGTTTCAATTAAAAATCGATATCTCGCTGCCGTATTATATCCTGTTTTAAATACCATATATTTTGAATACATACACTTCATAACAGTGGATTACAGTGATATGAAACAAAAGCCGATAAAACATATTGTGATTCCGCTTATCAGAATCATAAATAATGATTAATGAACTCATTTATTGGGAGAATGAGTGAGTAATGAAGATATGTCACTGAACTTGAAATTGTAAAATAATCGAATACTGATAAACACTGTATGTATTCAAAAATATTGGTTTATTACTTTAAAATGAGTCGATGCAAAAATAATGTTATGATCTTCAACTAATTTGATTTGCACATCATTATCTTGTTCTATTGAGCCATTAGATTGTCAGTTATTTTATTCAATATGTAATGACATATAAACATTTAATGCAGGATGATGGGAATAAGATACTAGTTTATCTTGCAATATTTTTGAGATATTGAAGTATAAAGTTAAATGAAAACTTGAACCTTATTATAACATTCAACTGTATGAAACTGTATAATTGTAGATTGATACAGAGACACTGAGCTTGATTTAAAATATTGCAAGATAAACTAGAAGGAACATTATGCAAATCTTCCATATATTTTATATCATATGCACGTATAAAATTTAAATACAGAGTATTCTAATCAAATTGGTGGTAATCAAATTCTTTTTCATTTGGTGGTAACTTCAAACTTAGAGTACGATTCCACCTCTCAACAACACCATTCTGCTGAGGAAGTAGATGAGAAATTGAGCACAATAATGGGTCACTTCATTACACAACATCACTCGACGAACTGGGGGTTCAGAACGTATTAGGTCTCAATCTGGTTGAATATTTATACCAATAAATGAGCATACACTGCATTATTGTAATAATACTTATGATCCACAACTATAATGTTAAATGTCTAGGCCATAATGAAGAATCAATCTGCTCTTTATAATTGTTTTGTTTTTAAAACAATTATTTGTTTGTAAAATTATGATGCATATGTTCCTGGATATTAAATCTCTATAATGATTTTAGCTTATTATGTTATATTGTTCTTTCTACTTAACCAAAATTGCATCATTGCAGCTTAATTGATGTATTACTTAAATGTCACAAGCCTATCTTTTAAATATAATTCCACCAAATCTAGTATTGCAGTATTTTACAATATGATGATTAGTGGTATTGCAATTATAGGCAACCATTTTTAAGTCTAGACGTTCTCACTATACATAATTATAGTGAGAAACCAAATGAAGATAAGAAAATGAACTTTTAGATTTACGTATAGTAGAAAGTTAAACTACTATACGTAAATCAATGCATCAAGATTTGGATTATGGATATATCATTTTAGACCAGATATGTGGTCTACTGTAAAAAGTCCACACAATATATCATTTCATCAAAGTTAAAATATTAAAATCGTCAATTTAGGATTGATCCTGGATTACAATTGGAATATATCAACTAAAAATATTCTATGAACCCCTAGTTCGTAAAACAGAACTTCACCATAATTAAACATTCATATAATATGAAGTGACATTATTTTTAGTTGCATAAAACTATAATACTTTTAAATTATAAAATTATGCATCATATATATCTGAAGAGACAACAAAGAGTAATTATAAAGATAATTAAAAACAAATAATTCATTGTGAATCATGAGTAAAATAAACACTGTCCAAGAATATTTTGGATCATAAGCATTATTACAATTACTATATTAATTTGATATTCAATAATGTTTTTATTTTACAATGAATACCACTAAAAATAAATATTGTGATTGTAGTATATGAGAAATACTAATAGTTTATATTGATGTAATATAAAGTTATAATACATTATGATTACAAAAGCTTATTACCATTAATTAATATAAATTATTTTATATTGATAAATTACCTCACAATATAAATATACGTGAACTAACATTTTAGTTATAGATTCCACTTTTTGGTCTATTGGATTTGGTTGATTAAAAATTATTAGTCCACAGAGATAGTATAACTAAAATGTTACTTCACGTATATTTATCATATGACAAACTTATCAAAGTAAATTAATATAAAAGCCATTACAATGAATGAGAAACAAGGAACCTATTTATATATGTATAAATGAAGCTCTATAGTATAAATGGATTCATTATCTTGTTTATTTTATGAATCCACCTAAAGATTATAAATATATGGAAGGTCAATTTGATTACCACCAAATCTTCAATTGGTTGCGGCGACCGAGCGAAGAATAGCCCAGCTTTAAAATCGGACGTCTCCGGCGTTCGAATTGTAGTCTGGAGAAGCGTCCTCAGCGACGGATCGGGCCCAAGTTCCCTGGAAAGGGGCGCCAGAGAGGGTGAGAGCCCCGTCGTGCCACTGTGTTGACATATTTTAAAATCACCGCATACCTGTGTAATTACACAGAAATATTGTAAAATATTATAAACCCTATATCAATTAATAGGAATGTTTTACAAAATGAAATTATGTTTTATAATCTTATTAATTATTTGCCCCGTATGCTCAATCATAATGAGCTAAAGGAACCAACTTGACTAATTGGTTTTTATCAAGAATCTAAAGTGTTTCTTGTTTTTAAAACACTGTTAATCAACATTATTTTGTGTATATGCATTGTGGATAGCATTGTGTTGAAACATAATACGACGTTATTCTGACCGTTATTCAATATGAAGAAAAAGATGCAATGGTCATAATAAAGTACTTTACATCATTACAAAAACTCTTGTTTTCGTAATCAATATCAATATCTAAATGTCAAATTAGGATTTCACTCATTGTTGATAAGTATTGTTCACAATGAAAGTCTTAAAATACATCAGAATCTTGTATATTTGATATGATCTTAACATTAATTAGTATTTCTCTGTGGTTGAAAAACAATATATGAGGGAGAATTTTAGTCAGCATGTATTGAGCATACGGGGATTGAAAAACGAATTTAAATTATACCTTGTTTAAATTATACCTTGATTTTGTCACAAAATCCATCTGTATTATCATAAAATTCTGTTTTTTTATGATATACTTTATAATGTGAACAGTATTGAGTCCCATTGAGTCATAAAATAATGGTCACAAAATCATTGTAAAATAGTAATTGTCGGCATTATGGATTGTTGTATGAAGTTAATTACTAAAAACTTCCTCTTTTCGGTATATTGGATTTGGTTGGTTAACGGTGTCTCCCAATGAATGAGAAACAATGTATTTATTCAAGCATATATACATTGTTTCTCATTCATTGGGAGACATCGTTAGTCAACCAAATCCAATAGACTATTATTCCACAAAATAAAAAAAACCAATAAACATTCTGATAATCTAATTATGAAAGGATATAAGCCCTACCCACCAAATCATAAGGACCGCAAAACCGCTATTTTAAAGAGTAAGAATATCACAAGCTTGGAGGAGCCACTCTAGTGGTATTCAAATTAACAGAATTTTATGGTAGCAGTATAAGTTGACTAACGATGGCTCCAACATGATTTATAAATCCTTATTGAGTTGAATGAAACTCATTCATATTTTACATTACATCGCGATGGTCCAACATAAACAGTCCAACTTTTATAGAGTATATTTCATCATGACCATCAAATGAGCATACAACTCATATAAAAATCTATGATTGTGAAGAGGAATACAAACTAGATGAATCTGTTATACCACTTCCATAGATTTTCAGTCTCATATTCGATTCTAACAAAGAAAGAAAAAATCTACGGTAGTCCTAAACATGGTACCATCTGTACAATCTACCATCTTGATATTTCTCTTCAACCAAATATTGTATAATGGTAGATTATACAATAATTTGAAGAGTACGAATGGTCATAACAATGAATACCACTAGAAATATGGTTTGAATTATATTTGTATATATGACATCCTTTAACACCTTTAAATACTAAAGAACTGACATATTTTAACGGAATTGTCACTATGTAATCAAAAACTAATATCAAACTATATTAAGGGAGTTATGAGCTTTAATTATGGGTAGTTATCACAAGCTTGGAGGAGCCACTCTCAACTAGCAAAAATAATGATTTGCTAATGAATGAAGTGTATTTATTAACCCATATACTAAAGATGTCTTGTTTGCTCTGTCATTATAACACAGTATCATTATAACACATACTTTTAACCACCTTGCTCTTATGATGGAACTCCTAGGAAAAATGCCTCGAAAGATATTGTGTTTTTTGTCTGTGCTTTTATGTTTTCTTGCAACGATGTTTGACGTCCTACATCATAAGAGCAAGGTGGTCCTACATCCACTTTTATAGAATTATAAATATATGGTTGCTCATTTCATTTCATCACAGAGAATTATGCATTGTGAAATGCTGCCTGCTTATCCTCTGCCGAGTTAGTTACTACCATCAATATTGGAGTGATTACACATTCAGATTCTTAAAAAGAATCTCAATTTTAATCAACCAATATTAACCAGATTAAAAGTAATTGTTTACTATGAGGAATAATAAGTTTAAATTATTTACCTTGTAGCTACTTATCTTTCTTAGCAATAACAAAAGTGAACATTTGGAAAGTAATTAGTATTTCAAGATTTTTCAGTTCTTTAGTATTTAAAAGTGTTAAAGTACAATATCTAGTTATATATGATATGAATCTCGTTAAAGCCTTTGACATTTATATGAATTAATAAAGTAACAATCTGAATATGAACTGAAATGCAGTATTTTAATAGTCCTCTTGATTCATATCATATATAACTAGCCTATTCAAGAAACCAAAGAGTATCTTGCAATGTATTAATGGTCGTACACTCCGACAGTTATTTTACAAAAATGTTCTCCCAGTTTATAGACCATGTCTTGGGTTTTAAATCGTTGGAAAAATCAATGAATATTGTTTCTTTCTTTCTTCCACATTGAGTTAACACTTAATGTAAAACAAAAATAAAAGTAGATAAATACCTCTCAAAAAGGTATCAATGGACATTGTTTATTTATTATGGTATCTTGATATTAATATTGTATGGAATAATGAGAATATTCACCACCATTATTGAATGATACAGAATTTTCGTAGATTTTCCAGAATCATTATTTGCATCATCGTAGGAAGCATTTTTCCTAGATATTGTACTTTAACACCTTTAAATACTAAAGAACTGAAATTATATCCTTTATTATGGATTGAAAAACCTCGAAATACTAATTACTTTCCAAATGTTCACTTTCGTTATTGCTAAGAAAGATAAGTAGCTAAAAGGTAAATAGTTTAAACTTATTATTCCTCATAGTAAAAAATTACTTTTAATATGGTTAATATTAAGAGTAAGAATGATCATAACAATGAAAAACCGGAAGAATATAACCGAGATATATGTGCTGTACAACACAAACAAGTATTTTGTGTTGCATCATTTGAACATCAACTCTAAATTCAGTTGAAAATAATATTTATCATTTTATGTGAAAAATGATATTGACAAGACTTAAAAAAGATGCAACATTATTTGTGAAATATGAATGAGTCTTTATGATGTACAAAATAATCTACATCACGGGATTCATCATTGTGTTTCTTAAAATTCTCTTTTAGAAATATGCATTATTAATACTGTACAATCTACCATTATACAGTATTTTTGCTTTGCATAATGTTCATTTTCTCTAAATAATTTTTGAGATATTTTTAATAGAAACACAATGATGAATCCAGACCTTGCAAGATACTAAATAAATACCATGGTTTTTGAATCAATTATTCCATGCATAAATCAATTGTCACAAATATGTGAATTTCACAACCAAATCCAATAGACTAGAAGCTTATGTTGCATACCCAAGATTTAGATTATTTGTAATTATGAGTTTTAATTGAGCTCATATTAATTGTACACACTTGTACGACGGTTCATCTAAATCTATTACATCTCATTAGACGCATCATATGCAGTTAAAATATTTTAAAACCTCAGATGAGCTTACAAAACAATGCATAATATTAATTGAACAAGACATTTAGGATATCATATGATTATCACTAGTACCGTGGTATATGTTTAGTGATAACCTATAATTGTCATGGAGCATTGATATCAATTCAAATGAAAACCACTAGAAATATGCTTTCCTAGGAGTTCTTAATGAAGCATATATGTATACTTCCAAATCTATTTTATACATTGGATGCCTTAAACACTGGTAAAAAATAATAGCTTATAAATACGTAACTCTTATTAGATGACCCACATTATGATTACAATAATTTTTAGATTCTACAATATTAATATCAAGATAACATAATAAATAAACAATGTCCATTGATACCTTTTTGAGAGGTATTTATCTACCTGGATTATCTTAAGCATCTGTGAACATTTTTGTAAAATAACTGTTGGAGTGTACGATGTCAATTTCACAAACATTATTTGGTTTTGTGTAGGATGTCAATGCATATATAGACAAAGTAATTATCAAAACCAATAAACATTACATCTTCAATGAGAATGGACTTTCCACTATATGTATTTGGAAAGTTACATATTCCATAGACAAACCCTTCATTGGATTATCTTAAAAATAGTAGTTATTATTATAAGTGACCATTATTCCTAGATATCCTTAAAATATGAATACTCCATAGTTACATATCGAGATATCCTTTATGACCATTATTGAAGATGTAATGTTAATGATATTTGGAAAATAGTCTATTATCAAATTCTTTTTTGATTATGTATTTCACATATGACGGTTTTGTGTATATTCAAAACATCGAATATGCATTGTCAAACTATGTTCCTCATTTATTGTGATGCATCAATATGAACAATTACTTTAGGCAAATCAGATAGACAGATAAGAACATATTAAGGTGAAATAATTATGATAACATTGAGTCACAATTAGGTTCATTTTAAAGAGTAAGACAATGAATTTTACATGAGTCATAAAAAATAGTACTCTTGGTGGTATATTTGTTCCACCAATGTTGATTTGAAGAGAATTATAAAACAAGGTATATATTATACATTCATACAATATTGATAATGCTTGTATATTCAATATCTAGTTCCAAATTTTATTGAATTATAAGTCATAAATGCCTCCCAGTGATATAAATCATGTTGGTATAAATCTTCAACCAGATACGTGGTCTATTGGATTATCACAGATACGTATAATTCTATTGATTAACATTTATATAGCAAAAAAAATCTTCTGCTGCTATATGACAACAAATCTGTTGGACCATCGCGATTTTTCAAACTGAAGTACTAATGAGTATCAACATTAACACTCATAGCTATGGATTATGTTATTTATTTTTCTCATAACTCTCCATGTGTATCGCACGTATAAAATAGAAGTGTATAGAGATCGTATTCACCTATAATCTTTTTATAATACAATGGTCATAACAATGAATACCACTAGAAAAATGCCTCTTTCTGTAACATCCCGATTTCTGGTATATGTGGAGAGGTTAAAAGAATTGATTTGGCTACCTATGTCACCGAAGTGCACTTACCTTTTCGGTTACACATCCAGAGAAAACTCCAGGGTTAAGCGTGCTTGAGCTGGAGTAGTCATAGGATGGGTGACCTACCGGGAAGTCATTCGCGGTACCATTTGAGTGAGGACAAAACACGGGGAATGGTCATGTGGTGATTGCAGGGTCAGTATATCATGACTTTCAAACTTTCCGGTTAACGCACCGACCGTCGGACAGGGGTGGGCCGGCCCATGGGCCTAGTGAGAGGACATGGGGGCTCACTGGTAGGGGCGGTCGGGGCGTTATAAGTGGTATCAGAGCTGGTTAGCCGTCCCAGTGCTGACCTGGGAGGCGTCTTAGGGACCTGTCTTGGTGTGCAACAAGGACGTTGCACTCTGTGAGTGGGGGTGAATTGTAACATCCCGATTTCTGGTATATGTGGAGAGGTTAAAAGAATTGATTTGGCTACCTATGTCACCAAAGTGCACTTACCTTTTCGGTTACACATCCAGAGAAAACTCCAGGGTTAAGCGTGCTTGAGCTGGAGTAGTCATAGGATGGGTGACCTACCGGGAAGTCATTCGCGGTACCATTTGAGTGAGGACAAAACACAGGGAACGGTCATGTGGTGATTGCAGGGTCAGTATATCATGACTTTCAAACCTCCCGGTTAACGCACCGACCGTCGGACAGGGGTGGGCCGGCCCATGGGCCTAGTGAGAGGACATGGGGGCTCACTGGTAGGGGCGGTCGGGGCGTTATACTTTCTGAGCATAATAAGAATGTATATATATGTGCTTCTTCGTATCACAATCTTTTACTACTCTCTTGGTTATTTTTAAAAATTTATGTAACTCTTTTTTAAGAGGATCTAGAACTGAAATGAGTCCCTGTTACTCTTTCATGATTTGGTGAGAAGTAATAATAGTTTGGAATTATATAGAATAAAAATTTAGCTTATATTTGGTTGATTAATAGTGTCTTCCAATGAATGAGAAACAAATTATTTATGATTCTCATTCCTCATTTAGGTGTCCCACAATGCATATTTCTAGTGGTATTAATTATAGACCATGTCAAGAATAATGTTTTACATATCTGTCCATTTAATTCATCTGAGTAGAGATTACCTCACCGGAATAATTATAAACATAACTTGAACATTATTATGGTATTAATTATCATAACTTTAGCTATTTTACAGTGTTTATCAGTACTCAATTATTTTACAATGAGCCGAATTTGGGGCTGAAAAACACTTTCTATATATTGTTATGACGATATATATGTAAATCATTGTTATAATTTTGGTTACACCATTCACATCAAATTTATAATTAAACAAAATTTATATATTATAATTTAATTATAATATAGTAATAATTGTGAGACTTTAAACATTATTTTGTGTAGTTAACACAAAATAGTCTAGACGCACAAAACAAAACAATCGGTGGAATTATAGTGAAATTCATAAGAACTACCACTGTTTATGTATACATCAATGCATCAAGATGTTGCAAATATCCTATTTTGTGATAACTGTTTCTTACATTCAATATTGGTTGTCAATATCGCTGCAATAATCAGAACCATGCTTGCATAAGTTATTGTTATTATTTTGCTAAGAAAGATATTGTTTAGAACGGACCTAAAATTAATATTTTAAGACTTGAAGAACCGTATTATAGTTGGTATAAATTTTCAACCAGATTGAGACCTAATACGTTCTGAACCCCCAGTTCGTCGAGTGATGCTGTGTAATGAAGTGACTCATTATTGTGCTCAATTTCTCATCTACTTCCTCAGCAGAATGGTGTTGCTGAGAGCCGGAATCGTACTCTAATAATTCATTGTGGACATTATTTTGTTATCATATGATATTTTTTAATTTGGATAATGAAATCAGATGCAATGATGGAATTATGTTCCTTGTTCCTCATTGTATCATATGGTCCACAATTTAAATTCTTTCCAAATATAATGTCCTCAAGATAATTGTAACGCTCCAACCGCCCCTACCAGTGAGCCCCCATGTCCTCTCACTAGGCCCATGGGCCGGCCCACCACTGTCCGACGGTCGGTGCGTTAACCGGGAGGTTTGAAAGTCATGATATACTGACCCTGCAATCACCACATGACCGTTCCCCGTGTTTTGTCCTCACTCACACGGTACCGCGTATGACTTCCCGGTAGGTCACCCATCCTTTGACTACTCCAGCTCAAGCACGCTTAACCCTGGAGTTTTTTCTGGATGTGCAACCGAAAAGGTAAGTGCACTTTGGTGACATAGGTAGCCAAATCAATTCTTTTAACCTCTCCACATATACCAGAAATCGAGATGTTACAATTCACCCCCACTCACAGAGCGCAACGTCCTCGTTGCGCACCACGACCAGTCACTAAGACGCCTCCCAGGTCAGCACTGGGACGGCTAACCGGCTCTGATACCACTTATAACGCCCCAACCGCCCGTACCAGTGGGCCCCCATGTCCTTTCACTAGGCCCATAGGTCGGCTCACCCCTGTCCGACGGTCGGAACGTTAACCGAGAGGTTTGAAAGTCATGATGTACTGTCCCTGCAATCAATACGTGACCGTTCCCCGTGTTTTGTCCTCACTCACACGGTACCGCGAATGACTTCCCGGTAGGTCACCCATCCTTTGACTACTCCAGCTCAAGCACGCTTAACCCTGGAGTTTTTTCTGGTGCAACCGAAAAGGTAAGTGCACTTTGGTGACATAGGTAGCCAAATCAATTCTTTTAACCTCTCCACATATACCAGAAATCGGGATGTTACAATTCTATAACGCCCTAACCGCCCCTACTAGTGGGCCCCCATGTCCTCTCACTAGGCCCATGGGCCGGCCCACCCCTGTCCGATGGTCGGTACGTTAACCGAGAGGTTTGAAAGTGATGATATACTGTCCCTGCAATCAACACGTGACCGTTGCCCGTGTTTTGGCCTCACTCACACGGTACCGCGAATGACTTCCCGGTAGGTCACCCATCCTTTGACTACTCCAGCTCAAGCACGCTTAACCCTGAAGTTTTCTCTCGATATGCAACCGAAAAGGTAAGTGTACTTTGGTGACATAAGTAGCCAAATCAATTCTTTTAACCTCTCTACATATACCAGAAATCGGGATGTTACAATTCACCCCCACTCACAGAGCGCAACGTCCTCGTTGCGCACCACGACCAGTCACTAAGACGCCTCCCAGGTCAGCACTGAGACGGCTAACCGGCTCTTATACCACTTATAACGCCCCAATCGCCCCTACCAGTGAGCCCCCATGTCGTCTCACTAGGCTCATGGGCCGGCCCACCCCTGTCCGGCGGTCGGAACGTTAACCGAGAGGTTTGAAAGTCATGATATACTGTCCCTGCAATCAACACGTGACCGTTCCCCGTGTTTTGGCCTCACTCACACGGTACCGCGAATGACTTCCCAGTAGGTCACCCATCCTTTGACTACTCCAGCTCAAGCACGCTTAACCCTGAAGTTTTCTCTGGATGTGCAACCGAAAAGGTAAGTGCACTTTGGTGACATAGGTAGTCAAATCAATTCTTTTAACGTCTCCACATATACCAGAAATCGGGATGTTACAATTCACCCTCACTCACAAAGCGCAACGTCCTTGTTGCGCACCACGACAGGTCCTAAGACGCCTCCCAGGTCAGAACTGGGACGGCTAACCAGCTCTGATGCCACTTGTAACGCTCCAACCACCCCTACCAGTGAGCCCCCATGTCCTCTCACTAGGCCCATGGGCCGGCCCACCCCTGTCCGACGGTCGGAACGTTAACCGAGAGGTTTGAAAGTAATGATATACTGTCCCTGCAATCAACACGTGACCGTTCCCCGTGTTTTGGCCTCACTCACACGGTACCGCGAATGACTTCCCGGTAGGTCACCCATCATTTGACTACTCCAGCTCATGCACGCTTAACCCTAAAGTTTTCTCTGGATGTGCAACCGAAAAGGTAAGTGCACTTTGGTGACATAGGTAGCCAAATCAATTCTTTTAACCTCTCCACATATACCAGAAATCGGGATGTTACAATAATTATGATAACAACATATATACATTGTTTCTCATTCATTGGAAGACATCGTTAGTCAACCAAATCCAATAGACTATTATTCTAACCTTTATGTTTTTAATAAGAGTTATGATTTCTTTTATTTAGATGGTTGGAGACGTAAAATCAAAAACTAATATATTGAAATGAGACATTCAGTACCATCTTGAGGCTGTTCTTGTTTTTGGTTCCTGTCCAAATGAGTGTGGATCTCTTTAAATTCAGGAGTTATATGCTTGATTTATTAGGCCAACTTTTTCCAGGGACACTGAATTAGAATAACCGGTCATATCCATAAACAGTGAACATTAGAATGACACCCATATATGCAGATGGGGTTGATTCCAGGTTTGTGTTTTAGTGATATTAATTGTGACATTATTATTACTATTCTCAACTTTTGACATCTAATCTGTTATTGTTAATAACGGTGTCATACCACTTCAGAGGTCGGTTTGAAAGGATATGCACACAAAGTTACACCCAGGCAGACATCCATACAACCAAATATTATGTTTCTAGTAGATGCCAAAATTGTTCTGATCATTATTTGACATGGTCGTAACAATGATTTGGCTGAAGAACCCCCAGTTCATCAGGTTCCACTTTTCGGTCTATTGGATTTCGTTGGTTAACGCTGTCTCCCAATGAATGAGTCCAATAAATATAGGCTTGTTGCTTCGGTGATAATAGTACGAGAATCTTCATTGGACTCATTTTAGTTCCATATTCTTCTTTTTAGTGTAATTTTTTTGGTTAATTATCGGTGTCTCCCTCAATATCAATGTATACTAATATTCATATGGACTGGGGAAGACTACCCACCAAGTCATTGTCTTCAACCAAATCCAATAGACCAAAATTACCAAGGAGTTTGCTTCACGACCATTACAATCATTCAAAAAAGTCAACTTTTATCATATCAATTTTTATTTAGGTTCCCCATGTCAAATCCAATATACCAGAAAGATGAATCTGGAACTGAAATGCTGACTAAAATTCTTAAAAAATGTCTATATGCTCATAGAATACCACAATGCATATTTCTAGTTGGTATAAATCTTCAACCAGATTGAGACCTAATACATTCTGAACCCCCAGTTTGACGAGTGATGTCAAATAATGACATTTCAAATTTATTTTACAGATGTCATAAATACATGAAATTATATCCGACTCATCAATGCAGATAAATATTATACTCTCTACTCATTCAACATTACCTCGGAATATATGTGAGGTAATTATTACAAAGTATGGAAGTGGGGAAATTGAAGATTGGTAGGATGATGGGAATTTTACCGAGATTAAAGTTTCGAGTCAACACTAGGCATATGACATATAATCAACTATTATGTAAACAATGAATTTTACAGGAGTTATAAAAATATTGAAACTAAAAGGAACATTATGCAAAGCAAAAATACTGTATAATGGTAGATTCTACAGTATTAATAATGCATATTTCTAAAACAGAATTTTAAGAAACACAATCATGAATCCAGTATACATTGATTAATGTTAATAAACCTCGTAATGATTACATCTCATTTTTGTGTATATTCATTCAAATATATATCAAATAAAAATATGTAATATGAAATGTATAAAATTTAAATATATAGTAAATCCGAGGTTACACAAAATCTTGTCACATCATTGGAGAATTATGCACAATTCTTAAGGTACATTAAAATTATTATACAGATTTACTATATATTTAAATTTTATACATTTCATATTACATATTTTTATTTGATATATATGTATATATTGTTATGACCATATATATGTAAATATTAAATTTACAATTTAACAAGCGTTGTGTATTGATAACTTCTCTTGAAGTTTGATTACAAAATGTTTTATTACGATACACATAACAACATATTTTTCCATCTTCAAAAGTTTTATAATGTCATAATTATGGCATCAAGATAATATAGTTTTCACATTTAGGTGCAACAACATACAAATATATGATGCATAATCCAAGTTCCTGGATATCATATGATATCCTTAAGCATTATAGATATATGTTGATAGTTCATTGTAGAATCTATAACCTATATTATCAATACAACCATTGAGTCCATACAATCATAGTGTGAGAAGCATAAATATATTAAATGTTTTTAAGAATTTAGCCGGCAGATATGTATAATTATGGCTCATTGTCCTCATTAAAGCGTCGTATTATGTTTCAATACAATGCTGTCCACAATGCATACACACAAAATAATGTTCAAAGTCTCATTGGTGAATCAATCACCAATCAATATTCCAATAAATTTGAAATGACCATTTTTTGTTTTTAAAACAATTAATGGTCAGATGTTTTAAGTGCTAAATGCTTATTTATCGTTTCTTACCTCTGAACTTCATGACCCCAAATGCACGAAACATACCATTCTGTGATTGTTAGCTTCCATAAATACCGACATTGTTTCCAAGTTGGAGTAAAAGGAGAAGCAACAATGATGATAAATCTTCAACGAAGAGCTACGAAAAAGACAACAAAGTGGATTGTTTAGGAGACCCGAAAACCGGACGTGAGAAATAGAAAGACACTAAACTAGTATTTTTAAGATAATCCAGTGAAGGGTTTGTCTTTGTTCGTATTATAACAATATACACATATTTCACCAAAAAATATTACTCTATGTCAAGATGATACACTGCATTCCACCAAGAGATGCAGACAGTGATTACAAAAATATAAGCATTTATGGCTCAGAAATTTTTTAAGTCAGATTAATATCACTTGATTTGCTATGAGTGTTAACCAAAATATTTGCAACTGAATTTCACATTCCTCATTTAGATGTCCCACAATGCATATTTGTAGTGGTATTCATTGTTATGACCATTCATACTCTTTAAAACTTATTCAAGTCTTAAAATGTTAATTTTAGGTCCGTTCTAAACAATATCTATTTTGTCTATATTTGGTTATAGAATTTAGTTTATCTACCTGGATTATCTTAAATATACTATGTCAAATTATGGTATAACCTGCATATCTGAAATGTATTACATATAACTACAAAAAGTTATAGCATACAAAGTTAATTTGATCAAAGTTAAATCTGATAATTCTGATGTTACCAACAAACATTATAGATAATCAGATATGTACCTTGTTTTACTTATGACAGATAATACTCCTCTTAAGAATATGACATGTATAAACCAAATCAAAGAATCTTTGATTTCATATTGTAATCAAAGTTATTCACCACCATTACACCTAAATTAGTGAGACACAATTATTGAATGATACAGTATGATTTAGTCGGCCTGACTGCTCGCGCCGCCGGAGATATTAAATGAGTTCTTATATTATAAATCAATAAGAAACTTCAACTTTATGATTAACGTTATATTAGGATAAGTAACAACATCCCAATTCGTTTGTAAACATTCAGATGTTTTTATTTTGGATCATATGCCGTATAAAAGATTAAAGTCTCTTAACATAGGGAATGCTATAACTATAAAAAGTTATATTTGCTAGTAAGCGTTTATAACCTGCATATCTGATTATTCGTAATAAAATATTCATTCTGAGGATCTAAGTAAACAAGGTATATTGTTTAGAGTCAATATAGTCATTAATAACTATTATAACATACAAAGCATTAACTGGATTGATCTTTACAATGTTGGTTAATCAATATGAAGATTATTATACAAGAAATGAGATATGAATATCCTAAAAACAAGCTCAATATTTATAATACACCTATAATCTTTTATATTGATGTGTTATGATCATTCTTACTATTCCTTCAATATTAATAACAAATGATGACCTAGGAGTAAAAAATATTTACGTATTTGAACAGTGAAAATTCAGATGTTTTTATTTTGGATCATATGCCGTATAATTCAAATTATGTTCTTCAATATATAAGCTAATTATACATATCTGATATACGTATAGTTCTTATAAATCGTACACTTTAAATTGAAGATTAGATAACTATCAATATGAAATCATTCAACCACTATAAATTAATCGAGGCTCATAATACTAAGATTACATTTACATATATAGTGGTTAATATCAATAAACTGGTAATTATGAATCAATATGAGTTTTACATTATTGACATAGTTACATATTTTTATCCTTTAAAGTAGAAAAGTTTTAAAGTGGTAGTGTATTTTCCTTCAATATTCATAACAAATGATGACCTAGTAGTAAAAAAGATTTACGTATTTGAACAGTGAAAATTCAGATGTTTTTATTTTGGATCATATGCCGTATAATTCAAATTATGTTCTTCAATATATAAGCTAATTATACATATCTGATATACGTATAGTTCTTATAAATTGTACTCTTTAAATTGAAGATTAGATAACTATCAATATGAAATCATTCAACCACTATAAATTAATCGAGGCTCATAATACTAAGATTACATTTACATATATAGTGGTTAATATCAATAAACTGGTAATTATGTATGAATATGAGTTTTACATTATTGACATAGTTACATATTTTTATCCTTTAAAGTAGAAAAGTTTTAAAGTGGTAGTGTATTTTCCTTCAATATTAATAACAAATGATGACCTAGGAGTAAAAAAGATTTACGTAATTGAACAGTGAAAATTCAGATGTTTTTATTTTGGATCAATGCCGTATAATTCAAATTGTGTTCTTCAATATATAAGCTAATTATACATATCTGATATACGTATAGTTCTTATAAATCGTACTCTTTAAATTGAAGATTAGATAACTATCAATATGAAATCATTCAACCACTATAAATTAATCGAGGCTCATAATACTAAGATTACATTTACATATATAGTGGTTAATATCAAGAAACTGGTAGTTATGTATCAATATGAGTTTTACATATTGACATAGTTACATATTTTTATCCTTTAAAGTAGAAAAGTTTTAAAGTGGTAGTGTATTTTATGACAATTAGGTTTTAAAATATTGTGGAAATTTTTAAAAAATGTAATTAGGTTCAACGATAAGTTTACTTCCAATATTTAAGTGAAACTGGAGTGTATTGTGTCTCATTCTAAGAAATAATGTTCATGTGGTCTATGCTCTGAAACAAGGTACATAAATGTCTACTGTGAAATTTTGACATAGCGGTTGAAATTTTAAGTGGCTTCTATGAAAGACATAATAAATTTACATTTGAAGATGAAGTTTATGATTAACGTTCAGATGTGTAAAAATTTTGTATATAACTATGACACTTACATTTAACATTTTAGTAGAAATATTCCATTCTTACTCTTTAAAGTATCTATTATTTCTAAAGACTCTGTATTTAAAAAAAATTAGTAATGTAAGACAGAGCTTAATTTAGGTGTCCGTTCGATATAAATATATTTAGATATGTCCCTGGAAATTAGCTAGTGGATATCTGATGTATCAATTTCTTAAATTTTCGCTACTAAAATCTAGTATAATTTTAAGGGTGTCTCCCAAAAACTTGAAAATAAAATAAACTTGATTATGATGTAACTATATGATTTAAATATATAGTAAATCCGGGGTTACACAACATCTTGTCACATCATTGGATAATTATGCATAATTCTTAACCTACGTCATTATTCTAAACATTAAGTAAACAAATTAAGTAAACACATCTGATCGGTATCAAATATACTAAACCTACATCATTTATCTATAAGAGTTATATGACCATTATATGTGAACTTCTTGATATTGGTTCGTTTATCTCAATGTTAAAGTCCGATGTGTATTTAGTATTTCCAACTTCAGAAAAAGAAATTGATAATGCAGTGTATGATATGTCATCTATGGTTGATATATGATATAATTTTTACTGAAGATTGTTTGAAAAATAATTTTATCTACCTGTTATATTGAGTTATATATATACATATAACGTTCATACTTTCTTGGCTTTGTCAATATGAACAAAGACAAACCCTTCACTAGATTATCTTAAAAATACTAGTTTAGTGTCTTTCTATTGTTCATGTCCGTAATTAAACTGGAAACAGTAGAAAAAATCAATGCCTGTGGGACATGAATATACCACGACGTGGCCCATTTAGGTTCAAGTTCCTCATTTATACATATCTGAATTAGAATAACCGGTAATGATGAATAATAATTGTCAATATTGCAATCATAACTACCTGCTATAATAATTGAGTCTACTAATTCTAATTCTACTAAATTGATATACTAGAACAGAATATAAAATACTGGAAGATTCCATTCAAACAGACACCTAAATTAAGCTCTGTCTTATATTACTAATTTTTTTTTTTTAAATACAGTCTTTAGAAATAACAGATACTTTAAAGAGTAATAATGGAATCTTTCGATACAATCATTCGCTTAGATAAAATTCATTTACTCAGAATGGTCATAAATTAGTCTAGTAACCCTTCTACTATTATACGGTTTAGAGTCAGTTGTATCTTAAATAATCATATTCATAAGAAATGTTATATACAAGAGTTATATTATGGAGGTCAATAATATACTAGCAAAATGTTCATTTACATTATTATGAAATAAGATTACAAACTATATTATGGAGATTACCTCAGCATAAATTATATTGGATTATAAGTCATAAGTGCCTCCCAGTGATATAAATCATGTTGGTATAAATCCTCAACCAGATATGTGGTCTATTGGATTATCTATAATACATGATATATGGTAGACTATTTTCCATTTGAACATTTGGAAAATACGTACCAAGTGTGATCAATTTGATATATTAGTTTCAGGGTTTATATAAAAATATTTCTTCAAAATGAGCATTATTGAATCAATATTTCATAATCTTGACATAGATTGTTGTATCAAAGTAATATATTAGTTTTTGATTTTACGTATCCAACCATCTAAAGTGAAATCCTAATTTGACATTTAGGTGTCCTTTGGTGTGATATTCTAACCCTTCTATTTTTAATAAGAGTTATGGTTTCTTTTATTTCTATTTTTGCAACCAAATATATGTATAGATTACTTCCAATATTACTCCTCATAATGTAATAGACAAAAAACATAGTGCTCCATGTTTCTTCCAACATTAAATGTTTTAATTATGTGGAAGAAAGAAAGAAACATTATTTGGTTGAATATTTTTACTGAGCTATCAAATCTTTGGTTCTCTAAGTGAACATTATTTATATTTTAAGAAATACAATGATGGTCACCAAAGTCTTCAACCAAATATTGTATAATGGTAGATTATACAATAATTTAAAGAGTACGAATGGTCATAACAATGAATACCACTAAAAATATGGGTTGAATTATATTTGGTCCAATATAATATTTAGTTCATCTGAATAGAATATTTATCAATATCAATTCATTCTGATCAATGCAAAGGAACATAATTTGGAACAAGGAACATAATTCCAAACTATTATACGAGTATTTAATATTCATGCCTATTTATGTCCATAAATAGTTATACATTCATCAATTTAGGATTGAACAAATAAACACTGTTCTAAAGTTAGCCTAAGAAATAATCAAATATAAGAACTAGCTCTTGGATATAATTAATATTTGACTGTAAAATTCATTGCTTTATGAAGTACTAATGAGTTAAAATCAGGTCATCGGCCAGCTTTATTACTATATACTATATAGTATAAGTATAACATCAGTGTACAAATACAATCATGGTATTACCGTATAATTAACTTCATACAACAATCCATAATGCCGGCAGTTACTATTTTACAATGATTTTGTTACCATTATTTTATGATTCAATGGGACTCAATACTGAGATTCTGATCGAGTTATTAGGGTTTCCGAAATTTCAATCGAACATTAGAATGAATACCCCACAATGCATATTTAGTATCTATTCTGAGGACAGCGTTGAGTCTTGTATATTTTAAATCAAGCTCAGTGTCCCTGTATCAATCTATCATTATATGCAAGAGTTATGAGAAATAAGTCTATGTCAATACTAAATCAAACTTCTTTTTTTATACCATTGTCTTCTTAAAATAACTATATTATTAAAAAGAGACGATAAATAAGCATTTAGCACTTAAAACATCTGCCATTAATTGTTTTAAAAACAAAAAATGACCATTTCAAATTTATTGGAATATTGATTGGTGATATTCCCAATGCAGTATCCACTGATGATATTGTTTATCTTGCAATAATCTGGGGTATATAATCTGGAATTATCTGATCCAGTATTTGACAAATATGCTAAATCCAGTTACAAAATCCTGTAATATGACATATTGATAACTACAGTTTGATAATACAGTGTTTTTGTAATCAATATCAATATCAATATCTAAATGTCAAATATGCTCTTGATATTATAGGAGTTCTTTCAGTATGAGTTCATTAATCATCATATAATATTTTGGATATTTTAAAAATACAAAAATATGTAATATGAAATGTATAAACTTTAAATATATAGTAAATCTGTGTAATAATTTTAATGTATCTAGGCAGTTGTATCTTATAATTTTAGTTGATTATCCAAATCCACTGTTAATTTTCACAATGCATATCTTAATTTTAGTTTCGGTATTTCTGTGCATTTAATTCTTCAGTTCATATCCATTGATAAACACTGTTCTGGTTAAATTAGATAATTATACATATCTGCCGACCACATTCAAATGTGGATTAACCATCAGGACTGCTTTTCGTGACAGATACAAAGTGTCTAACAATGCATATTTCTTATTGACGATTTATGAAATATGTTAATGAGTATCATCATTAACACAATATATCCTCAATCCTACTATGAATTGACGTGTTGAATTTTGATTGCAGTGTATGCTCATTTAAGTGTGTACAGTTGTGATACGATGAGTCATGCCATGAATTCAACCATCTAAATTATATAAATTGATAAGTTATAAACTTGCAACTTAAAAACATATGGTTGAAGATTTAGGGAGAATCTTGTTCTCACACTGCATTATCACGCAATAATATTGAGATTACCTCAAGGGTGTATCCGACCAAACTTCATCTAAAACACCGTTCCAAATGGAGTATTCATTTGAGTTATAGATTTCTCGAAATCTTCAAATTAATATCTAAAATATCCTTAATGTCTTGTCTAAATCATAAAGTGAATACCACTACGTATAGTGGAAATTTGAACTATCCAGTATATGTCCTCCCATTCTTACAAATACTACTGTTTTTGAGTCGTTAGTATTTTACAGTCAACATCTGTCAAAGGAATCCGCAGTTTTTTTTGGTTTTAATCCACCAAAAATTGGTTCAAGGCAAATTAGGTCTCAATACTCTTTAAAATACTGCTTATCAAGATAATGCAGTGTATGCTCATTTAAGTGTGTACAGTATATTGATCACAATGAATAAAACCAGAATTGTCATAACCTGTAATTTTGAAATTCACTGGATTCCATATTCGCATGGTTCATACCTTATAATGTGATAATTATCTAATCTTAGTAACACTACCAAGCTTCTAGTGGTAGTATGAGCCTCGATTAATTTATCTTGTACTATTAAAAACTATTTTTAGAGAATATTTAAAAACATGTTTATATATTTTTATTATGATTTTGAAGAGTAAAAATGGTAATAACAATGAATACCACTAGAAATATGCATTGTGGGTTTTTTTATTTATTTCCCCAGTTCTTTTGGGGAATTTGGGTTTTCTTGAAAGATGAATCACATCTTTCATAAAGCAATGAATTTTACAGTCAAATATTAATTATAATAATGTATATATATGTCCTCCCATTCTTACAAATACTACTGTTTTTGAATCATTAGTATTTTACAGTCATCATCTGTCAAAGGAATCCGCAGTTTTTTTTTGTTTTAATCCACCAATATACCAGGTTCATTACACAATTTAAATTATATATAAGAATGTGTAAAAAAGAAACCAAATCCTAAGTAGTGTATTGAATCTGTTTGATTTAAAATATACAAGACTTATTTAAGACAATTCAGATGGTACAATTTTACCAGTTTGAGTGGATAAATCATAGAATTTCGAGTCAGACACTAAACAAGTATTTTTAAGATAATCCAGTGAATACAATTATGATGAGTCTTAATGTACCGGACAAACGAATATAAACATTTATAAGCTAAATAAGTCTTCAAAATTTTCTCTTAAAATTAGTGTTCATAAGGTGGTAAAAAGATTACAAGATGCCAGGTCAAAGAAATATAGGTTGTATTGGTAAGTTTATAGTTGACTGGAAATTATGCATCATATACTAAAGAATATAAATTGTCACCAAGAGCTTCACCAGATTTAAAGATTGTACCATCTGTACAATCTACCATCTTGATATTTCTCTTCAACCAAATATTGTATAATGGTAGATTATACAATAATTTAAAGAGTACGAATGGTCATAACAATGAATACCACTAGAAATATGCATTCTGGGACACTTAAATGAGGAATGAGAAGTATAAATACCTTTTTCCTCATTTATTGGGAGTCACTGTTAATCAACCAAATCCACTTATCAGAATGAGTCGATGCAAAAAATATATCAATATGAAGTTCTGATATGTTTAGTCAAGATGTTTACCGTTATCAGATTGTAAAATGGTAGATTACTTAAAAAGGAAATGGAGTTATAACAAAAGTAATTCAACTTTTAGACATGAGAGTGGCCGTATATTCGATTATTATTTCAAAAACGGATTTGGTTGTGTATTAATCATTTTTGTTTCATTTTATCATTGTAATCTACTCCATTCTACCATTATCATTGTAATGCCATTTATGCATTGTTCAAGAACATTGTGTGCATATCCTTTCAAACCGACCACAAAAACATATATTATATTTCTGTCCTTACATGCTCCTTGGTATATATAATTATAAGCTAATTTCACTATAATTGGTGGAGTTGTATGAAATTTCACTTCATATGTCATAACTCTAAGTGGTATGTGAAGTGGAACCATTATACGTTTTCATATTTAGTATATTTAAACGTTATTTAGTAAGATTTATCTCATATTTTACCCAATAGACCAAAAAATGAAATCTTTAGTCCCGATGAAGGCTCTGACGTAATTTATGACCATTCTGAGTAAATGAATTTTCCCTGTTTTAAAATAATGTCTTTCATAAAGCAATGAGAGATTAATATTGTACAAGATACTCCACATTGAGTTAACACTTAATGTAAAAAAAAAATAAAGGTAGATAAATAGCTCTCAAAAAGGTATTTATGCATGATTAATTATTATAGGTTTGAAATGGTCAGATAACTATATCCGGGTCAGGATATAATGGATTTGGTTGATTAAAAATGAATAGAATTAATGGTCAAAAAGTTGTATTCGTTTTATCAGGATACCCCAGTGACCTAATACGTTCTGAACCCCCAGTTCGTCCAGTGATGCTGTGTAATGATTATTGTGCTCAATTTCTCATCTACTTTGTTGTCTTTTTCGTAGCTCTTCGTTGAAGATTTATCATCATTGTTGCTTCTCCTTTTACTCCAACTTGGAAACAATGTCGGTATTTATGGAAGCTAATTTCACTATAATTATGTATAGTGAGAACATCTAGACTTAAACAGTGGACCATACAATCATTTCAGTTCCAGATTATATTAATTGAAGTTTGGTATATATTAAAAACAAATAATTGTTTTAAAAACAAAAAATGTTCATTTCAAATTTATTGGAATATTGATTGGTGATTGATTCACCAATGAGACTTTGAACATTATTTTGTGTATATGCATTGTGGACAGCATTGTGTTGAAACTTAATACGACGGTTCAAGAAATTCAAATACACCAAAAAATAGTTTTAGACGAACCGTCGTAAAAGAAATTTAGGTTCAAGTTCCTTATTTATACATATCTGAATTAGAATAACTGGTAATGTTGAATAAGTCCATACAATCATAGTGTGATAATATGATATTATATAGAAATATCTGGTTGAAGGTGGTAACAATGAAGATATTGATGTAACACATCATTTGATATGTATATATATCATTTAATGGTATATATTTCAATACAATGCTAAACTAATGGCACATGCAGGATGACCTAGGAGTTCACAATGAAAGTCTTAAAATACATCAGAATCTTGTATATTTGATATGATCTTAACAATAATTAGTATTTCTCTGTGGTTGAAAAACAATATGAGGGAGAATTTTAGTCAGCATTTATTGAGCATACGGGGATTGAAAAACGGATTTTAATTTTAATTCTGTGTTATAATGATACTGTGTTATAATGACAGAAGAAACAATATTTTTATTTTCACACAATCAAAGTAAGCTGCTGGTAACAGAACAATTAGCGACAAAAAACATCAGGATTAAGGAACAGTTGATATAAATCATTGTCTTAAGATTTATAGTTTCTTACAACTATAAAGGTTATACATTATAAATATTATTATAATATTTCAATGACAAATGCAATAGATAAATCAACTGTTCCTTAATTGGACAATGCAAAATTGGACAGCTACTTATACTAAAGAATATAAAGATTTTGCTAATATCTTTCTTAGCAAAATAATAACAATAACTTATGCAAGCATGGTTCTGATTATTGCAGTGATATTGACAACCAATATTGATGGTAGTAACTAACTCGGCAGAGGATAAGCAGGCAGCATTTCACAATGCATAATTCTCTGTGATGAAATGAAATGAGCAACCATATATTTATAATTCTATAAAAGTGGATGTAGGACCACCTTGCTCTTATGATGTAGGATGTCAAACATCGCGAGCATAGTTATTTCTCATTAGTATTGTTCCTGTAATCATGTGATTTATATGATCACAAGCCTATCTTTTTATATAATGATTAATGAACTCATTAATCTTGGAACTGGTCCAAACTATTACAGGTTGATCAGTTCTCCAATGAAACATACGACAAAAACAATACTACATTCATATAGCAGCAGAAGATTTTTTCTCATAACTCTTGTATATTGGGAGTTTTTGTAATGATGTAAAGTACTTCATTATGACGAACCGTCGTACAAGACATTTAGGTTCAAGTTCCTCATTTATACATATCTGAATTAAAATAACCAGTAATGTTGAATAATTATTGTCAATATTGCAATCATAAAACAAGGTGGAATGTAGTATCGTTTTAAAGTAATGTAAAATAAAACTGAAAACCGCTATTATAAATCCATAAAATCTATATCCTTCACCACTGATATCACACCAATAGTATTAATGGTCATGAGAACAAGATTCTGACGTATTGTCTAACTGTGTTTATGTAAAAACAGTTTCATATCTCATTTCTCATTTCAATATATTAGTTTTTGATTTTACGTATCCAACTATCTAAATAAAAGGTGATTTTTATTTGATATGATCTTAACAATAATTAGTATTTCTCTGTGGTTGAAAAACAATATATGAAAGAGAATTTTAGCCAGCATTTATTGGAAAGATATGTAAATCAACAAATATCATTACTCACCATATTATATGCAATGGACCACTTTTTTTTTATGTGCATGAAGCTGTACACCAAGAAATGCATATGTCATTTTATACTTTAAAGTGTATATATTAACCATATATACGATGACGAACATTATTGATATCAATATCTAAATGAAACTATACATAATTATAGTGAAATTAGCTTCCAGAAATATAATATATACCAAGGAATTTCATATTTAAAAGATAGGCTTGTGACATTTAAGTAACACATCAATTAAGATGCAATGATGCAATTTTGGTCTTCACATTAATTAATTTTCTGATCATTCATACGGTCTACCGTGCCGATACTAAAAACTTCCTCATTTCGGTATATTGGATTTGGTTGGTTAACGGTGTCTCCCAATAAATGAGAAACAATGTATTTATTCTTTTTATAATATATACCATGTTTTATAATTCTCTTCAAATATATGATGCATAATTTTATAATACGACGCAATGTTGAATAAAAACAATCTCATATTCGATTATATTAAAATTATATCCTATATCAATTCAATCTGATCACTTCGACCACAAAATATATAGTTAGAGAAATATATATATATATATGCAAAAATTGTTTTTATTTTACATAAACAGTGGACATATCCATAAATGCTCATTTCATCAAAGTAATATGTACCACTAATCATTTAGGTGTCCCATATATACAAATAATTCATTGGGAGACATCATGGTGGGATTTGCCCAGATTTACAGCACGTGAAATACAAGTAATATTTTCTTGACTGCAAAAATATTGTATAATGCAGTGTATGATATGATGAATCATATCTCATTTATCTCATTCCCAAATAATATGAAATAATAAGCTTTTATTTATCTTTCTAAAGAACATAGTTTCAAAAATTTATTTATAATATTTTAAATGCATATTTCCATCTATACTAAAAGGAACATTATGCAAAGCAAAAATACTGTATAATGGTAGATTGTACAGTATTAATAATGCATATTCTAAAACATAATTTTAAGAACACAATGATGAATCCAGTATACATTGATTAATGTTAATAAACACTGTTCTAAAGTTGAGCATACAGGGATTGAAAAAACGCTTTCAAACGTGTATATGCTATATTATTTTGTTGGATTTGGTTGATTAATGGTATACTAAAAGTTGGACTGTTTATGTGAATATTACTATACATTGATTAATGTCAACAAAATGTTTCTTATCACATGAACAAATGCATAAACAGTCCAACTTTTAGTATACCATTAATCAACCAAATCCAACAAAATAATATAGCATATACACATTTGAAACGAAAGTCTTTAATTTTTATATGGGTGTCACAATCCTGACATATATTGTAATCATAACAGTGTCCTATTTTGTAGATGATGGGAATAAACATATCGGTCTATTGATTTATGCAACTGTACACACTTGTACGACGGTTCGTCTAAATCTATTACATCTCATTCCAATATAATGTTATAATGAATTAGAATGACCATTTTTAATAATATTTTACATAAACAAAGTAATATGTACGATGTAATCCTAAATATCAGATTACCCCATGATATGATTGAAGTTTATCTAAGTTTATATACCTAAAAATGGTCAGATATTTATAAATCCAATACACCAAAAAATAGTGAAAAGGTACTAGCCCCTTGATAATAGCTCCGACATTTAATATTCATATGGACTGGGGAAGACTTTTCAAGATTCTGATAAGCGGAATTGCAATGGATAAAGTTGGTTCCTTTAGCTAATTCTGTTCTCATGACTTATCAATTTGGTTGACATGGTCAGCATTGTGGTAATCACATCATATACAGGTTTGACACCGTGAACTTGATGGTACATATTGGACACATAAAGCTTTAATTGATTGAAGTTTACCAGATTAAAGTATGAAATATTATGTTTCTAGTAGATGTAAAAATACTGTACAATAATTTTAACTGTATAATAAACCAAATGAAACAAAAGCCTTGTTACAAATTTAAGTTTGCGTATAATAATTAACTTCATACAATAATCCATAATACCGAGCTATCATCTTGGTGGAATAAAAGGAACATATCAATCTACCGTCTTGATATTTTTAAACGCAAGTATAATGTTAAATGGTGATACACTTATAATGTATAATTATGACATTGAAGTATAATGTTATAATGGTCATCGTACATATTATGCTGTGTTTTTAAACAGTATTGTTCAAAATGCATAATACATCAGATTACACAACATATTGTTTAAACATTATATATAAATGTCAAACATTATTGGGGTATCCTGATAAAATAATAATAATTAACTTCAAACTGGAAAATTATCTTCTTTGAAGATAAAACTGCACTTGAAATAGTAATTGCTGGTATTATGGATTGTTGTATGAATTTAATTATTATACACAAACTTAAATTTGTAATACAAAGCTTTTGTTTCATTTGGTTTATTATACAATTAAAATTGTTGTACAGTATTTTGACATCTACTAGAAACATAATATTTCATACTTTAATCTGGTAAAATTCAATCAATTGAAGCTTTAGGTGTCCAATATGTATCATCAAGTTCACGGTGTCAAACCTGTATATGCTGTGATCACCACAATGCTGACCATGTTAACCAAATTGATAAGTCATGAGAACAGAATTAGTTAAAGGAACCAACTTTATCCATTGCAATTCCGCTTATCAGAAATAATAACTTGATATAATTATGGGATTTATGTTATACAATTATGTTCTTCAAACTCGGGCATCAATACTCGTGTAATAGTTTGGAATTATGTTCCTTGTCATTATTAGGGTTTCCGAAATTTCAATCAAACATTAGAATGAATACCCCCACAATGCATATTTAGTATCTATTCTGAGGACAGCGTTGATAATTATATGTATATGATGGTAGATTGTACAGAATATACTGTTTGAAGTATAAATACAGGGGAAGAGAAATCCAAATATAAGCTAAAGTTTTATAATCTTTAATATAAACAGTCCAACTTTTAAACGCAAGGTGAATTATGAGGTTTTACATAATTTAATTACTATGTCAAGATGTTATTTGTTAAATCCATTATCTTCAATTACTTTTAATACAAGACTCGATGTTTCACGGGTTTCTGCAATTCATAGTCCTAGTTGATCTAAACCCCATAACTCGTCCCAGCTTCAAGTCGATCCGGGATACCATTTGTGGAATTACAGAAATTTTGCAAAGATTCATTATTCCTTTGCAAGAAAGATGCCCACTGCGGCGAAGCTCAGGGACTGCAAGGATCTCCCCCTCCTCAGTCTCATCGTCCTCCATATGCTCAACTTTAGAACAATGTTTATTAACATTAATCAATGTATACTGGATTCATCATTGTGTTTCTTAAAGTTCTGTTTTAGAAATATGCATTATTAATACTGTACAATCTACCATTATACACTATTTTTGCTTTGCATAATGTTCCTTTTAGTTTCAATGTTTTTATGACTCCTGTAAAATTCATTGTTTTACATAACAGTGGATTATATGTCATATGTCTAGCGTTGACTCGAAACTTTAATCTCGGTAAAATTCCCATCATCCTACCGATCTTCAGTTATGACAACCAAACAGTGAATTAGATTGTGGGACACCTAAATATACAATATTCAGTGTCCCTCAATAGGCCGCCTTAGTATTTAGATTTGGAACTTAAATCTTATGCATTCTAATTCAGGATACCCCAATACCTCATTTAGGAGTCCCACAATGCATATTTAGGTGTCCCACAATGCATATTTTTAGTGGGATTCATTGTTATGTATTCAAGAAATTGCAATTTTATGTGAAAAAATGACTTTAACAAAATGCATATGAGATTCATAAATATTTAGTTATGTTTCTAGTAAACTTCAATCAATTGAAGCTTTAGACATCGAGTTCACAGTTTTTATTAGTTCCAATATATTCTTATCAATGGATAAAGTTGGTTCCTTTAGCTAATTCTGTTCTCATGGAGACGAGGGGACAATATTGTCAGAAGATTTAATGAGGAAGTAGATATAAAAATACTGTATAATGCAGTGTATGATGTGATAAATATACGTGAAGTAACATTTTAGTTATAGATTCCACTTTTTGGTCTATTGGATTTGGTTGATTAAAAATTATTATTCATATTGACCGCAATATCTGTTTTGTCTGTACTATTATAATGACACTGTTTATGTAAAATGAAAGCGTTTTAGAAAATCTGTCTAGTGTTTAGTTTCAACTACTATAAATAATATGTAAAATGAATATTTCTAGTCAAAGCAATTAGAAATATAATATACAAGATTCATAAAAAATATCGATTTTAATGAATATTTTAACATAAAATCTTGTAATATACCATTATGGCGGTTCCAGATTAATGTTTCAATGACATTATAAATTCTAAAAATAATATCAGATTACATTATTTTTTACATATTGAATCCTCTAATATATTGAAACTAATTTGTATTTTCATACGATCAGTTGATTTTAGATAGCATATTTCTAGTGGTACTTATTGAATGAGACATTGCGAGCATTGAGGGACTAATGTTTATTTAGGAGTCTCACAATGTATATTTCTAGTGATATTCATTGTTATGACCATTTTTACTCTTCAAAATTCAATTTTATGCATTTGGGGACATATACCCCATATTATATTATTCATAATTTCTCTGCATAATGAGGATCCTTTGAGAACATTTAATGGTCAAGTTCATCTACCTTCATTAGCTTCCATGATTGTCAGAATAGTGCTTTTTCAGATTACCTAATGATTGTTATAAATTTGATGATAAAATAATTTATCATGAATATGGTTTAGAGTGAATATCCAGATAGAGCTTGTGACCCATTTTCCCCAGATTTACAACACATGTGAAATACAAGTAATATTTCTTTGACTGCAAAAATACTGTATAATGCAGTGTGTGATGTGCAGTGTCCTATAAAATATGACATATAATCCACTGTTATGTTGTGTGATACCAACATTAATTTTAGTTTCATATGTCGATTTTTGAGGGACTAGAAATATTACAATAATTTTGGTTATGATCAAATACTTTAATATAACACATACGGTGATAATAATGGGTCACTTCATTACACAGCACAAGTGTGTACAGTTGCATAAAACAATAGACCGATATGTTTATTCCTTACATCTACAAAATAGGACACTGCATTATATAGTAGTAAAATTAATTTTGCATAAAAACATTCTGGATACTTACTTGATCACGAATACCATCAAATACCATTCATTGGAATATTTTATTTCTTTGTTATAATCGAATATGAGACTGAAAATGTTAATTTTAAGTCGTAGCAAACTTCATTACACAGCATCTAAAATTCAGGTTTAATATGCATCGGAAGTTTCACTAGAAATATGCATTGTGGGACACCTAAATGAGATCCGGTTACAACTTGTGACATATTAAACCTAGTTCCAGATTCCACTTTTTGGTCTATTGGATTTATGTTATTTACGGTATCTCCCAATGAATGACATACAATATATTTATGCTTCTCATTCCTCATTTAGGTGTCCCTTAATGCATACTTTTAGTGGGATTCATTGTTATGACAATTCTTACTTTTTAAATTCTGTTTTATGCATGTTCTTTTAATTATGTAGTGAATTATTATATCATAACTAGAGTTCTGTCTAGCACATTTGGCAAATTTCAAATTAAAAAATGTCAACAATATATATTCTTAAATATAAATGTATCATATTAATTTTAAAATATAGGTCCATATGAAGTTAATATTAACACTGTTTTACTAAATGATAGACGATATAAATCTTATCGACAATAACTATTTAAAAAAAAATCATATTTCTAAACCAATGCCCATCTTACCTGGTTACCCAACCGGGAGATGTTAAGGTCACACGAGCTATACATGAGCAATTTCATGTTTCACCCCAAGGTAATTCTCACCATTTCTAGTGGTATTCATTGTTATTATCATTCATACTCTTCAAAATTCTGTTTTATGCATTTGGGGACTTGAAGTTTCTTTTCTAATCTTAATGGGACTCATTTTAGTTCCAGATTTAAGTTTTTGGTCCATTGGGTTTGGTTGATTAACGGTGTCTCCCAATGAGTGAGAAACAAGATATTTATGCTTCTCATTTCTTATTTAGGTGTCCCACAATGCATATTTCAAGTGGTATTTATTGTTATGACCATTATTACTCTTTAAAATTCTGTTTTATGCATTTGGGGACATGAAGTTCGTGTAAGAATATTTTGAGTTCTATAATTGCTTCAAATTGGATGGAGAAGCACGGGCACTCATCCTACGATCATACTTCAGGCCTACGGTCTTACCAGGTGGTGAAGTGCCTACGTATTTCACGCATCGAGCTTCCGGAAATTCCCTAACTGTCACATTACCTCTTTATGTTGCACTGCACATCATGGGATGAGTAAATTATTATTTGATCTAGTTAGGAGTGAAGGTGTTTTGGTCTTTTTTAATACGAAGATCGGTATGGTACAATAACCATGAGATTATTAATACATATTAATTTATTATATTTATACTGATCACCACTTCATTCTCAAATTGAGGTATACATCCATTCCTTTTTTTTAAATTTGTTGTTATTTAAGTTTGTAAATGTGATAGTTATGTACTTTTTCGATTAAAAAGTACCAAGACTTTAAAACAAATTACACCTTAAGTTCACAAATATGAAGTTGGTAAATAATAAAATTCTTTTTCAATATACCTCTTGATCAAATAAAATTGTAATAATAAGTAGTGTTAGTTTTCTTTCCTTTAATGCAGTATATACACACACTTAGGTCAATTAGATCTAATTGAGGAAGAATTTTATTATTTACCAACCTCATAATTCATTATTGGAAATGTGGCATAATCTTCGATGCCACAAAAATGCAGAACTTTCATCACATGCACTATGTTTTATGCCCCGAATTTCAATATTAAATAAGGATTCAGAGAATTTCGCATCAAGATTGAACCGATAAAGCGAATCAAATAAAATACCACTACCATAAAAGTAATCATTTCGGTACAATGAGAAAACACCATGTCCAATCGTAAAATCAAAACTTTGTTTAAGGAGTAAATTTCCGGAAGCATTGACGAAGTACTCTTGTGTGTAATGATCACCTTGTGGTTGATTGACGTTTCAATCAAATCTGATCACTAACTTCTTTATTTGGAACTAAAATTTTTGCTTCGATCCATATGGATACACACCCATATTAGCTAAAATGTTTCAAAATTATGTTTTAAGCATTACCGATTCAGTACGATCTTTTTATCCTTCATGCATTTTGTTGTTCATATGAATGATCATAAAAAATTGGGCAGCTGGATTCTATAACATCAAGTCTCATTTAGGAGTCACACAATAAATTAAGGTTACTGTTGAATATATTTAACAATGTATATGTAGTGTTAATTATTATCGCTAGCCAATTGGTAAAAATTGAACTCGTACCAGAATAATGTAATAGTTTCTACACATTTACATGCATGTACGTACTCCATCTGCCAAACGTTCTATATCACAGTATTTCATTGTTTGACTGCTCATAATCGCATGATGTTATACGGATGAGATGCATAAATAATTAATTGGCTAGCGATAACAGATTGAAGGATACAGTCACACAATGTTGGCAGCAGCACACACTCATGGTCCGGGACCAATGATGGATCTAAGTGAAGTGTCATTGGTATCACCTTGTCATATCGGCTCCAGTAATGGCTGTTCATGCATCTAGTTTTGTCGACTGTAGTAACTAACCGCAGCTTCTTTGTTGCGACATCAAGCAAGACAATACTTCCAGGTAGATACAAGTAAACAAGAAGAGTATTGTTTGTATGGCAATGCAAAAGCTGTGGACAAATGATCCGCTCTCTCCTGGTTTCTGGAGGAGGAGGCGGATACGCAAACCATTTAGTGGGAATGGGACATACCATGTTGATGTTGGTTAGCTGTAGTCAGACAAAATCTCCGCATGTAGTCTTGTATCCATGGAAGGTCAGAAACCATGTCACTGCAAAAACCTCATGGGACTCATTTTATATAATAAACTTTTGATCTCCATGTTTATCTTACATTTGGTATATTGGATTTGATTAATACAAGAAGATACATGATGAATCCTAACAATGAATACCACTAGAATGTACCGGAAAGTTTAGTTTCAGAAAATGAGGTAAACTTCCTCTTATCATTTGCAATTAGACATATTAGCCCGATCAAACGCTTTCGATGGAAAAATACATAAAAAGAAAGCTTACCTTTTTAGACTCTTAGATATGTTTCTTAGTTTTGCACTTCCTTAGTAGTCTGTCAAACACGTTAATCCTTTCATTTTGGGATTGGAGCAGCTCGTTTATTCACAAGAGTCGTCATTTGAAACTGAAATTATTCCCCATAAAACAACAAACATCTAGAAATACATAATTTAAAAGAACCATCGGAGATGAGGTTCCTTTTCTTGTCTTCTATGAGTCATTTTAGTTTCATATTCCACTTTTTGGCCTATTGGATTTTGTTGATTAACGGTGTCATTTATCTGAGGTATATATTATAAACTTTTTTCAAACTTTTTCCGCTTAATTATAATTGGTACATCTGAAAACCACGGTCGCCATAATCTTTTAATTGAATCATAATTAAAAGATTTGATTGATGGTAGTGTAATGAATTACCTCTTGTAGACGAGCAATTTCCGCTTCATCATTCCCAGAGATTATCAAGTCATCCACGTAAAGAAGAACTACCACATGGACTCCTCCTTTCTTCTTCAAGAATAGTTTTCGAAATAACCAACAATTTGTGATCTTGCCTAGCAACCTGGAAGATCAATTTTTGAGTTCTAGAGCTTAATCTATAGACCCTACTAATCGTCTATTGCATGTCCATGTGTTATGTAAATCTTCTATGACCTAACAACCCTTTCTCATTGCTTTGAATCTAGAGCTTAATCTATAGACCCTACTAATCTCGTTTTCAATTGCTTTTATTTACCTTTTCTTCCATTGTCAGTTTTCTTATCTACAATGGAAAGTGACTTATTCGAATTTGGTGGTCAAAAGCTAAAATCGATTTACATAACACATGGACATGCAATAGACGATTAGTAGGGTCATAACAAAAATGTTGATTCCGAGCTACTGGGAGGTGATGATGTACATGAGGGATATGAAAAAATAACAATGAGGAATAAGAACCATGCTTGCATAAGTTATTTAAATACAAGTATGGTTTGTTTACTTGGAGTTCTGATTTTTGTTTTTTAATCGTATATTGATTGATTATGTAGTGACTCAGATTTTAGACTGTTAGGAAAACAATATTAGAAACATCGTTTTCCTGAAAGAAAAAAAAAAAAAAAAAAAAAAAAATATATATATATATATATATCGTATATTGATCAAATCTCTAGTGAGTCATAATTAAATAGGAATAAAAGTTGCCAAATTTGGAAATGAAAACGTGGAGATTAGGTAGACGGTTTTGGAATTAGGATAGTGGGAAGTTGCTATGCACATTGCTTATAATCGCTGGAATCATGTTCCTTTGTTCTCTCTTTTTTATATACTTATAAGATTATAACTAATGATTGATATACAAGAAAAATAAAAGAAAGAAGGAAGGTGCCTTCCTTGTGGAGCCTAAAAAATTAAAATGACGATTCTTGCTTGCCTAAGAAGTTAGATGGTTCTTTTATATCATGTGTTTTCATTTTCATCTTCAGTTTATTAATACACTTAGCTTAATAGTATATTTTTATAACGTCCCAACCACCCTTACTAGTGAGTCCCCATGTCTTCTCACAAGGCCCATCCCTGTCCGACGGTCAGTGCGTTAACCGAGAAATTTGAAAGTCATGATATACTGACCCTGCAATCACCACGTGACTCTTCCCCGTGTTTTGGTCTCACTCACACGGTACCGCAAATGACTTCCCGGTAGGTCACCCATCATTTCACTACTCCAGCTAAAGCACGCTTAACCCTGGAGTTTTCTCTGGATGTGCAACCGAAAAGGTAAGTGCACTTTGGTGACATAGGTAGCCAAATCAATTCTTTTAACCTCTCCACATATACCAGAAATCGGGATGTTACAATTCACCCCCACTCACAGAGCGCAACGTCCTCATTGCGTACCACGACAGGTCCTAAGACGCCTCCCAGGTCAGAACTGGGACGGCTAACCAGCTCTAATACCACTTATAACTTCCCAACCGCCCCTACCAGTGAGCCCCCATGTCCTCTCACTAGGCCCACGGGCCGCCCCACCCCTGTCTGACGGTCGGAACGTTAACCGAGAGGTTTGAAAGTCATGATATACTAGCTCAAGCATGCTTAACCCTGGAGTTTTCTCTGGATGTGCAACCGAAAAGGTAAGTGCACTTTGGTGACATAGGTAGCCAAATCAATTCTTTTAACCTCTCCACATATACCAGAAATCGGGATGTTACTGTAACATCCCGATTTCTGGTATATGTGGAGAGGTTAAAAGAATTGATTTGGCTACCTATGTCACCAAAGTGCACTTACCTTTTCGGTTACACATCCAGAGAAAACTCCAGGGTTAAGCATGCTTGAGCTGGAGTAGTCAAAGGATGGGTGACCTACCGGGAAGTCATTCGCGGTACCGTGTGAGTGAGGACAAAACACGGGGAACGGTCATGTGGTGATTGCAGGGTCAGTATATCATGACTTTCAAACCTCTCGGTTAACGTTCCGACAGTCGGACAGGGGTGGGCCGGCCCATGGGCCTAGTGAGAGGACATGGGGGCTCACTGGTAGGGGCGGTTGGGGCGTTATAAGTGGTATTAGAGCTGGTTAGCCGTCCCAGTTCTGACCTGGGAGGCGTCTTAGGACCTGTCGTGGTACGCAACGAGGACGTTGCGCTCTGTGAGTGGGGGTGAATTGTAACATCCCGATTTCTGGTATATGTGGAGAGGTTAAAAGAATTGATTTGGCTACCTATGTCACCAAAGTGCACTTACCTTTTCGGTTGCACATCCAGAGAAAACTCCAGGGTTAAGCGTGCTTGAGCTGGAGTAGTCAAAGGATGGGTGACCTACCGGGAAGTCATTCGCGGTACCGTGTGAGTGAGGACAAAACACGGGGAAGAGTCATGTGGTGATTGCAGGGTCAGTATATCATGACTTTCAAACCTCTCGGTTAACGTTCCGACCGTCGGACAGGGGTGGGCCGGCCCATGGGCCTAGTGAGAGGACATGGGGGCTCACTGGTAGGGGCGGTTGGGGCGTTATAGTTACTGTAACACCCGTCTCATCCTCACTCGAGAATGGCGTGCCACCAAACTTAACTTATATCTCAAATACTCCAATTAATAAAATCTCAACTTTATTTTTCCGAAAATCGTTAAATAAATCTCATAAATAAAGTAAATCGAATAAAATCTTAAAATAATGTAAAAATAAAATACTTAAAACCGTAAAATCCCAAAAGTAGCACCCAATCGTCATAGCGTAAATCTACTTGTCGGTCTCACCTGAAAAGGGAAGAAAGAGGGGTGAGTAACAGGGGAGTTACTCAGTGAGGTATGGGATGCTAATCACAGAAAACACAATCTGGTCATGGCACTCCAAATACGGAAAACAGACTAAACACGAGCAAACACGGCGCCTAAAGTCCCCAAACAACAAACAACGGTCCTATTGACGGATCCTGTGACCGTCGGCACCCCCCGAAGAGGACAACATGGAATAAGTGTCCAATGGCACCGCCCGTAGACGATTATCGATCTCTGAAAGCACTGGACAACAGATCGACTAACCTGCCCAGCACCATCTCGCACACAACACGCGACACAAGTACAGAAGTCCGTCTCTGTACCCCCGCAATCCCTAACGTCTAACAACTTAACTAACTATATAAATAAACATATTTCAAGGAAACAATTAACATTTTAATGCACAAACAATGGGTTGAATCATCTATATCCCTATCTCCAATTTAACAATCAAAACTTCCTAGACTCGATCAGAGAAAGCAGATCACATTTTGTACTAAATTCCATAAACGGCGTCCTAGACGAAAGTGCGGAATTCTGCGGAAAGCCCTCACCTTAGCCTTAACCACGAAGAACAATAGGATTCCTATGCCCTAGAGCTCCAGATCGGTTCTCGTTCGACAGAAAACTAGATCAACGATTACAGAAGCTCCCTGCAAAGATTCAGGTCAAACTGACCACGTTTGCCTAACCAAAACACACATCTCAACAGACTGGTCTCGGATCAGCACTACACAGACACGATTTGGAAACGAGGATACAACTTTCTACTCATACCTCAGATCGGAATGCACTTGGCCTTTCTGGAAAGAAAATATTCGGGGCTTTCTAAAAATAGGTTGATCGTTCCGTGGATCCTCACGGTTTGCCGGGAAATCGCCTCGCAAGGTGACGGCGGAATGATGACGCGAATCCGCAACTGCGCCAAACATGCTCAAAGAAACAACCATAACTTTCAGTATATAGATCCGAATGATGAACCGCTTGCGGCAGTAGATCAATAAACGAGTCAAGAGTATACCTACCAAGTTCAGGTTGATTGGATTAGATTTGCTAGTTCGATTCTCCCTTCTCCCAGAACTAGTCAAATCTGCCCTATATGACTTTATAGGTGGTCCAGTGGCTTCTCCTTCAAGGTTGCTAATCGACGGCTAGAATTCGCCAGGGTTTCGGTGTCATTAGGTTTTACAGGGAAAATAAAATAGGAAGGAGGCTATTTATAACGGAGGAAAATCTAGGGTTTTATTTAGACAAGTTGGGCCTTAATGGGTCTCAGAGTTAGGGTCGTTACAATTCTTCCCCAGTTGACGAGAATTCGTCCCGAATTCCACGACCCAAGAACTCCGGAAAACAATACCCCAAAGCCCAGGAGGAACAGAGAAAGAATTAAAGAATTGTTGGAAGCTGTTAGAAAAGGTACAAGAACAAGAAAGCGTCAAAGGAGGAAAGATACATCAAGGATTCCAAGAAAAACAAGGAAATAACTTCAACAGCTACAGAAGAAGGAAAAACACGAAAATTATGAATAACTATGGAATAAGAAAAGAGGAACTGGATAACTTCTACTGAAACTGAGACTAACGATTAATAGATCATACCAGACAAAATGGGTGTTAATATTTTTCTTTTAAAATCCCCCAGTCCCAGAAAAAAATAAAAACCATTGAAAACCGAATTTAAAATTTTCTTTTTCCTACTACCGTCTCCCGGGTCAGAACCGGGAAAACAAACCCGCTCTGATACCAAAATGTAACACCCGTCTCATCCTCACTCGAGAACGGCGTGCCACCAAACTTAACTTATATCTCAAATACTCCAATTAATAAAATCTCAACTTTATTTTTCCGAAAATCGTTAAATAAATCTCATAAATCCAATAAATCGAATAAAATCTTAAAATAATGTAAAAATAAAATACTGAAAACCGTAAAATCCCAAAAGTAGCACCCAATCGTCATAGCGTAAATCTACTCGTCGGTCTCGCCTGAAAAGGGAAGAAAGAGGGGTGAGTAACAGGGGAGTTACTCAGTGAGGTATGGGATGCTAATCACAGAAAACGCAATCTGGTCATAGCACTCCAAACAAGGAAAACAGACTAAACATGAGCAAACACGGCACCTAAAATCCCCAAACAACAAACAACGGTCCTATTGACGGATCCTGTGACCGCCGGCACCCCCCCCCCCGGAAGAGGACAACATGGAATAAATGTCCAATGGCACCGTCCGTAGACGATTATCGATCTCTGAAGGCACTGGACAACAGATCGACTAACCTGCCCAGCACCATCTCGCACACAACACGCGACGCAAGTACAGAAGTCCGTCTCTGTACCCCCACAATCCCTAACGTCTAACAACTTAACTAACTATATAAATAAACATATTTCAAGAAAACAATTAACATTTTAATGCACAAACAATGGGTTGAATCATCTATATCCCTATCTCCAATTTAACAATAAAAACTTCCTAGACTCGATCAGAGAAAGCAGATCACATTTTGTACTAAATTCCATAAACGGCGTCCTAGACGAAAGTGCGGAATTCTGCGGAAAGCCCTCACCTTAGCCTTACCAAGGAAGAACAATAGGATTCCTATGCCCTAGAGCTCCAGATCGGTTCTCCTTCAAAAGAAAGCTAGATCAACGATTACAGAAGCTCCCTGCAAAGATTCAGGTCAAACGGACCACGTTTGCCTAACCAAAACACACATTTCAACAGACTGGTCTCGGATCAGCACTACACAGACACGATTTGGAAACAAGGATACAATTTTCTACTCATACCTCAGATCGGAACGAACTTGGCCTTTCTGGAATGAAAATATTTGGGGATTTCTAACAATAGGTTGATCGTTCCGTGAATCTTCACGGTTCGTCGGGAAATCGACTCGCAAGGTGACGGCGGAATGATGACGTGAATCCACAACTGCGCCAAACATGCTCTAAGAAACAACCATAACTTTCAGTATACAGATCCGAATGATGAACCGCTTGCGGCAGTAGATCAATAAACGATTCAAGAGTATACCTACCAAGTTTCAGGTCGATTGGATTAGATTTGCTAGTTCGATTCTCCCTTCTCCCAGAACTAGTCAAATATGTCCTAGAATTCGCCAGGGTTTCGGTGTGATTAGGTTTTACAGGGAAAAAAAAATAGGAAAGAGGCTATTTACAAAGGAGAAAAATTTAGGGTTTTATTTAGACAAGTTGGGCTTTAATGGGTCTCAGGGTTAGAGTTGTTACAATTTTATTCGTCAAGAATCTTAAACTGATTGTGCTTTTAAGTCCCTCAATTTTATTAAGTGATGGATTAATCAGTTTGGACTTAATGAGTTTCCACTGACTATTAATTTAGTTCTAAGGTTTTACTCATATTCAAAAAAATATTATGATTACAAGATATCAAGAACTTTTAAAAATAGAGTATACCTCAGTTCTCATATAATACGATACGTATAGAACCCTTATAATCTCGATATATGTAACACCCCAAATTGCATTGCTCAGCAAACAAAACCCAAACAGTTCTTGACCAAAACATTAATTCCATCAGATTTTTTGGTTTAAGGTTTAAGATTCTGGTTTTCTGAGTTACCATCACACATTTTTTCGGGGGATTCTAACCAATCATACTTTTTCGAGGATAAAGACTCGAAATATTATATTTGTAATGGTCAACCGTAGCAAAATTGATTAGTGCTGGTATAAATCACCTGAAAAAATGACCGATGGTATATTGAAATGAGTCTCCCAATGAAAGCGTTTCATCGGGCTAATATGTCTAATTGCAAATGATAAAAAAAAGTTTACCTCATTTTCTGAAACTAAATTTTACGGTACATTCTAGTGGTATTCATTGTTAGGATTCATCATGTATCTTCTTGTATTAATCAAATCCAATATACCAAATGTAAGATAAACATGGAGATCAAAATTTTATTATATAAAATGAGTATATGAGGTTTTTGCAGTGACATGGTTTCTGACCTTCTATGGATACAAGACTACATGCGGAGATTTTGTCTGACTACAGCTAACCAACATCAACATGGTATGTCCCATTCCCAGTAAATGGTTCGCGTATCCGCCTCCTCCTCCAGAAACCAGGAGACAGCGGATCATTTGTCCACAGCCTTTGCATTGCCATACAAACAATACTCTTCTTGTTTACTTGTATCTACCTGGAAGTATCGTCTTGCTTGATATCGCAACAAAGAAGCTGTGGTTAGTTACTACAGTCAACAAAACTAGATGCATGAACAGCTGTTACTGGAGCTGATATGACAAGGTGATACCAATGACACTTCACTTAGATCCATTGTTGGTCCCGGACCATGAGTGTGTGCTGCTGCCACCGTCGTCTTAAGATCTATTAAAACTCACAGGTGCCCTATTCTGGGATATGATGTTCCTTTCCTAATCATCATGGGACTAATTTCAATTCCAGATTCCTCTTTTTGCTCTATTGGATTTAGTTGATTAACGGTGTCTCACAATGAGTGAGTAAGAAGGTATATATGCTTTTCTTTCTTCATTTAGGAGTCACACAATGCATAATTTTAGTGGTATTCATTGTTATTACTATTCTTACTCTTTAAAATTCTGTTTTAAGCATTTGGGGACATCAAGTTCCTTTTACGATCTTCATGGGACTCAATTCAGTTCCAGATTCCTCTTTTTGGTCTATTGAATTTGGTTGACTAACGATGTCTCCCAATCAATGCAAAATTTTTAGGATTGAGAAGCATAATTTAGGAGTCTGCAACTGAAATGAGTCATAACAATGAGTGAGTAAGAGGAGTATTATCGTTGTGGACAAATATACCCCAATAGTTCAGGAATAACATATTGTTTAACAATTTCGGTATGTGCTGTACATTTTGATGATGCTTCGTTACATATTTTTACTTTTGATGATCATAAAAAAGGAAACCGAAGCAGTGCATTAGTAATTTTTTATGACTCCCTCAAAGTATACCCCTTTCTCATTGGTCCCGGACCATGAGAGTCAAGATACTCCACATTGAGTTAACACTTAATATAAAACAAAAATAAAGGTAGATAAATACCTCTCAAAAAGGTATTTGTGCATCTCATTCTTCATTTAGGTGTCCCACAATGCATATTTCAAGTGGTATTCATTGTTACAACTTTATGTTGGACTATGGAATTTGGATTGGACGTCAAATTCGTCTCTGGTTCGATACTAGGAGTATCGAAAATCTCAAAAGTTTATGACTATTTTTTGAACTTAAATGAGTCCCATGAAGTTCAGAAAAGAAAGTTCATGTCCCCAAATGCATAAAACAGAATTTTGAAGAGTAATAATGCTCATAACAATGAATACCACTTGAAATATGCATTGTGGGACTCCTAAATGAAGAATGAGATGCATAAATACCTTGTTTATCATTAACATGTTTGGTCTTAAGATTCCTTCAAGCATTTTCTAGAAAATTGTCTTTCTTGAAAGATGTGATTCATCTTTCAACAAAGAAATTAACTACTTTTATTAGACCAAAATATTTTATTAAATCTCTGGGTTTATTATATATACCAAGGAGCATGTAAGGATAGAAATATAATATATGTTTTTGTTTATTCTTACGATGGCTATAGATTGTGGCGAAGAAAATCAGAAATTCAGTGCTATGAGTGGATAATTACTAAGAAATATTTTATTTTATTAATGAGGCCATCCAGGTGACTCATTCGTCATTTAGGTTTTAAATTTCCGTACTTCCTTCTCGGACGCCTTAGATGGAATTAAGTTTTAAATGTGATCCATCTTCTTTGATCGAGTCTAGGTAGTTTTGTTTGTAATTTGACTTAGGATTATAGAGGATTCAACCCATCGTATGTGCATTAAAATGATAATTGTTCTTTTAAACATGTTTTATTATATAGTTAGTTAAGTTGTAGACGATAGGATTGTGAGGGTACAGAGACGTGACTTCTGTACTTGTGTCGCGTGTTGTGTGCGTAGTGGTACTGGCAGCTCAGTCGATCTGTTGTCTAGTACCATTAGAGATCGATAAATCGTCTTTATTTAAAATGGTCAAGTTCTGATAAGTTAATCTCTATATTGGTGAGTGGTAATATACAGATGTAATTAAGAATCTCCTTCAAAAATTACCTCAGAGCTGGAGTTATTTCTTGCTGATAACAAGCTTTCCGGTTCGATTCCTTCTCAATTGAGCCGGTTAGATCGGTCAAGACGGCTTTCTCTCGCCGGAAACGATCTCTCCGGTATGATTCCTTCTGAGCTTTCTCGTTTCGGGGAAGACGATTTCGCCAGAAATAACGGACTTTACAGGACAAGTCGGTCCAAGGGTGGAAAGGAATAGGCAAATGAGAATACAAACCTTGTGTAGAGTTTTTGGACTTAGCTTCCTTGCAGGTGACACACTGGCTGCAGATGCGGTCCACATCCTTTCGGAGGCCCGACCAATAGAAGTGATCTTGTACGACCTTGAGGGTCTTGACTGGTCCGAAGTGCCCCATTAGACCTCCTCCATGGGCTTCCCTGCAGAACAACTCCCTCAAAGAACAATTAGGAACACAAAGTCGATTATCATAAAACAGGAACCCTTCCATCCGATGGTACTTACCGACTGCATGTCTAGCACTATCCAAATAGGGAATCTTAAAGTCCAAGTCATTTTCATACAAGTTCTTAATGAACTCAAATCCCGACACTTTGGTTCCAAGTGTAGAGAGTAGAGTGTACCTGCGAGACAAGGCATCGGCCACGACATTCTCTTTACCTTGTTTATACTTGATGATGTACGGAAAGGTCTCTATAAATTCCACCCACCGGGCATGTCACTTGCTAAGCTTCTGCTGGCCCTTGAGATGCTTTAATGACTTGTGGTTGGTATGGATGATGAACTCCTTCGGCCAGAGGTAATGCTGCCAAGTCTGGAGAGCCCTCACTAGCGCATAGAGGGCTCTCCAGTACCTTGTTTGCTATAATTTTAAATGATCATAACTTAATTTTGAATAGAAAATGTGGGGTATTGATAACCATCCTTTATTTAATAATGAAAGATTATAAAAACTAATTGAGGATTTGTCCACATATATAGGAGACTTGTTGTTCCAATAGACCTAATCTGTTTATGCTCTGAATTGGGAGAAGTCCCCAAATGCTTCATTACTTGGACACAAACAATGATATATTCTAGATTATAAAAATGTGTTTAACCCTCAACATGGAACTTCATGCATTGGGAATCATTTATTTCCGAGTGTATGTCATATACTTTTACAAACTGACATTATTAAAAATATGTAATGATCTGACTTCTGACCTTAATTCATTATTTTTATTTTGGATAATTGCATTTGGTTCATTATTACCGATATTTTAGAACATGGAGCTGATCCGAAAACACTCGGTTTACCAAGCGTTGATAAGTTGCACCGGCGTTTTTAAGTTCAAAAGGCATCACCTTATAGCAATATGTGTCGCGGTCTGTTATAAATGCAGTTTTCTCACGATCGTCAGGATGCATGAAGATCTGGTTATAGTCAGAGAAAGCATCCATGAATGATAGGAGTTGATTTCCCGCAGTTGCCTCGACGAGGCGGTCGATATGCGGTAACGGAAAACTATCCTTAGGACAAGCTTTGTTCTGAAAATTCTGTCGTGCGTCGATTTGGATCGCCAAAATTGGATCTTTGCGAAAGAGCTTGCCTTTCTTGGAACAAAGGGAGAGAGAAAAGACAAGGAGAGAAATGGCACTGAGATTGCGTGTGGCCCTGAAAACGTAAGATCCCGGACGAGGGGACAACCTTTATGAGTTTCCAGTCACATTCAACATATGAATTTGGGGACAGGATCCGAGCTACTGGGAGGTGATGAGGTACATGAGGGATATGCAAAAAGGATGATGAAACAAGATCCCACATTGCTTAGAAATTATTTTGAGGGTTCAAACCTCCGAGTATATATAGATAATCGCGTATAGAGTTTTTCCGCATTCAACTTTCGCGTATTTTACGGCTTAAGCATTACATTCAACTTTTTCTTACGAATATTGTATGAAAAACTTATTTGACAACAAAAAATTTCGAATACCTAAATTTAATTTCTAAATTTAGTTGGGGTGATCCTTATTCAAGTGAAATAAGGTCATTTGGAATTCTGGTTGGATAGAAGGTAATAAAATCAATTACATGAAACACTTCTGGAGTAAAACCGAAAAATCCGTCTCTGATTATAATGAATTCTAGATGATAATGGTGATGATCTTCAAACTCGGGTCCTTTTCCTTCATTCCGACTCCTTTTTGCTCCAGAGACTCCAATCCCTCATGTCTTTGCTTATAGCTTCTTAGAGACCTGAAACGACTCGATAAAGACTAAAAAGACTCGATAAAACTTTCAAAATTTTTGAAGATCAGAAATTTATATCCATATAAGGTACAAGCACAAGAATTGGTCACGAAGTTTTATACTATGATGAAAATTAATTGGACGCAGAAAGTGGTTTTGATGAAGATACTTCAAGTTCTTCTGGCTTGTATAAAGAGTAAGGCGGCTAATGGGTTGAGTAATCAAGATATTTGTACCATCTTCAACACTTGCTTGCGTGTTGTTCATAAGTCGAGCTCCAAGAGTGAGTTGTTGCAGCGTATAGCGCGCCACACGATGCATGAGTTGGTTAGGTGTATCTTCTCTCAGCTTCCTTATATCAGTCCGCTGGCTAATGAAAGCGAATTACAAGTGGGCGATAAGGTAAACCAAATTACAATTCAATGCCAGCAATTTTTATGTTTTGTTCTACTTGTTTATCACCTGTAGATAGACTGTTTAACATGTTTCCATGCGTGCAAAAAGTTGTATCTTGTTAGAAGATTGTTCATGACTCAGTCGTAAAGTGAATTGTAGTGACCATCTTGTCAGACTGTTTATTTTCCACAAATTTCTTACGGTATTCTTTCTTGTTTAGGTGGGAACAGTGGACTGGGATCAGAATTCTGGAGAAAACAAAGTGAAAATGGAAATATTGATAGCGTATCTGATACTCCCGGCACTGACAAAGATTCTCCAAGTTCTCAAATGGTTATTCAAGAAACAGAGCTTACAAATGATAAAAAGGTCACTGTGGTCAGAGATGACTTGAATGTTGCTGCGAATGGTGAAAATGCGATGTTGGCGCCTTTTGGTATTCCATGCATGGTAGAGATTTTTTATTTCTTGTGCACTCTGTTGAATGTTGGAGAAAACGGTGAAGTCAATTCCAGATCCAACCCTATAGCATTTGATGAAGACGTTGGTCTATTGGATTTCGTTAATTAACGGTGTCTCCCAATGAATGAGAAACAATATATCTATGGTTCTCATTCCTCATTTAGGTGTCCCACTATGCATATTTTTAGTGGGATTCATTGTTATAAAAAATTCTTAGTTTTTTAAATTCTATTTTATGCATTTGGGTACATTAATTTCTTTTTCTAATCGTCATTGACTCATTTCAATTCTAGATTCATCTTTCTGGTATAATGGATTTGGTTGATTAACGGTGGCTCCGAAGAAATGAGTGAATACCCATAATGATGTTTTATGCATAAATCGTCCTGGTTCTCTTTTATTTTGAGTTTGTAGTCAGACAAACTGGTTGACCATAATATTTTGTTTTAAATATTATCAAGAAATAGTATTCATTGTTATGACCATTCATATTCTTCAAAATTCTGTTTTTATGCATTGTGGGGCACCTAAATAAGAAATGAGAATGTCTTGTTTCTCACTCATTGGGAGACACCGTTAATCAACCAAATCCAATAGACCAAAAACTTGAATCTGAAACTAAAATGAGTGAAGTTTTAATCGGTATCACAAATTAAGTATACATATGCAACCCTAAAATAAATTATCTAACTATGAATAATTACGGTGATAAATTAACTTCATGTCCCCAAATGCATAAAACAGAAATTTAAAGACTAAGAATGGTCATAACAATGAATACCACTAGAAATTTGCATTGTTGGACACCTAAATGAGGAATGAAAAACATAAATACCGTGTTTCTCATTCATTATGGGACCCCCGTTAATCAACCAAATCCAATATACCAAAAGATTCATCAGTTCGAAATATATATATCCGGTGAGTAACTTTGGAGATATATTAATTTGACCCACAATGTATTGATCTTGGCGTCCAATTAAAATACATTAGTTGAAATATCGGTGATTCATTTAAAATGGAGAAGACACATATTACATCTGTTTCATTGACAACTCAGAATTTTTGAAAATAATAAAGAAGAGAAGATTGGTCAGATGGTGTATAATGAATGAGGAATCTGGAAGATAAATTTGTTTCAGAAATAAAAGTATTGTACTATCACTACTTTTATTTCATTTGATAATTTTGGTTGTGAATTATTTAGTCTGTATTGATTCTCCTCACGTTGTTGTCTGTGTTTATCCTCTGATATGTATCTCAAACCATGCAGTACCCACCTCGAGTCCAACAAAGGGGTGTCCGAGAAGAAACTCCCCAACTACCCACCAAATCATACAGTCAGATTTCAATAAATGGTTAAGTAATGAATATCTATTGCTCTGATGACCACGCATAACAACAAAGTAGACTCATTTTTGTTACAGATTCCATTTTTTGGTCTATTGGATTTGTCTATTAACGGTGTCTCCCAATGAATGAGAAACAAGGTATTTGTGCTTCTCATTCCTCATTTAGGTGTCCCATAATGCATATTTCTAGTGGTTTTCATTGTTATGACCATTCTTACTCTTTAAAATTATGTTTTATGCATTTGGGGACATGAAGTTCCGTTTCTGATCTTCATTAGACTCATTTCAGTTCCAGATTTCGCTTTTTGGTGTATTGGATTTGGTTGATTAACGGTGTCTCCCAATGAATGATAAACAATGTATTTATGCTTCTCATTCCACATTTAGGTTTCCCTCAATGCATATATCTAGTAGGAATCATTGTTATGACCAATCTTACTCTTTAAAATTCTGTTTTATGCATTTGGGGACATGAAGTTCCTTTTCTGATCATCATGGGACTCATTTTAGTTACAGATTCCACTTTTTGGTCTAATTGATTTGGTGGATTAACGGTGTCTCCCAATGAATGAGAAACAATGTATTTATGCTTCTCATTCCTCATTTAGGTATCCCTCAATGCATATTTCTGGTGGTATTCATTGTTATGACCATTCTTACTCTTTAAAATTATGTTTTATGCATTTGGGGACATAAAGTTCTGTCTCTGATCTTCATTGGACTCATTTCAGTTCCAGATTCCACTTTTTGGTCTATTGGATTTGGTTGATTAACGGTGTCTCCCAATGAATGAGAAACAATGTATTTATGCTTCTCATTCCTCATTTAGGTGTCCCTCAATGCATATTTCTAGTGGTATTCATTGTTATGACCAGTCTTACTCTTTAAAATTCTTTTTTTATGCATTTGGGGACATGAAGTTCCTTTTCTGATCATCGTGGGACTCATTTTAGTTACTGATTCCACTTTTTGTTCTATTGGATTTGGTTGATTAAAAGTGTCTCCCAATGAGTGAGAAACAATGTATTTATGCTTCTCATTCCTCATTTAGGTGTCCCACAATACATATTTCTAGTGGTATTCATTGTTATGACCAGTCTTACTCTTTAAACTTCTGTTTTTATGCATTTGGGGACATGAAGTTCCTTTTCTGATCATCGTGGGACTCATTTTTGTTACAGATTCCATTTTTTGGTCTATTGGATTTTGTTGATTAACGGTGTCTCCCAATGAATGAGAAACAAGGTATTTATGCTTCTCATTCCTCATTTAGGTGTCCCACAATGCATATTTCTAGTGGTATTCATTGTTATGACCATTCTTACTCTTTAAATTATGTTTTCTGCATTTGGGGACAAAAAAATCATTTTTCTGATCTTCATTTGACTCATTTCAGTTCTAGATTCCTCTTTTTGGTATATTTTATTTGGTTAATTAAAGGTGTCTGACAATGAATGAGAAACAAGGTATTTAACTTTCTAATTCCTCATTTAGGTGTCAAACATGCATATTTCTAGTGGTATTCATTGTCATGACAATTCTTACTCTTTAAAATTATGTTTTACAAATTTGGGGACAAGAAGTTCATTTTCTAATCTTCAGTGGATTCATTTCATTTTCAGATTCCTCTTTTTTGAATATTGGTTTTGGTCGATTAACGGTGTCCCCCAATGAGTGAGAAACATGGCATTTATGCTTCTCATTCCTAATTTAGGTGTCTCACAATGCATATTTGCAGTGATATTCATTGTTATGACAAGTCTTACTCTTTAAAATTCTGTTTTATACATTTGGGGACATGAAGTTCCTTTTCTGATCATCATGGGATTCATTTTAGTTACAGATTCCATTTTTTGGTCTAATTGATTTGGTTGATTAACAGTGTCTCACAATAAATGATAAATAATATATTTATGCTTCTCATTCCTCATTTATGTGTCTCACAATGCATATTTCTAGTGATATTCATTGTCATGACCAGTCTTACTCTTTAAAATTCTGTTTATGCATTTGGAGACATGAAGTTCCTTTTTGGTCTGTTAGATTTTGTTGATTAACAGTGTCTCCCAATAAATGAGAAATAATACATATTTATAGTGGTGTTCATTGTTATAACCATTATTACTCTTTAAAATTATGTTTAATGCATTTGGGGACATGAAGTTTTGTTTCTGATCTTCATTAGAAAATTTTTAATATTTGGAGTCTTTCAAAGATCACATGGTGGAAGAAATGAATTAATGAGAAATCAAAGAGACAAAAAAGTAGGAAAACTGGACGTTTTATTGTCGTGGAAACCAACCAACTAAGGACATTCAAAAATGGGGATGGAGAGTAAAACTCATACAAATCACTAATGTTCATTTACCTTCTAATTCATAACTCAAGTTTATTCTCATATCTGCTAACGAACGTTTTGTTTTGAGCACTTATGATGGAGTACGAACATGGCAAGAAGAGGAAAGTTCGGAACAGACAGCAGCAACCAAAAGTACAGTTTTTGTATCTAAGGTATCTAACCGTATGTCTTTGCTGTTTCTTCGTCTTGCTCTTCTTCTTATCCTCCGACCGAATCTCCACACTCTCTCTCCGTTCCGGTTCTCTGAGACACTCTTCGTGTTCCTGCTCTCTCCGTCTTATCTTCAATGGATTCGATTCAACGTTCGTTTCACGGTAGATTTCCTCCGTTGAGAGTCGAAGACAGAGTCCAATTCCCCGACCATTTGCTGCTAATTCTCTCGACCAGAATCGGGAAAGGTGTGAAAGACCTAGTTTGTGTTTATCATGGAGGAAGAAAGGAATAGACTTTGGTGTTGCCATTGATTTCTACTGACGAGTACGATGAGTTTAGATCGATTGTTCACTGCCCTAACGTTCCTTTGAACTATTCGTTATCTGTTGATCTGCAATTCAATGGAGATTTGGTGAAGAAGAAAATGAAGAAGCAGAGCCTTCGTGATGAGAAGGTTCATGATTGGGCAGAGGTTGGTTACGAGGCGGTGATTGACGGCGACACGGTGGTTATGTTTGTAAAAGGATTGACTCGAGGAGCTCACAAGGAATCAGATCCTTCTTACTACATATGCCAATTTGAGATTGGAGATTTGGTCACTCAGGCTCTTGCAGCAGCGCAAGAAGTAATGAGGTGTGTTTTGCCTGAGAGTTTGAAGCTAAATCCAGAGATGTTTCAAGTGAGTGTGATCCACGTCGATCCTAGAGAAAGATCTACACCTGCTTTACCATCCGTTGCGAGAGTCTACGGTTCAGATTCGAGTGAGAAGAAGAAGAAGGAGAGTGGGGTGAAGCATGAGCTTTGTGTTTGCACAATGCTATGGAACCAAGCTCCGTTCTTGCGTGAATGGATCATGTATCACTCGTGGCTCGGCGTGGAACGTTGGTTTATATACGACAACAACAGCGACGACGATATACAAGAGGAGATCGGACTGCTCAATTCAGAGAACTACAATGTGAGCCGACATGTTTGGCCATGGATCAAGACTCAAGAAGCCGGTTTTTTGCATTGTGCGGTCAGAGAAAAAGACGAATGCAACTGGGTCGGATTCTTCGATGTGGACGAGTTCTACTACTTCCCTACGCATCGTTCACAAGGCTTACCTAGCAAAAACGCCTTAAGCTCGCTGGTTTCGAACTACACGTCATGGGATTTGGTTGGAGAGATCAGAACCGAATGTCACAGTTACGGTCCATCCGGTCTAACCTCGGTTCCATCACAAGGCATGACCGTTGGTTACACTTGTAGACAAGCGAACCCGGAGAGACATAAGTCGATAATCCGACCAGAGTTGCTTACGAGCTCGTTGCTGAACGAAGTTCATCATTTTCAGCTGAGAGAAGGGGTCGGGCATATGAGTTTGGTGGAGAGTGTTGCGGTTGTGAACCATTACAAGTACCAAGTGTGGGACACTTTTAAAGCAAAGTTTCAGAGAAGAGTGGCTACTTATGTTGTGGACTGGCAAGAGAATCAGAACCAAGGGTCTAAAGATCGAGCTCCAGGGCTCGGCACAGAGGCGATTGAACCGTTGGATTGGAAACAACGGTTCTGTGAAGTGTGGGATACTGGTTTGAAGGATTTGGTTTTATCGAATTTTGCTGATCAAGTAACTGGATATTTGCCTTGGCAGAAGCAACAACATCTATTACAAGAATGACTTTTTTTTTTTTTTGGTTACTTGGTTTATGAGATTAATTTTCAGGTGCAGTCACTCCCCCCGCCTCCTACTATCCATGCTGACACCGCGACTTTTCAGAGATATATGATTGAGAATGTTCAGAGTTTATGGAACACGATAGCTACTCTCTCTCGTTGTGGCTGCATCCGTCCTGGTTCTCCTCCTCGCCGGCGTCCCCGCTCTCGCTCAGCACCACTTCCCCCGGATGTTCCTGACTCGACAGATGCGGCTGTTGATGAGGAGTAGTTCATCTCTTTCATTTCGGTTATTTCTTTCTTTTCTTTTTCCTTTTTCCTTTTGAGTCATTTTTCTGTTTTTGTTTGAGTCAGTTTGTCTTGTGGAACTTATTGGATTTTTTATGTTATGCATGTTGTTTCTCCCTTGTGTTTTAGTGTGTTAATAATGCTACCTTTGGCTGGTTCATTTGGTTTTAAAACCTTTTGAATAATTCTGTACGATTTCACTCCAATGTTGGTCTTGGGACTCATTTTCTATATAGTAATATGTTTAGCCACAAATATTATAAAGCAACCCAGATTACACTGGATGTAATGATCAAATTTATAGATATCAACAAACCAATGTAAGAATGATCATAACAATGATAAATTTTGGGGACATGAAGATATGAGTATCTAAACTTCATAGTTTTACATATAAAGAACCAATTAATCAGATGTCAATATGCTGATAACATCATATTTAGGTGATAAATGTTTGCCAGCTAACAGATCAACAAATTCCATCATTCATTAACCGTGATTGATACATTTTCAGCATTGTTATGACCATTCTTTCACTCATTCAGATTTCAGGTTTATCTACATAAAGTATTCATCTAGTTGCTATCAACCAACTAGATAGCAGATATGCACTTGAAACCAAACTCCAATATTTTACCCGTATTGATGACAATGATATATTAAAATATTTGTAAACTGAGCACTGGTTTATTGTAAGGTGACATATTGACTATCATTACTGAATTTATAGGCTCCTTTTTGTCAATTTGTAAATAAGATTTTTACTTTTAAATAAAAATACATAATAGAAAGATGGCGGAAATGAGACATATGTACGATAATGTGGGAATCAGATTATTTCTATATATATTCCCTTTTTTTTATACTAACATATTACGGAAGTGTTAACAAATGTGTACTTCTAAATGTGTACAATGCAACCAAATATGATTTTAGGTTTAGATTGACGTATAAGTCTGCGCAAATCTCAATTATTGTGCAGTGCAACAAGTTTGACAAATTGTCGGTAGAAGCTGGTCAAGCCATGGAATCTCCGGACTTGTCCAATGGTGGTGGGTGTCGGCCAGTCCTGGATGGCTTTGATCTTCTCCTCATCGACCTTTATTTCCTGTTAACTTACAACAAAACCTAAGAAGACCAACTGATCAGTGCAGAAAACACATATCTTGAAATTAGCATATAGTTGTTCTAATCGCAATGTTTCAAGAACTTTCTTAAGGTGTTTTAAGTGATCTCCTAAGCTAGTGCTATATACCAAAATGTAGATATAAACCTGTAATTGGATGAGACAAGACATAAAGTCCATATTTGCTGTCTTGCTGCCATTATTTAAAATTAATTCTCTTTCTGATGATCTGTTTCTTAATTAGCTGTTTTGTTTAAGCTTTGAGAATATCCATTAGGGTTATTGCTCTGCCTTTAAATAAGACTTCAATTTCTGCAATGCTTAGCCATTCATTTTCTCTTGTGTTATGCAATGGATATTCCTAGTTTTGCGGCTGTCTTCTGTTCATTCAAAATCTCTTCTTTAGTCTCAGGTCATCATATGTTTCTTCTCTTACAAAGAAAGCATCATGTTGCTTTCTTCACAAGTTTATGCCTTGTGTTCCCCAAGTGACGTCAGTTTTATCACTTGACGGGATGTACCAAACTGCAGATTCTGTCTCTCTTTTTACTTTTACTATATGGTTCTCAAAACTGGCACGAGGTGCCAAGTCTCTGTCTCTTGCTCAACGTTGCGGTTTTGCGTTTTGCAAAAGCTGGTCCAAGCAACTCTTGAAACCTCTCCAAGAACAGAACCCACTCGTCTTCTTTCATGTCTGCTACTTTCACAAAGCTTGCACTCACTGGAAGCTGTTCGTTTGCGCTTTTGTGACTAGACGATGTGTTAACGGACTTGCCTCTGGTCAATGGTTTTGGGTTTTTTCGTCCTGTGTCGCTAAGATGTGTGTTCTTCATGGAAGTCGAAAGCTTTGAAAGAGATGTAGATTTGTCATGAAAAGCAGTAGAACTAAAAAAACTGTCTTTCATCGTGATCTTAGGGACAGCATTTTCAGCATTGTCCTCTTCGTCTTCATATTCCTCTTCTTCTTTGATGCTTTCTAAGTTTGTCGAATTAATGGAATTAAGTTTTAAATGTGATCTGACATTTGATGGCGTGGATTTAAAATGAACTTCCGTGGTTTAAAACATTATTTTAAATAGTATTGTACAGTGCTTTTATTCACATTTAAATTTATAGTGTCCAGATTCCTCTACTCTAGCGTCCACTTGCTTGCCTAAGAAGTCAGATATGGGAATACCATACATATATATGACTAAATGGAGAATTTTATTAGATAAGTATAAGCTCCTTTAATAGATATGACATTTGGTGACCGGCTAAGTGATGCATTATCTGAATTTCCCTTCTCACATCTTCCACGTCCTCATCGGTCAACAGCTTCCTCTTAGCAATAGACTTGCAGGCAAACTCCTTCCCTGTAGTCTTCTCCACACATAGAAAAGTCGTCCCAAATTGCCCTTGTCTGCGTTTCCTTCCCAAGGAATAGAATTCCTTAAAGTTTTCAGTTTTCCTCTGCAATACCGACTCAGTCCTAAGACCTGCACTGGACACTCTCTTCATGTGTTTAGGCTTCTTAGGCTTAGCCGGAGTATCATCTTTTGTCTCCGGCTTAGTCTCTGACTTGGTCTCAGACTTAGTCTCTGACTTGGTCTCAGGCTTGGTCTCTGATTTGGTCTCCGGACTTGTTTACGAAAATGTATTAAGCTTTTGGGGTAATGAAATCAAAGGAATTATTAGTGTCTCATCATAAACAAAGGAAAACTTCACATCTCAATGTCCAATATCTACCGAATAAAACTTATTCTGAGCCTGATCAGTCTCCGGACTTGTTTACGAAAATGTCAACACAACAGTAGGGACAAGAAGTTTATTTTTTTATCTTCATTGGACTCATTTTAGTTCTAGATTCCATTTTTTGGTATATTGGATTTGGTTAATTAACGGTGTTTCCCAATGAATGAGAAATAAAATATTAATGCTTCTCATTCCTCATTTTGGTGTCCCACAATATATATTTCTAGTGGTATTCATTGTTATGACCATTCTTACTCTTTAAATTATATTTTATGCATTTTGGGACCTGAAGTTCATTTTCTGATCTTCATTGGACTCATTTCAGTTTCAGATTCTTCTTTTTGGTATATTGGATTTGGTTGGTTAATGTTGTCTCACAATGAATGAGAAACATAGTATTTATGTTTCTCATTCCACATTTAGGTGTCCAACAATACAAATTTCAAGTGGTATTTATTGTTATGATCATTCTTACTCTTTAAAATTATGTTTGATGTATTTGGAGACATGAAGTTAATTTTCTGATCTTTATTGGACTCAAATATATCAAATATAGATTAGATATCTCAATTTGGGAGATATTTACCTAATGGTTTCTCAACAAATCCAAACTATATTTAATTTTATTAATTATTAAGAAATTCTTTAAGACCGTCCATTGCTTTAACGTACATGTGTGTGTACAGCCATATCGACCTTCTCTTTCTCTAGACTTGATAAGACGCCTTTCCTTGCGCATATAACTATAGAACATTAAATTTTTAATTATTATAGTTTTTTAAACAATATTTCGTAATCCAGTGATTGATAAATATGAGAATCAGAAAATAATAGAGAAAAGCCTTATGCTACTTGTAAATCGTCCTGGTTCTCTTTATATGTTTTGGCTAAAATGGGTTTAGTGTTGTATTAAGAGTGTGACCTAACCCTTAGCGAAACCCAACGAGAACGATTTACTATTTTTGGTTCTCTTCTCACATTTGTAGAAATCCCAAAAACAAAACAAAAAAATTGCTCGGAAGATCACTCTCATGGTGGTGTGTGGTTGTTGAATGTGTACCCCTGTGAGAGAGATTTTAACATTTGATGAATAAGACTTTTAATATCATCAGCTAAGGATTCAGTTTTTATTAGTGTGAGTTTTTCTTTTTGCATATACAGATGAATTGTTGTGTAATGTGATTTATATGAATTTGAGTCGCGGACCATTCAAAATTCTCCTCTCAGAGTTAAAAAAAAAGTCCCTTTAAAAGTTATGTTATATGGAAAAGCTGCTATCTCTCGACTAATAAATCTTAGTTCATTTCAACATTTAATCCTAAGACAAGATCATCGGTAAGATCTTTGAGACCAAAAAAAAGAAAAAATTAAGAATAGCAAGTATTGTCGTCCTTGAGAACAAAGCAATAAGACAGGGTCGTTACTTTTTAGAGTTTTGTCTCAATCTTTCCAAATTTCCCAATATTTCAAAATTTTCCATCTGCTTTTTTTTTTTTCATCTGATGGATTATAATATTAAACAGAGCAAGTTACAAAGCCGGCAGCTTACACCAAGCTCCGGAAACTACAAGCTGGCGGACGAAAGGAATGTCCCCAAAGACTAAAAGCCCAAACAAGGGAAGCAAGATGAAATACAAAACATTAGAACTAAGATTACAAAGCAGAATCTGGTCTAACAAACAAGATGCAAGTAATCTCTGCATGAGATCCTTTGAGAGAGACAAATCAAGGCTGCCATAACCTGGCCCAACCATTGATTAGAGCAACCTCCTATGCTGAATTAGCCCAAACAAATTCAAGATCCAAAGCTTCATAATCCGGCAAGACAAGGCTTCAACAAGATCTACGAAGACCTTCTCCCGGATGCGGTGATGTCGGTTTAGAGCGACTTGATTACACCTAGATAGAAGCAAGACGAAACAGACCAGATCTCGATCAGATCTGTAGAGAAAAGACAAGGAGCGAAGACGATCCACACCGGAATAAACCATTCTCACAAAGAGTAAGATGGATAAAGATCGAACCGGAGAAGAACCAAAGCAATCTCAAAGAAAACCTGCAAACTCATCAACCAGACACAGATTCCAACCCAAGCCAACTAGATTCAAACTATGAAAGATCAACAAAAGCCCCTTTCTACCCAGAAAAAATGGCAAAATCTAGATCTAGAAATTAACCATTTTTCGAATAAAAAGAACAAAAAGGAGAAAAACTAGACTGAATATACACAGAAAGGGAAAGACATAACCCAACTCCGGCTCTATGGAAGCAGCCGGAGTCGGCGACTGGAGAAAAGGAAGACGGAGGAGCTTTAGTGAGAAGGTGGAGAGAAAAGATGATCACATAATAGTTAGAATTCATTAACTATCGTCGTTTCCCATCTGCTTTATTTATTAAAAAACTCTCGAGGTTTCTCTCTTTCTCTCTATATAGGTTAAAAGAAAATAGACAATATTGGTGTCTCTCTTTCTTTATTAACCGTCGGTTTTTTTTAGCCGTTAAAACTGTTGAAATAACTCAATAGATTAATAAAGTTTATAGATGGGATGTTGGTTGCAGAATCGTTACAGGAGGAGTCTGCAATTGAAATGAGTCATAAGAATGACTGAGTAAGAATGGTCATAACAACCATAATTATGGGACAACTGTTATTTTTAGTGGTACAACTGTTATTACTCCTAAATTATGATCCAAAAACAGTTAGGACTCATTTTAATTGCAGATTCCTCTTTTTGGTCTATTGGATTTGGTTGACTAACGATGTCTTCCAATGAATGAGAAACAATGTATATATGCTTCTCATTCCTCATTTAGGAGTCCCACAATGCATATTTCTAGTGGTACTCATTGTTATGGTTTTATACAATTTTGGTCACGAAATTTTTGAATGAGAAATATGCATTGCGTGACTCCTAAATGAGGAATGAAAAGCATATATACATTGTTACTCACTCATTGTGAAACACCGTTAATCAACTAAATCCAATAGACCAAAAAAGGAATCTGGAACTGAAATGAGTCCCATGAAGATCAGAAAAAGAACATCATATCCCATAATGCTTCAAACATAATTTTAAAGAGTAAGAATGGTCATAACAATGAGTACCACTAGAATTATGCATTGTGGGATTCCTAAACAATGGCGGATAAGGCTTCAAATGAATTGGATGAGACAAGAAGTGTAAACACTATTTTGGGTTCATCAGACTTTTTATTTACAAGATATGAAGAACAGATCTCACCACGTACTCTTTTGGAGAGTAGAGAAAAAAAGAAAGTGAAACATCATATCCTTTTAAACGGTAAATCAAGAGAGTTTACACTTCTTGTCTCATCCAGTTCATTTGAAGCCTTCTCAAATAATTTATACAAATATGTTGAGGGGTTGATTAAATACTCTTCATCGTACTAATCGGTGGCTTTTCCAATATAAAATCGGTGTCTCCCAATGAGCAGAGTCATGAATACCACACCCTATATGGCAAATTTTTTTTTTATTCGGGTAAAATATACCCAAATTGTGTTATATTGGTTTATGCATTAGTTTTGATGGTGATCAGAACTCAGAAGAGTAATGATACCTAAGTTATGAGTCCCCAAAAATTCTGACCGTGAGCCTACTTTGATCATATTTAAATGATCTGATGATTCCTCGGTCCTGGTTCAAGCCATGGAGTTGTCAGGTCCAAGATGACAAGAGATTTATCTGATCTGGATATATGTCATAACCATATAAAAACTTAGGTTATAAAACCAAAATAAAATAAAATTGTTGTATGCTACGGTCTTGTATATAGGTTCTGGTATCATTAGAACTCGTATATTTTTGTGTGGAAACAAATGAAATCTTGAAATATATTTATTGTCAATATATTATATGAGTGATGAGACGTTACTAGTTAGTATATAGGCAGTTGTATCTTAAGAAGATTGAATGTAAGAAACCCAACTTGTATGTTAAGATGATCTCCACTCCAATCCTCAAGCCCAGCAGCTTTCTTAGAAGTCTCAACTAATTCTTTTTGAACAATCAGCTTGTTCACTTGCTCAGTAACCTCCAGCTCTGACATATCCAGCAGTAATGTCATCTGGCTCCTCATTCATGGCAACCTCTACAGAAAAGGTTTGACCATCAATGGTTGGTTTTCTCCTCAGTTTATCCATGTCAAAGTTCATAACCTTATCACCCAAATTATTAGTTGATATAAGAAACATAGAAACGAGCACTAGAAATATGCATTGTGAGACACCTAAATGAGGAATGAGAAGCATAAGAAATCGACCAAATCAATATATTGTTACCACATTTTGAAATACTGATGTAATCTGTTAAGAAAGAAATCAAATGGGAAAAAGGGAAAGACATTGCAGTCATATTCATATGGACTGGTGTTAAGAGCCTAAAATCAGATGGAGATAGGTCACTTTTATGTCTTACATTGGACAAGTTGGGGGCTCGAACACTTGAATGAAGTAAGTTTTATTCATTGTTATGACCATTCTTACTCTTTAAAATTTTGCATCGAATAATAATTGATTGACAATTATTATTAGTACGCCGAGGTGAATTCATGTTGGGCCTTTAAGGGAGTTGCGCAGCCCGTATCCAACAATAAACCCTCCCCCCAGTGTTTATTGATACTCCTGAACGATTTTTTTTGTTTTTTATGTTGTGATATTTCAGCCCCTGCACTTATCTTTTTACTCAAAACTTTTTCTCTCATCTGGATAATACTACACAGAATAATTCTAAGAAGAGAAACCAGAGATCTGATAGTAAAGATTGTGCTGATTTTTTTTTTTGTTTTTTTTTTTCAAATCAGAAATCAACATTGAGTCCCATTAAAAGCTGACCATTAATTGATCAAAAACATAAAAAAGAGTTAAAAATGAAGACTGATTTGTTATATGGTACTATATACCAACATTGAGGATATATAATTAATTCCTCTTTGTCTATTTCTTACTCTTCAACCTATGTGAACAAATCCTTCTTAATTTATACAACAAAATACAATTTGACATCTGCTACCTGATTCCTCAAAGGTTTGAAAGGATATGCACACCACTTTAATAAAAAATATCCTTTCATCCGTATATTTAAACTTATTATTCCTCATAGTAACCATTCGTTTGCTCTAATATCTCATATATTTGGAGACACCGTTAATCAACCAATTCCAATAGACCAAAAAAGTGGAATATGGAACTAAAATGAGTCCCATCAAGATCATAAAAGGAACATCATGTCCCCAAATTAAAAAAAAAACTGAATTTTAAAGAGTGTGAATGGTTATAACAATGAATACCACTAGAAATATGCATTGTGGGACACCTAAATGAGGAATGTTAAGCATAAATACCTTGTTTCTCATTTATTCGGTGGCTCCGAATATAGTAATCTATAGTTTCATCACCATATGTAAATACAGCGACAATATAGTTTTTACACATTCAACTTTCGCGTACTTTACGGCTTAGGCATGACATTCAACTTTTGCTTACGAATATTGTATGAAAAACTTATTTGACAACAAAAAATTTCGAATACCTAAATTTTATTTCTAAATTTAGTTGGGGTGATCCTTATTCAAGTGAAATAAGGTCATTTGGAATTCTGGTTGGATAGAAGGTAATAAAAGCAATTACATGAAAAACTTCTGGAGTAAAACCGAAAAATCCGTCTCTGATTATAATGACTTCTGATGATAATGGTGATGATCTTCAAACTCGGGTCCTTTTCCTTCATTCCGACTCCTTTTTGCTCCAGAGGCTCCAATCCCTCATGTCAGCATCTAAAACTTCTGATGCATATTTTAGTTCATTATACCTCAAGAGATGAAGAAAACGTACTGAAGCGTTGATCACAACGTCAGGAGGTTAGATAAAAACCATGTTTCTCATTCTTATCTAACCTCATTTTTTTAAAGGATGTGGGACAACTAAATTGAGAATGAGAAGTATAAATACCTTGTTTCTCATTCATTGGGAGACACCGTTGACCAACCAAATCCAATATACTGAAAAGAGGAATCTGAAACTGAAACAAGTCCAATGAAGATCAGAAAATGAACTTCATGTCCCCAAATGCATAAAACAGAATTTTAAAGAGTAATAATGGTCATAACAATGAATACCACTTGAAATATGCATTGTGGGACACCTAAATAAGAAATGAGAAGCATAAATACCTTATTTCTCACCCATTGGGAGACACTGTTAATCAACCAAATCCAATAGACCAAAAACTTGAATCTGGAACTAAACTGAGTCCCATTAAGATCAGAAAAGAAACTTCATAACCCCAAATGCATAAAACAGAAATTTAAAGACTATGAATGGTCATAACAATGAATACCACTAGAAATATGCATTGTATGACAACTAAATGAAGAATGAGATGCATAAATACCTTGTTTCTCATTCATTGAGAGACACTGTTAACCAACCAAATCCAATATACCGAAAAGAGGAATCTGAAATTGAAATGAGTCCAATGAAGATTAGAAAATGAACTTCATGTCCCCAAATGCATAAACCATAATTTTAAAGAGTAAGAATGGTTATAACAATGAATACCACTTGAAATATGCATTGTGGGACACCTAAATGAGGAATGAGAAGCATACATATCTTGTTTCTCACTTATTGGGAGACACCGTTAATCAACCAAATCCAATATACCAAAAAGAGGAATCTGGAACTGAATTGAGACCAATGAAGATCAGAAAATTAACTTCATGTCCCCAAATGCATCAAACATAATTTTAAAGAGTAAGAATGGTCATAACAATGAATACCACTTGAAATTTGTATTGTTGGACACCTAAATGTGGAATGAGAAACATAAATACCTTGTTTCTCATTCATTGGGAGGCACCGTTAACCAACCAAATCCAATATACCAAAAAGAGGAATCTGAAACTGAAATGAGTCCAATGAAGATCAGAAAATGAACTTTATGTCCCCAAATGCATAAAATATAATTTTAAAGAGTAAGAATGGTCATAACAATGAATACCACATGAAATATGCATTGTGGGACACCTAAATGAGGAATGAGAAGCATACATACCTTGTTTCTCACTCATTGGGAGACACCGTTAATCAACCAAATCCAATATACCAAAAAGAGGAATCTGGAACTGAATTGAGTCCAATGAAGATCAGAAAATTAACTTCATGTTCCCAAATGCATCAAACATAATTTTAAAGAGTAAGAATGGTCATAACAATGAATACTACTTGAAATTTGTATTGTTGGACACCTAAATGTGGAATGAGAAACATAAATACCTTGTTTCTCATTCATTGGGAGACACCGTTAACCAACCAAATCCAATATACCAAAAAGAGGAATCTGAAACTGAAATGAGTCCAATGAAGATCAGAAAATAAACTTCATGTCCCCAAATGCATAAAATATAATTTTAAAGAGTAAGAATGGTCATAACAATGAATACCACTAGAAATATGCATTGTGGGACACCAAAATGAGGAATGAGAAGCATTAATACCTTGTTTCTCATTCATTGGGAGAGACCGTTAACCAACCAAATCGAATTTACCGACCCTTAAAGTTGTTAGCAGATATGCTATTTACATATCTTAGTCAAGTTTGATGATTAGAGTCTGAATGATCATAATATTTATGGTACAATAATGAAAATAAAAAGTTTATACAAAATGTGACTACTTTATTTGGTTCGAGGAGACACCGTTAATCAACATTTTGCATAAGGAGAGCCATAGTATACCTTTTAACAGTCAGAATTCATTGATAATTGTTGACACTATTAATCAACCAAATCCAATTTACCAAGGATCATTTATTGTTAATGCTTCTTTTGATGCATTTAATATCCATTTCTAATTTTACTCATTACTTAACAAAGTTCGTCTTGTTGCTCAAAGTTTCACCCAAAACGATAACGATGCGCTAGATTGCGTTCAAGTTATATGATGGTTTGATAAACCGTTATTTATAGTCAAAACGTATAGAGTGTGAACAACGCCGGTGGGGGTTATACACCGTTTGATCGGTTGCCTTTGGCATAATCAAGAAAATGTCTTGATAGCTTGATGAAGTTTCCCTTGGCATACTCCAAACCAAAGGCGTGATTGTTGAAGCATAGTAGACTGTCTCTGCTGTTCAATCTAGGGACTACATACGTACCATTAACCATATCCTGGAGCAGTGACTCATCGCTCGATGAGATAACAATCTTGCTTCCTTTCTTAATCCAATCTCGTTTCCCAAGACGTGACTCGATCTGTTTCTTGCTACTAACATCGTCTAGAACAATAAAAACCTTCTTCTTGAGAAGATCATTCTTCCAAAGCTCATGTGCATCCTCTGTGTATCCTATGTTGGAATGAACATCCTTCAAAAGCTCTTGCAATAATCTATTCTGCAACCAATCGAAACCGTACCCTTGTTGCTTTGACATTTTACCTACGTGTGGAAGAAACATGCCGTTCTTAAACTTGTGTTCCCACTTTTCATACAACATCTTGGCAAGAACGGTTTTCAAAATCACATTCTATTAACCATATTAAATGAAGAATAAGATGAATAAATTCGATTGGTCTCACCCAATCCATGCTACTAAATTCAAAATATGGCCGGGTTGAAAATATATTTCTTTTACTCTTGAACTGTACGAATGAAAGAATATTTTTTATGACTCTCACCCTCTCTAGTGCCCCTTTCCAGGGAACATGGAATAAGACATTCAAGAGGATTTATCGAATCTTTGTTCAAGAACTTTGGTGTGATATTCTAACCTTTCTATTTTTAATAAGAGTTATGATTTCTTTTTTGATTTTTTTTTTTTTAGTTTCCTGCATCATGTCTGAATAGATCAATTGTTAATTCATTGAATTCATGGCATGACTCTATAATAGGTGAACTTACTCGGACTTCTTTATTAATAAAGGATACATAACCATTAAAATTCAAATATACAAATTATCTAATTACCAAGTGTTAATATTTTATAATACTTTCAGTATTAGTATTGGAAACATATAATTGCCACTGGCCTGTAAAAGCTTAACTTTTAGACTCATTCTTCTAAAATGAGAATATTGTTAGCAAAAAGCATTGGTTCCAAACTTGGACCCGAGGTCAAAACTGGGCAATGTTTCGGAAAATAATCAATTTTACAATATAGAGAATAAACTCGGGAAATAACAAACCCGATGAAGAGAGTTCTGTGTAAGTTAAATCATATATAAAAATTGGTTGATTTTACTGAATATACCAAATCACATTTTGATAACCCTCGGGTCCACAATTATTTCAGTTTTAGATTCCTAGAAGGTTATACATTCAAAAATGTGACATAAAAACTCTAATATACACTGATTAATTGTGATATTGTTATTACTATTCTCATTTAGAACTCCCCCCCACATTCTTGCATTCTCAAATAATTTACCCCCGGACGTGTAAAAAGCGTAAATTTCTCTGTTTTAAATGGTGTCTCCGGCGAAACAAAAAAACAGTGTCCCCAAATACCAAAGGGGATCTCATGATCATTCATAATTTTCAAAACCCATCTTAAAATTTACCGGTTAAAGAAACAAGTTATTTAATTGCGTAGAAGCAACTAAAATCAAAGACAGAGCACACTAAGCCAACACAGGAAACAAATAACAAAAATCTAAACCAATCCAAAGTTGGACACTGTTTTGTTGCTTTCTCTGACATCTAAGTTCTTTTTTTTGTTTCGCTGGGCAGAAAGTTGTAAGTTGATGTTCTTAGAGTTCGTCTCGTAACTTTGATTTTCTTCTTCAAGATTATTCAGGTAGCTTCTCGAAAACATATATAAACAAAAACAGCTAATATATTTGAGTACCTTAGTTTTGTTCCTGAAAGTTTATCCAGGTAATATCATTCTTATTATTTCCCAATGTTTTGCAAATAAATTTGTTCAAAAGTCAGAAGGTTACCTCTCTAACAAGTTCATGTGCTTTAGCCTCTGCCTTTGTTTCGGCAAAAAGTAGGAAAACAGGACGTATCCAATCATCAGTCCAAAGGTAATACCAGGTCTGATTCCTATTGCAGCAGCTATCCAACTCATATCCTCTTCTTCATCCTCCTCTGGCTCTGGCGTTTCAGATTGTTGTGACGTTGTCGCATGGATATCGACACAAACTTCGTCAAGTGAAGGGCCATAAAGGCCAGGGTTGTCTTCAAAAGATGAGCAAGGTTGCTTTCAAAACTGAGTGAAAGATAGATGATGAGATGTGGCCAGTGAAAGCATTGTTTGACAAGGTAATTAAATTCCCAAATTCAAGAAAGAATGTTGAAGAGAGAAGAAGGAAATGTTCCTGTGAAAGCGTTATCAAATGCATAAAACTGGGCCAGCTATGAAAGTGAGCTCATGTTACGAGGAAGGATGCCTGTGAACTGATTTTGAGAGAGCTCTAAATCAATTAACTCTTTCAAATTCAGTAGCTTAGTGGGAAAGTTACCGCTAAGCTTGTTATTGGCTACAAGTAAGGTGGTTAACTGTTTCAAATTGCCAAAGGAAGATGGGATTTCACCGGATAAGTGATTAAGAGAAAGGTCCATAGTGGTTAAACGTAAAAGGTTTCCAATCGAAGACGGTATCCGCCCAGATAAATTATTAGAAGAAAGATGAAGTTTACCCAATAAACTGCAACTGTCTAGGTTTAAAGATCTGAGAGAGGATAGAATTGAGAAATTTTGAGGAATTTCTGAAGAAATGTTAATCATGCGTAGGTCTAAATTCTTCAGGTTTGTTAGATTATGAGCAAGTTTGCTAAAGAAAGACTGTTCAAAAGATAGAAGAAAATTATAAGAAAGATCAAGAAACACCAACTTGGTAAGCTGAAGAAACTCTGTTGGAATTTGACCCGAGAAAGAAAACAAAGAGAGGTTGAGTCGTGTTAGGTCCATGAGTTTATTGAACTGAGTTGGTATGAGGGAAGAGTTGAAATTGTTGTAAGCAAGATTGAGGGAACGAAGGCTATGCAGTCTAAAAGGACTACTAATGGAATTGAAGGGGCCGTAGAAGCAGCAACTAGCATTTAGCTCAATCTTGTCTCCGGACTTGGCATCACATGTAATACCGTCCCAAGAGCAAAAATCCTCTTGTAGCTACACAAATCATCCGAGTAAAATGAACAATTATTGAGAGATATGAATTCTTTCCTTATTTAATGGGATTCGTTAGATTCGTATAAATAAAGTAACCATATTGTAATGGAATATATAAACGTTGTAATCTCTACGTGAATAAACAAGAAAACTTTGTACACCAAACTAGTGTTTTTGACAACAATAATGCTCAGGAACAGTTTGAAATTCATTCTTGAAATCAAGAAGAAGATCTACTTGGTTCAGATGACACAAGGGAGCAGTAGAAGCTGCTGCAAAAGTGTTTAGAAAAAAACGAAATGAAGAAGAGAATGGTACTCGTTAAATACAAAGGACCTTTCATCATTTTTAAGTATTACAAAGTAAAAGGGTGTTTGTGATGGCAGCATAGTTTCCTACTAGTTTCTTTATATAGTAATACACACAGAAAAAAAAAAACATATATATATATATAGATGTACAGACAATCCAGAAAGATACAACACCAACTCGACTCACTAATGATTACTCTCTCTCTTCTCTATATTCAAATGCAAAATTAAGTTCTTAAATTTTATTTAAGATAAGCTTATAATGTTGCAGCTGAATCATTCTGCCATCAAGTTTGATTTCCTTGAATAGCTTGACTCATTTTGACTCATTCCAACTTATAAAATTGTTATTTAAGAAGATTAATCATTTCCTAAGAATATTTATTGGCTCGTCTACCCCTACATATCAAGACATTTACAAAACCAAATATCAAATTCAAAGAAATTCAATATGGTTGGAAATAACGAAGTTATGTTATGCAAAAAAAAAAAAAAGAAATATCGAGAAATGTAAACATTATAACACCAAGAGAAAGGTAGACTGGGTTGATCAAAATTTGGTGGGAAGAGTAAATGGTACAAATAATTGATTGTTGGCTGGATCAAATTTTTCCCCCAAAATTTCACATTTGTGGGTCCTTTCTATAAAGCAAATATATATTTCGATTATGAACTTATTAGAAAAAAAGAAAAAGAAAAGAAAAGTAATTCACTCTAGATAAGATGTTCAGAAGTCAGAATGTTGCAGCTGAAAATTTTGACTCGTTCTCTCATAAAGTTTGATTTGTTGAGCTTAGAAATGAATAGCTAGTTTGTGTATCAACTTAACGACTAAAGAGAGTGCCCAAAAAATACAATACATTCAACAGTTGTTTTGCTAAATGCTGCTCTTGTTAAAGATATTTGTTAAGGATATATATAGAAGGCATGAAAGATGTAAAAGAGATCAATAAAAATATTTGTTGTAAGATATTCAAGATTTATTGATCTCTTCAGCTCCATCTGGTCGGATAGTACTTAGGGAACGTTTACATTGACAAAACAAAGGAAGAAATAAACACACATGTGAACTATGAAATCAACAGTACAGTTGAAACACAAACAAGCTGAGACGGTTTCAAGAACGCAAACTAGGAAATATAAAAACTAAAATATAAGGACATAAATGGGTTGCTTTCTCCCCAAGCTTCTTTGTCTGCAGTCCATTTGGTTAATTGATTTTCATTTTCTTGTCCGAGATCATCAGCTTGGATTTATGAAAGCTATGCAAACAAAGAATGATTAATAAGTTAGTACGCCAAGAGTAATTTTCCAGTCATTCTAGCTATGTCTTTAGTACTTCTAAGTAGATTGGTTTGTGAGGGCATTTTCCTCCACCAAACTATCATTTGATTCACCCTTGACCCTCCAAACTTTTCATTGGTATATATGTGATGTTTCCTTTCAGAACTTTTTCTTACACCACAATGTTTTCTTGAACTTTTGATTGCTACTTGCTCATTTCGATGGATTTCAATGTTTTTGGGAAAACTCTCTTAATGGTTCTAGGTTTTTCATGAATTCTTCCACCAGATTTTCTTATTATCCATTAAGAGGTTTTGGTCGTGAGCTTTTTAAAAAAAATCGAGCCAAATTTTTTTTGCCCTAAGGATTTTGGTTTTTGCCCTGTCAGAAATGAATGAAGTTGTTATGACCAACTAGATGCAAATTTGCCATATGAATGAATGCAACACACACTTTGAGTATTCACATGAGCACGGCTTATCATCTGCAAATAGACGAGCAGTCATGTTTCTAATTCACCACGGAATATCACCGTTAATTCTCCAATTATTTGGACAATAATTTCAATATTTTAATGTTTCGAAAAGAGACTCTTCAGGACTAGCTTTAAATGTACGAGAAAATATGTCCTTGATGAAATCATTGTTATTTGAATGCCTGGAAAGAGTAACCTTTAGAAATACTAGATCCCTAACAGTCTAGGTAGAGAAATTTCATCACAAGCATTGACGAAGCATTTTAATAGTTCCAAAATGGTCATTAAGCGGGGTTATGTCATATAGTCCTAGTTCTGTTTTAAATGCAGTTTTCCACTTATCCCCTTCCTTCATCCTAATCTGATGACCGAATTCACTGTTTATGAGTCTTTGTGCCGTACATGTTCTCTTGGTGCCCAAGAAAGATGGAAGCTGGCGGATATGTTTTTGATTGTCAGGCAATCAATCAAATAAGAGTTAAGTATAGACATCCTATCTCTCGTCTTGATGATATGCTAGATGAACTCCACGGTTCAAGTGTATTTTCTAAAATAGATCTGAAGAGTGGGTACCATCAGATTAGGATGAAGGAAGGGGATGAGTGGAAAACTGCCTTTAAAACATATGAATATTAAATGTCGGAGTATTATCAAGGGGCTAGTACATTTTCACTATTTTTTGGTGTATTGGATTTATACATGCTAACGTGACTATATCAATTTTCTGATTTTCCGATTTTTATGAAATTCTCATTCATTGGTAGACACCGTTAATCAACCAAATCCAATAGACCAAAAAGGACACCTAAATGTCAAATTGTATTTTGTTGTATAGCAGATGTTCATTAGATTCATTAGAGAGAATGAAAGGTAATTAAACATCCTTGGTTTAGTAGACAATAGTAACAAAAATATGGACTTTGAGAAGAAATATTGTTTTCTAGTCCTCTACGCGAAATATCAAAACTTCCACTAAAATGTACAGAACAAAGCTTGTCCTAAGGATAGTTTTCCGTTAGAAAAGATAACCTTTTTAAAATTGATTAGTCAGATCACATTTAGTACTAAATTCCATATACGGCGTCCTAGGCGAAAGTGCTGAATTCTGCGGAAAGCCCTCACCTTAGCCTTAACCACGAAGAACAATAGGATTCCTATGCACTAGAGCTCCAGATCGGTTCTCGTTCGACAGAAAACTAGATCAACGATTACAGAAACTCCCTGCAAAGACTCAGGTCAAACTGACCACGTTTGCCTAACCAAAACACACATCTCAACAGACTGGTCTCGGATCAGCACTACACAGACACGATTTGGAAACGAGGATACAACTTTCTACTCATACCTCAGATCGGAATGCACTTGGCCTTTCTGGAAATAAAATATTCGGGGCTTTCTAAAAATAGGTTGATAGTTCCGTGGATCCTCACGGTTTGCCGGAAAATCGCCTCGCAAGGTGACGGCGGAATGATGACGCGAATCCGCAACTGCGCCAAACATGCTCAAAGAAGCAACCATAACTTTCAGTATATAGATCCGAATGATGAACCGCTTGCGGCAGTAGATCAATAAACGAGTCAAGAGTATACCTACCAAGTTCAGGTCTATTGGATTAGATTTGCTTGTTCGATTCTCCCTTCTCCCAGAACTAGTCAAATCTGCCCTATAGGACTTTATAGGTGGTCCAGTGGCTTCTCCTTCAAGGTTGCTAATCGACGGTTAGAATTCGCCAGGGTTTCGGTGTCATTAGGTTTTACAGGGAAAATAAAATAGGAAGGAGGCTATTTATAAAGGAGGAAAATCTAGGGTTTTATTTAGACAAGTTGGGCCTTAATGGGTCTCAGAGTTAGGGTCGTTACAATTCTTCCCCAGTTGACGAGAATTCGTCCCGAATTCCAAGACCCAAGAACTCCGGAAAATAAGACCCCAAAGCCCAGGAGGAACAGAGAAAGAATTAAAGAATTGTTGGAAGCTGTTAGAAAAGGTACAAGAACGAGAAAGCTTTAAAGGAGGAAAGATACATCAAGGATTCCAAGCAAAACAAGGAAATAACTTCAACAGCTACAGAAGAAGGAAAAACACGAAAAATAGGAATAACTATGGAATAAGAAAAGAGGAACTGGATAACTTCTACTGAAACTGAGACTAACGATTAATAGATCATACCAGCAAAATGGGTGCTAATATTTTTCTTTTAAAATCCCCCAGTCCCAGAAAAAATAAAAACCATTGAAAACCGAATTTAAAATTTTTTTTTTCCTACTACCGTCTCCCGAGTCAGAACCGGGACAACAAACCCGCTCTGATACCAAAATGTAACACCCGTCTCATCCTCACTCGAGAACGGCGTGCCACCAAACTTAACTTATATCTCAAATACTCCAATTAATAAAATATCAATTTTATTTTTCCGAAAATCGTTAAATAAATCTCATAAATCCAATAAATCGAATAAAATCTTAAAATAATGTAAAATAAAATACTGAAAACCGTAAAATCCCAAAAGTAGCACCCAATCGTCATAGCGTAAATCTACTCGTCGGTCTCGCCTGAAAAGGGAAGAAAGAGGGGTGAGTAACAGGGGAGTTACTCAGTGAGGTATGGGATGCTAATCACAGAAAACGCAATCTGGTCATAACACTCCAAACACGGAAAACAGACTAAACACGAGCAAACACGGCACCTAAAATCTCCAAACAACAAACAACGGTCCTATTGACGGATCCTGTGACCGCTGGCACCCCCCGAAGAGGACAACATGGAATAAATGTCCAATGGCACTGCCCGTAGACGATTATCGATCTCTGAAGGCACTGGACAACAGATCGACTAACCTGCCCAGCACCATCTCGCACACAACACGCGACGCAAGTACAGAAGTCCGTCTCTGTACCCCCGCAATCCCTAACGTATAACAACTTAACTAACTATATAAATAAACATATTTCAAGAAAACAATTAACATTTTAATGCACAAACAGTGGGTTGAATCATCTATATCCCTATCTCCATTAACAATCAAAACTTCCTAGACTCAATCAGAGAAAACAGATCACATTTAATACTAAATTTCATATACGGCGTCCTAGAGGAAAGTGCGGAATTCTGCGGAAAGCCCTCACCTATGCCCTAGAGCTCCAGATCGGTTCTCCTTCAAAAGAAAGCTAGATCAACGATTACAGAAGCTCCCTGCAAAGATTCAGGTCAAACGGACCACGTTTGCCTAACCAAAACACACATCTCAACAGACTGGTCTCGGATCAGCACTACACAGACACGATTTGGAAACGAAGATACAACTTTCTACTCATACCTCAGATCGGAACAAACTTGGCCTTTATGGAAAGAAAATATTTGGGGATTTCTAACAATAGGTTGATCGTTCCGTGAATCTTCACGGTTCGTCGGGAAATCGACTCGCAAGGTGACGGCGGAATGATGACGCGAATCCGCAACTGCGCCAAACATGCTCTAAGAAACAACCATAACTTTCAATATACAGATCCGAATGTTGAACCGCTTGCGGCAGTAGATCAATAAACGAGTCAAGAGTATACCTACCAAGTTTCAGGTCGATTGGATTAGATTTGATAGTTTGATTCTCCCTTCTCCCAGAACTAGTCAAATCTGTCCTAGAATTCGCCAGGGTTTCGGTGTGATTAGGTTTTACAGGGAAAATAAAATAGGAAGGAGGCTATTTATAAAGGAGAAAAATCTAGGGTTTTATTTAGACAAGTTGACCTTAATGGGTCTCAGGGTTAGAGTCGTTACAATTTTATTCGTCAAGAATCTTAAACTGATTGTGTTTTTAAGTCCCTCAATTTTATTAAGTGATGGATTAATCAGTTTGGACTTAATGAGTTTCCACTGACTATTAATTTAGTTCTAAGTTTTTAATCATATTCAAAAAAATATTATGATTACAAGATATCAAGAACTTTTAAAAATAGAGTATACCTCAGTCCTCATATAATACGATACATATAGAACCCTTATAATCTCGATATATGTAACACCCCAAATTGCATTGCTCAGCAAACAAAACCCAAACAGTTCTTGACCAAAACATTAATTCCATCAGATTTTTTTGGTTTAAGGTTTAAGATTCTGGTTTTCTAAGTTACCATCACACATTTTTTCGGGGGATTCTAACCGATCATACATTTTCGAGGATAAAGACTCAAAATATTATATTTGTAATGATCAACCGTAGCAAAATTGATTAGTGCTGGTATAATTCACCTGAAAAAATGACTGATGGTATATTGAAATGTGTCTCCCAATGAAAGCGTTTCATCGGGCTAATATGTCTAATTGCAAATGATAAGAAGAAGTTTACCTCATTTTCTGAAACTAAATTTTCCGGTACATTCTAGTGGTATTCATTGTTAGGATTCATCATGTATCTTCTTGTATTAATCAAATCCAATATACCAAATGTAAGATAAACATGGAGATCAAAAGTTTATTATATAAAATGAGTATATGAGGTTTTTGCAGTGACATGGTTTCTGACCTTCTATGGATACAAGACTACATGCGGAGATTTTGTCTGACTACAGCTAACCAACATCAACATGGTATGTCCTATTCCCACTAAATGGTTCGCGTATCCGCCTCCTCCTCCAGAAACCAGGAGAGAGCGGATCATTTTTCCACAGCCTTTGTATTGCCATACAAACAATACTCTTCTTGTTTACTTGTATCTACCTGGAAGTATCGTCTTGCTTGATATCGCAACAAAGAAGCTGTGGTTAGTTACTACAGTCAACAAAACTAGATGCATGAACAGCTGTTACTGGAGCTGATATAACAAGGTGATACCAATGACACTTCACTTAGATCCATCGTTGGTCCCGGACCATGAGTGTGTGCTGCTGCCACCGTCGTCTTAAGATCTATTAAAACTCACAGGTGCCCTATTCTGGGATACGATGTTCATTTCCTGATCTTCATGGGACTCATTTCAGCTCCAGATTCCTCTTTTTGGTCTATTTGATTTAGTTGATTAACGGTGTCTCACAATGAGTGATTAAGAAGGTATATATGCTTTTCTTTCTTCATTTAGGAGTCACACAATGCATAATTTTAGTGGTATTCATTGTTATTACTATTCTTACTCTTTAAAATTCTGTTTTAAGCATTTGGGGACATCAAGTTCCTTTTTACGATCTTCATGGGACTCAATTCAGTTCCAGATTCCTCTTTTTGGTCTATTGGATTTGGTTGACTAACGATGTCTCCCAATCAATGCAAAATTTTTAGGAATGAGAAGCATAATTTAAGAGTCTGTAACTGAAATGAGTCATAACAATGAGTGAGTAAGAGGAGTATTATCGTTGTGGACAAATATACCCCAATAGTTCAGGAATAACATATTGTTTAACAATTTCGGTATGTGCTGTACATTTTGAGGATGCTTCATTACATATTTTTACTTTTGATGATCATAAAAAAGGAAACCGAAGCAGTGCATTAGTAATTTTTTATGACTCCCTCAAAGTATACCCCTTTCTCATTGGTCCCGGACCATGAGAGTCAAGATACTCCACATTGAGTTAACACTTAATGTAAAACAAAAATAAAGGTAGATAAATACCTCTCAAAAAGGTATTTGTGCATCTCATTCTTCATTTAGGTGTCCCACAATGCATATTTCAAGTGGTATTCATTGTTACAACTTTAAGTTGGACTATGGAATTTGGATTGGACGTCAAATTCGTCTCTGGTTCGATACTAGGAGTATCGAAAATCTCAAAAGTTTATGACTATTTTTTGAACTTAAATGAGTCCCATGAAGTTCAGAAAAGAAAGTTCATGTTCCCAAATGCATAAAACAGAATTTTGAAGAGTAATAATGCTCATAACAATGAATACCACTTGGAATATGCATTGTGGGACTCCTAAATGAAGAATGAGATGCATAAATACCTTGTTTATCATTAACATGTTTGGTCTTAAGATTCCTTCAAGCATTTTCTAGAAAATTGTCTTTCTTGAAAGATGTGATTCATCTTTCAACAAAGAAATTAACTACTTTTATTAGACCAAAATATTTTATTAAATCTCTGGGTTTATTATATATACCAAGGAGCATGTAAGGATAGAAATATAATATATGTTTTTGTTTATTCTTACGATGGCTTTAGATTGTGGCGAAGAAAATCAGAAATTCAGTGCTATGAGTGGATAATTACTAAGAAATATTTTATTTTATTAATGAGGCCATCCAGGTGACTCATTCGTCATTTAGGTTTTAAATTTCCGTACTTCCTTCTCGGACGCCTTAGATGGAATTAAGTTTTAAATGTGATCCATCTTCTTTGATCGAGTCTAGGTAGTTTTGTTTGTAATTTGACTTAGGATTATAGAGGATTCAACCCATCGTATGTGCATTAAAATGATAATTGTTCTTTTAAACATGTTTTATTATATAGTTAGTTAAGTTGTAGACGATAGGATTGTGAGGGTACAGAGACGTGACTTCTGTACTTGTGTCGCGTGTTGTGTGCGTAGTGGTACTGGCAGCTCAGTCGATCTGTTGTCTAGTACCATTAGAGATCGATAAATCGTCTTTATTTAAAATGGTCAAGTTCTGATAAGTTAATCTCTATATTGGTGAGTGGTAATATACAGATGTAATTAAGAATCTCCTTCAAAAATTACCTCAGAGCTGGAGTTATTTCTTGCTGATAACAAGCTTTCCGGTTCGATTCCTTCTCAATTGAGCCGGTTAGATCGGTTAAGACGGCTTTCTCTCGCCGGAAACGATCTCTCCGGTACGATTCCTTCTGAGCTTTCTCGTTTCAGGGAAGACGATTTCGCCAGAAATAACGGACTTTATAGGACAAGTCGGTCCAAGGGTGGAAAGGAAATAGGCAAATGAGAATACAAACCTTGTGTAGAGTTTTTGGACTTAGCTTCCTTGCAGGTGACACACTGGCTGCAGATGCGGTCCACATCCTTTCGGAGGCCCGACCAATAGAAGTGATCTTGTACGGCCTTGAGGGTCTTGACTGGTCCGAAGTGCCCCATTAGACCTCCTCCATGGGCTTCCCTGCAGAACAACTCCCTCAAAGAACAATTAGGCACACAAAGTCGATTATCATAAAACAGGAACCCTTCCATCCGATGGTACTTACCGACTGCATGTCTGGCACTATCCAAATAAGGAATCTTAAAGTCCAAGTCATTTTCATACAAGTTCTTAATGAACTCAAATCCCGACACTTTGGTTCCAAGTGTAGAGAGTAGAGTGTACCTGCGAGACAAGGCATCGGCCACAACATTCTCTTTACCTTGTTTATACTTGATGACGTACGGAAAGGTCTCTATAAATTCCACCCACCGAGCATGTCACTTGCTAAGCTTCTGCTGGCCCTTGAGATGCTTTAATGACTCGTGGTTGGTATGGATGATGAATTCCTTCGGCCAGAGGTAATGCTGCCAAGTCTGGAGAGCCCTCACTAGCGCATAGAGGGCTCTCCAGTACCTTGTTTGAAAATAAAAGTTTATCGTTATGAATATAATAACAGATTTGTTGTTCCAATAGACCTAATCTGTTTATGCTCTGAATTGGGAGAAGTCCCCAAATGCTTCTTTACTTGGACACAAACAATGATATATTCTAGATTATAAAAATATGTTTAACCCTCAACATGGAACTTCATGCATTGGGAATCATTTATTTCCGAGTGTATGTCCTATACTTTAACAAACTGACATTATTAAAAATATGTAACGATCTGACTTCTGACCTTAATTCATTATTTTTATTTTGGATAATTGCATTTGGTTCATTATTACCGATATTTTAGAACATGGAGCTGATCCGAAAACGTTCGGTTTACCAAGCGTTGATAAGTTGCACCGGCATTTTTGAGTTCAAAAGGCATCACCTTATAGCAATATGTGTCGCGGTCTGTTATAAATGCAGTTTTCTCACGATCGTCAGGATGCATGAAGATCTGGTTATAGTCAGCGAAAGCATCCATGAATGATAGGAGTTGATTTCCCGCAGTTGCCTCGACGAGGCGGTCGATATGCGGTAACGAAAAACTATCCTTAGGACAAGCTTTGTTCTGAAAATTCCGTCGCGCGTCGATTTGGATCGCCAAAATTGGATCTTTGCGAAAGAGCTTGCCTTTCTTGGAACAAAGGGAGAGAGAAAAGACAAAGAGAGGAATGGCACTGAGATTGCGTGTGGCCCTGAAAACGTAAGATCCCGGACGAGGGGACAACCTTTATGAGTTTCCAGTCACATTCAACATATGAATTTGGGGACAGGATCCGAGCTACTGGGAGGTGATGAGGTACATGAGGGATATGCAAAAAGGATGATGAAACAAGATCCCACATTGCTTAGAAATTATTTTGAGGGTTCAAACCTCCGAGTATATATAGATAATCGCGTATAGAGTTTTTACGCATTCAACTTTCGCGTATTTTACGGCTTAGGCATTACGTTCAACTTTTTCTTACGAATATTTTATGAAAAACTTATTTGACAACAAAAAATTTCGAATACCTAAATTTAATTTCTAAATTTAGTTGGGGTGATCCTTATTCAAGTGAAATAAGGTCATTCGGAATTCTGGTTGGATAGAAGGTAATAAAATCAATTACATGAAACACTTCTGGAGTAAAACCGAAAAATCCGTCTCTGATTATAATGAATTCTAGATGATAATGGTGATGATCTTCAAACTCGGGTCCTTTTCCTTCATTCCGACTCCTTTTTGCTCCAGAGACTCCAATCCCTCATGTCTTCGCTTATAGTTCCTTAGTGACCTGAAACTACTCGATAAAGACTAAAAAGACTCGATAAAACCTTTAAAATTTTTGAAGATCAGAAATTTATATCCATATAAGGTACAAGCACAAAAATTGGTCACGAAGTTTTATACTATGATGAAAATTAATTGGACGCAGAAAGTGGTTTTGATGAAGATACTTCAAGTTCTTCTGGCTTGTATAAAGAGTAAGGCGTCTAATGGGTTGAGTAATCAAGATATTTGTACCATCGTCAACACTTGCTTGCGTGTTGTTCATCAGTCGAGCTCCAAGAGTGAGTTGTTGCAGCGTATAGCGCGCCACACGATGCATGAGTTGGTTAGGTGTATCTTCTCTCAGCTTCCTTATATCAGTCCGCTGGCTAATGAAAGCGAATTACAAGTGGACGATAAGGTAAACCAAATTACAATTCAATGCCAGCAATTTTTATGTTTTTTTCTACTTGTTTATCACCTGTAGATAGACTGTTTAACATGTTTCCATGCGTGCAAAAAGTTGTATCTTGTTAGAAGATTGTTCATGACTCAGTCGTAAAGTGAATTGTAGTGACCATCTTGTCAGACTGTTTATTTTCCACAAATTTCTTACGGTATTCTTTCTTGTTTAGGTGGGAACAGTGGACTGGGATCAGAATTCTGGAGAAAACAAAGTTGAAAATGGAAATATTGATAGCGTATCTGATACTCCCGGCACTGACAAAGATTCTCCAAGTTCTCAAATGGTTATTCCAGAAACAGAGCTTACAAATGATAAAAAGGTCACTGAGGTCAGAGATGACTTGAATGTTGCTGCGAATGGTGAAAATGCGATGTTGGCGCCTTTTGGTATTCCATGCATGGTAGAGATTTTTTATTTCTTGTGCACTCTGTTGAATGTTGGAGAAAACGGTGAAGTCAATTCCAGATCCAACCCTATAGCATTTGATGAAGACGTTGGTCTATTGGATTTCGTTAATTAACGGTGTCTCCCAATGAATGAGAAACAATATATCTATGGTTCTCATTCCTCATTTAGGTGTCCCACTATGCATATTTTTAGTGGGATTCATTGTTATAAAAATTCTTAGTTTTTTAAATTCTATTTTATGCATTTGGGTACATTAATTTCCTTTTCTGATTGTCATTTACTCATTTCAATTCTAGATTCATTTTTCTGGTATAATGGATTTGGTTGATTAACGGTGGCTCCAAAGAAATGAGTGAATACCCATAATGATGTTTTATGCATAAATCGTTCTGGTTCTCTTTTATTTTGAGTTTGTAGTCAGACAAACTGGTTGACCATAATATTTTGTTTTAAATATTATCAAGAAATAGTATTCATTGTTATGACCATTCATACTCTTCAAAATTCTGTTTTTATGCATTGTGGGGCACCTAAATAAGAAATGAGAAGCATAAATGTCTTGTTTCTCACTCATTGGGAGACACAGTTAATCAACCAAATCCAATAGACCAAAAACTTGAATCTGAAACTAAAATGAGTGAAGTTTTAATCGGTATCACAAATTAAGTATACATATGCAACCCTAAAATAAATTATCTAACTATGAATAATTACGGTGATAAATTAACTTCATGTCCCCAAATGCATAAAACAAAAATTTAAAGACTAAGAATGGTCATAACAATGAATACCACTAGAAATTTGCATTGTTGGACACCTAAATGAGGAATGAAAAACATAAATACCGTGTTTCTCATTCATTATGGGACCCCCGTTAATCAACCAAATCCAATATACCAAAAGATTCATCAGTTCGAAATATATATATATCCGGTGAGTAACTTTGGAGATATCTTAATTTGACCCACAATGTATTGATCTTGGCGTCCAATTAAAATACATTGGTTGAAATATCGGTGATTCATTTAAAATGGAGAAGACACATATTACATCTGTTTCATTGACAACTCAGAATTTTTGAAAATAATAAGGAAGAGAAGATTGGTCAGATGGTGTATAATGAATGAGGAATCTGGAAGATAAATTTGTTTCAGAAATAAAAGTATTGTACTATCACTACTTGGTTGTGAATTATTTAGTCTGTATTGATTCTCCTCACGTTGTTGTCTGTGTTTATCATCTGATATGTATCTCAAACCATGCAGTACCCACCTCGAGTCCAACAAAGGGGTGTCCGAGAAGAAACTCCCCAACTACCCACCAAATCATACAGTCAGATTTCAATAAATGGTTAAGTAATGAATATCTTTTGCTCTGATGACCACGCATAACAACAAAGGGGACTCATTTTTGTTACAGATTCCATTTTTTGGTCTATTGGATTTGTCTATTAACGGTGTCTCCCAATGAATGAGAAACAAGATATTTGTGCTTCTCATTCCACATTTAAGTGTCCCTTAATGCATATTTCTGGTGGTATTCATTGTTATGACCATTCTTACTCTTTAAAATTATGTTTTATGCATTTGGGGACATGAAATTCTGTTTCTGATCTTCATTAGACTCATTTCAGTTCCATATTTCAGTTTTTGGTGTATTGGATTTGGTTGATTAACGGTGTCTCCCAATGAATGAGAAACAATGTATTTATGCTTCTCATTCCACATTTAGGTTTCCCTCAATGCATATATCTAGTGGGAATCATTGTTATGACCAGTCTTACTCTTTAAAATTCTGTTTTATGCATTTGGGGACATGAAGTTCCTTTTCTGATCATCATGGGACTCATTTTAGTTACAGATTCTACTTTTTGGTCTAATTGATTTGGTGGATTAACGGTGTCTCCCAATGAATGAGAAACAATGTATTTATGCTTCTCATTCCTCATTTAGGTGTCCTTCAATGCATATTTCTAGTGGTATTCATTGTTATGACCATTCTTACTCTTTAAAATTATGTTTTATGCATTTGGGGACATAAAGTTCTGTTTCTGATCTTCATTGGACTCATTTCAGTTCCAGATTCCACTTTTTGGTCTATTGGATTTGGTTGATTAACGGTGTCTCCCAATGAATGAGAAACAATGTATTTATGCTTCTCATTCCTCATTTAGGTGTCCCTCAATGCATATTTCTAGTGGTATTCATTGTTATGACCAGTCTTACTCTTTAAAATTCTTTTTTTATGCATTTGGGGACATGAAGTTCCTTTTCTGATCATCGTGGGACTCATTTTAGTTACTGATTCCACTTTTTGTTCTATTGGATTTGGTTGATTAAAAGTGCCTCTCAATGAGTGAGAAACAATGTATTTATGCTTCTCATTCCTCATTTAGGTGTCCCACAATACATATTTCTAGTGGTATTCATTGTTATGACCAGTCTTACTCTTTAAACTTCTGTTTTTATGCATTTGGGGACATGAAGTTCCTTTTCTGATCATCGTGGGACTCATTTTTGTTACAGATTCCATTTTTTGGTCTATTGGATTTTGTTGATTAACGGTGTCTCCCAATGAATGAGAAACAAGGTATTTATGCTTCTCATTCCTCATTTAGGTGTCCCACAATGCATATTTCTAGTGGTATTCATTGCTATGACCATTCTTACTCTTTAAATTATGTTTTCTGCATTTGGGGACAAAAAATTCATTTTTCTGATCTTCATTTGACTCATTTCAGTTCCAGATTCCTCTTTTTGGTATATTTTATTTGGTTAATTAAAGGTGTATGACAATGAATGAGAAACAAGGTATTTAACTTTCTAATTCCTCATTTAGGTGTCAAACATGCATATTTATAGTGGTATTCATTGTCATGACAATTCTTACTCTTTAAAATTATGTTTTACAAATTTGGGGACATGAAGTTCATTTTCAGATCTTCATTGGATTCATTTTAGTTTCAGATTCCTCTTTTTTGAATATTGGTTTTGGTCGATTAACGGTGTCCCCCAATGAGTGAGAAACATGGCATTTATGCTTCTCATTCCTAATTTAGGTGTCTCACAATGCATATTTGCAGTGATATTCATTGTTATGATCAGTCTTACTCTTTAAAATTTTGTTTTATGCATTTGGGGACATGAAGTTCCTTTTCTGATCATCGTGGGACTCATTTTTGTTACAGATTCCATTTTTTGGTCTATTGGATTTTGTTGATTAACGGTGTCTCCCAATGAATGAGAAACAAGGTATTTATGCTTCTCATTCCTCATTTAGGTGTCCCACAATGCATATTTCTAGTGGTATTCATTGCTATGACCATTCTTACTCTTTAAATTATGTTTTCTGCATTTGGGGACAAAAAATTCATTTTTCTGATCTTCATTTGACTCATTTCAGTTCCAGATTCCTCTTTTTGGTATATTTTATTTGGTTAATTAAAGGTGTATGACAATGAATGAGAAACAAGGTATTTAACTTTCTAATTCCTCATTTAGGTGTCAAACATGCATATTTATAGTGGTATTCATTGTCATGACAATTCTTACTCTTTAAAATTATGTTTTACAAATTTGGGGACATGAAGTTCATTTTCAGATCTTCATTGGATTCATTTTAGTTTCAGATTCCTCTTTTTTGAATATTGGTTTTGGTCGATTAACGGTGTCCCCCAATGAGTGAGAAACATGGCATTTATGCTTCTCATTCCTAATTTAGGTGTCTCACAATGCATATTTGCAGTGATATTCATTGTTATGATCAGTCTTACTCTTTAAAATTTTGTTTTATGCATTTGGGGACATGAAGTTCCTTTTCTGATCATCATGGGATTCATTTTAGTTACAGATTCCATTTTTTGGTCTAATTGATTTGGTTGATTAACAGTGTCTCCCAATAAATGATAAATAATGTATTTATACTTCTCATTCCTCATTTATGTGTCTCACAATGCATATTTCTAGTGATATTCATTGTCATGACCAGTCTTACTCTTTAAAATTCTGTTTACGCATTTGGAGACATGAAGTTTCTTTTTGGTCTGTTGGATTTTGTTGATTAACGGTGTCTCCCAATAAATGAGAAATAATGTATTTATTCTTCTCATTCCTCATTTATTTGTCCCACAATACATATTTATAGTGGTGTTCATTGTTATAACCATTATTACTCTTTAAAATTATGTTTAATACATTTAGGGACATGAAGTTTTGTTTCTGATCTTCATTAGAAAATTTTTAATATTTGGAGTCTTTCAAAGATCACATGGTGGAAGAAATGAATTAATGAGAAATCAAAGAGACAAAAAAGTAGGAAAACTGGACGTTTTATTTTCGTGGAAATCAACCAACTAAGGACATTCAAAAATCGGGATGGAGAGTAAAACTCATACAAATCACTAATGTTCATTTACCTTCTAATTCATAACTTAAGTTTATTCTCATATCTGCTAACGAACGTTTTGTTTTGAGCACTTATGATGGAGTACGAACATGGCAAGAAGAGGAAAGTTCGGAACAGACAGCAGCAACCAAAAGTACAGTTTTTGTATCTAAGGTATCTAACCGTATGTCTTTGCTGTTTCTTCGTCTTGCTCTTCTTCTTACCCTCCGACCGAATCTCCACACTCTCTGTCCGTTCCGGTTCTCTGAGACACTCTCTTCGTGTTCCTGCTCTCTCCGTCTTATCTTCAATGGATTCGATTCAACGTTCGTTTCACGGTAGATTTCCTCCGTTGAGAGTCGAAGACAGAGTCCAATTCCCCGACCATTTGCTGCTAATTCTCTCGACCAGAATCGGGAAAGGTGTGAAAGACCTAGTTTGTGTTTATCATGGAGGAAGAAAGGAAGAGACTTTGGTGTTGCCATTGATTTCTACTGACGAGTACGATGAGTTTAGATCGATTGTTCACTGCCCTAACGTTCCTTTGAACTATATGTCATCTGTTGATCTGCAATTCAATGGAGATTTGGTGAAGAAGAAAACGATGAAGCAGAGCCTTCGTGATGAGAAGGTTCATGATTGGGCAAAGGTTGGTTACGAGGCGGTGATTGACGGCGACACGGTGGTTGTGTTTGTAAAAGGATTGACTCGAAGAGCTCACAAGGAATCAGATCCTTCTTACTACATATGCCAATTTGAGATTGGAGATTTGGTCACTCAGGCTCTTGCAGCAGCGCAAGAAGTAATGAGGTGTGTTTTGCCTGAGAGTTTGAAGCTAAATCCAGAGATGTTTCAAGTGAGCGTGATCCACGTCGATCCTATAGGAAGATCTACACCTGCTTTACCATCCGTTGCGAGAGTCTACGGTTCAGATTCGAGTGAGAAGAAGAAGAAGGAGAGTGGGGTGAAGCATGAGCTTTGTGTTTGCACAATGCTATGGAACCAAGCTCCGTTCTTGCGTGAATGGATCATGTATCACTCGTGGCTCGGCGTGGAACATTGGTTTATATACGACAACAACAGCGACGACGATATACAAGAGGAGATCGGACTGCTCAATTCAGAGAACTACAATGTGAGCCGACATGTTTGGCCATGGATCAAGACTCAAGAAGCCGGTTTTTTGCATTGTGCGGTCAGAGCAAAAGACGAATGCAACTGGGTCGGATTCTTCGATGTGGACGAGTTCTACTACTTCCCTACGCATCGCTCACAAGGCTTACCTAGCAAAAACGCCTTAAGCTCGCTTGTTTCGAACTACATGTCGTGGGATTTGGTTGGAGAGATCAGAACCGAATGTCACAGTTACGGTCCATCCGGTCTAACCTCGGTTCCATCACAAGGCGTGACCGTTGGTTACACTTGTAGACAAGCGAACCCGGAGAGACATAAGTCGATAATCCGACCAGAGTTGCTTACAAGCTCGTTGCTGAACGAAGTTCATCATTTTCAGCTGAGAGAAGGGGTCGGGCATATGAGTTTGGTGGAGAGTGTTGCGGTTGTGAACCATTACAAGTACCAAGTGTGGGACACTTTTAAAGCAAAGTTTCAGAGAAGAGTGGCTACTTATGTTGTGGACTGGCATAAGAATCAGAACCAAGGGTCTAAAGATCGAGCTCCAGGGCTCGTCACAGAGGCGATTGAACCGTTGGATTGGAAACAACGGTTCTGTGAAGTGTGGGATACTGGTTTGAAGGATTTATTTATCGAATTTTGCTGATCAAGTAATTGGATATTTGCCTTGGCAGAGGCAACAACATCTATTACAAGAATGACTTTTTTTTTTTTGGTTACTTGGTTTATGAGATTAATTTTCAGGTGTACAGTCACTCCCCCCACCTCCTACTATCCATGCTGACACCGCGACCTTTCAGAGATATATGATTGAGAATGTTTAGAGTTTATGGAGCACGATAGCTACTCTCTCTCGTTGTGGCTGCATCCGTCCTGGTTCTCCTCCTCGCCGGCGTCCCCGCTCTCGCTCAGCACCACTTCCCCCGGATGTTCCTGACTCGACAGATGCGGCTGTTGATGAGGAGTAGTTCATCTCTTTCATTTCGGTTATTTCTTTCTTTTCTTTTTCCTTTTTCCTTTTGAGTCATTTTTCTGTTTTTGTTTGAGTCAGTTTGTCTTGTGGAACTTATTGGATTTTTTATGTTATGCATGTTGTTTCTCCCTTGTGTTTTAGTGTGTTAATAATGCTACCTTTGGCTGGTTCATTTGGTTTTAAAACCTTTTGAATAATTCTGTACGATTTCACTCCAATGTTGGTCTTGGGACTCATTTTCTATATAGTAATATGTTTAGCCACAAATATTATAAAGCAACCCAGATTACACTGGATGTAATGATCAAATTTATAGATATCAACAAACCAATGTAAGAATGATCATAACAATGATAAATTTTGGGGACATGAAGATATGAGTATCTAAACTTCATAGTTTTACATATAAAGAACCAATTAATCAGATGTCAATATGCTGATAACATCATATTTAGGTGATAAATGTTTGCCAGCTAACAGATCAACAAATTCCATCATTCATTAACCGTGATTGATACATTTTCAGCATTGTTATGACCATTCTTTCACTCATTCAGATTTCAGGTTTATCTACATAAAGTATTCATCTAGTTGCTATCAACCAACTAGATAGCAGATATGCACTTGAAACCAAACTCCAATATTTTACCCGTATTGATGACAATGATATATTAAAATATTTGTAAACTGAGCACTGGTTTATTGTAAGGTGACATATTGACTATCATTACTGAATTTATAGGCTCCTTTTTGTCAATTTGTATATAAGATTTTTACTTTTAAATAAAAATACATAATAGAAAGATGGCGGAGATGAGACATATGTACGATAATGTGGGAATCAGATTATTTCTATATATATTCCCTTTTTTTTATACTAACATATTACGGAAGTGTTAACAAATGTGTACTTCTAAATGTGTACAATGCAACCAAATATGATTTTAGGTTTAGATTGACGTATAAGTCTGCGCAAATCTCAATTATTGTGCAGTGCAACAAGTTTGACAAATTGTCGGTAGAAGCTGGTCAAGCCATGGAATCTCCGGACTTGTCCAATGGTGGTGGGTGTCGGCCAGTCCTGGATGGCTTTGATCTTCTCCTCATCGACCTTTATTTCCTGTTAACTTACAACAAAACCTAAGAAGACCAACTGATCAGTGCAGAAAACACATATCTTGAAATTAGCATATAGTTGTTCTAATCGCAATGTTTCAAGAACTTTCTTAAGGTGTTTTAAGTGATCTCCTAAGCTAGTGCTATATACCAAAATGTAGATATAAACCTGTAATTGGATGAGACAAGACATAAAGTCCATATTTGCTGTCTTGCTGCCATTATTTAAAATTAATTCTCTTTCTGATGATCTGTTTCTTAATTAGCTGTTTTGTTTAAGCTTTGAGAATATCCATTAGGGTTATTGCTCTGCCTTTAAATAAGACTTCAATTTCTGCAATGCTTAGCCATTCATTTTCTCTTGTGTTATGCAATGGATATTCCTAGTTTTGCGGCTGTCTTCTGTTCATTCAAAATCTCTTCTTTAGTCTCAGGTCATCATATGTTTCTTCTCTTACAAAGAAAGCATCATGTTGCTTTCTTCACAAGTTTATGCCTTGTGTTCCCCAAGTGACGTCAGTTTTATCACTTGACGGGATGTACCAAACTGCAGATTCTGTCTCTCTTTTTACTTTTACTATATGGTTCTCAAAACTGGCACGAGGTGCCAAGTCTCTGTCTCTTGCTCAACGTTGCGGTTTTGCGTTTTGCAAAAGCTGGTCCAAGCAACTCTTGAAACCTCTCCAAGAACAGAACCCACTCGTCTTCTTTCATGTCTGCTACTTTCACAAAGCTTGCACTCACTGGAAGCTGTTCGTTTGCGCTTTTGTGACTAGACGATGTGTTAACGGACTTGCCTCTGGTCAATGGTTTTGGGTTTTTTCGTCCTGTGTCGCTAAGATGTGTGTTCTTCATGGAAGTCGAAAGCTTTGAAAGAGATGTAGATTTGTCATGAAAAGCAGTAGAACTAAAAAAACTGTCTTTCATCGTGATCTTAGGGACAGCATTTTCAGCATTGTCCTCTTCGTCTTCATATTCCTCTTCTTCTTTGATGCTTTCTAAGTTTGTCGAATTAATGGAATTAAGTTTTAAATGTGATCTGACATTTGATGGCGTGGATTTAAAATGAACTTCCGTGGTTTAAAACATTATTTTAAATAGTATTGTACAGTGCTTTTATTCACATTTAAATTTATAGTGTCCAGATTCCTCTACTCTAGCGTCCACTTGCTTGCCTAAGAAGTCAGATATGGGAATACCATACATATATATGACTAAATGGAGAATTTTATTAGATAAGTATAAGCTCCTTTAATAGATATGACATTTGGTGACCGGCTAAGTGATGCATTATCTGAATTTCCCTTCTCACATCTTCCACGTCCTCATCGGTCAACAGCTTCCTCTTAGCAATAGACTTGCAGGCAAACTCCTTCCCTGTAGTCTTCTCCACACATAGAAAAGTCGTCCCAAATTGCCCTTGTCTGCGTTTCCTTCCCAAGGAATAGAATTCCTTAAAGTTTTCAGTTTTCCTCTGCAATACCGACTCAGTCCTAAGACCTGCACTGGACACTCTCTTCATGTGTTTAGGCTTCTTAGGCTTAGCCGGAGTATCATCTTTTGTCTCCGGCTTAGTCTCTGACTTGGTCTCAGACTTAGTCTCTGACTTGGTCTCAGGCTTGGTCTCTGATTTGGTCTCCGGACTTGTTTACGAAAATGTATTAAGCTTTTGGGGTAATGAAATCAAAGGAATTATTAGTGTCTCATCATAAACAAAGGAAAACTTCACATCTCAATGTCCAATATCTACCGAATAAAACTTATTCTGAGCCTGATCAGTCTCCGGACTTGTTTACGAAAATGTCAACACAACAGTAGGGACAAGAAGTTTATTTTTTTATCTTCATTGGACTCATTTTAGTTCTAGATTCCATTTTTTGGTATATTGGATTTGGTTAATTAACGGTGTTTCCCAATGAATGAGAAATAAAATATTAATGCTTCTCATTCCTCATTTTGGTGTCCCACAATATATATTTCTAGTGGTATTCATTGTTATGACCATTCTTACTCTTTAAATTATATTTTATGCATTTTGGGACCTGAAGTTCATTTTCTGATCTTCATTGGACTCATTTCAGTTTCAGATTCTTCTTTTTGGTATATTGGATTTGGTTGGTTAATGTTGTCTCACAATGAATGAGAAACATAGTATTTATGTTTCTCATTCCACATTTAGGTGTCCAACAATACAAATTTCAAGTGGTATTTATTGTTATGATCATTCTTACTCTTTAAAATTATGTTTGATGTATTTGGAGACATGAAGTTAATTTTCTGATCTTTATTGGACTCAAATATATCAAATATAGATTAGATATCTCAATTTGGGAGATATTTACCTAATGGTTTCTCAACAAATCCAAACTATATTTAATTTTATTAATTATTAAGAAATTCTTTAAGACCGTCCATTGCTTTAACGTACATGTGTGTGTACAGCCATATCGACCTTCTCTTTCTCTAGACTTGATAAGACGCCTTTCCTTGCGCATATAACTATAGAACATTAAATTTTTAATTATTATAGTTTTTTAAACAATATTTCGTAATCCAGTGATTGATAAATATGAGAATCAGAAAATAATAGAGAAAAGCCTTATGCTACTTGTAAATCGTCCTGGTTCTCTTTATATGTTTTGGCTAAAATGGGTTTAGTGTTGTATTAAGAGTGTGACCTAACCCTTAGCGAAACCCAACGAGAACGATTTACTATTTTTGGTTCTCTTCTCACATTTGTAGAAATCCCAAAAACAAAACAAAAAAATTGCTCGGAAGATCACTCTCATGGTGGTGTGTGGTTGTTGAATGTGTACCCCTGTGAGAGAGATTTTAACATTTGATGAATAAGACTTTTAATATCATCAGCTAAGGATTCAGTTTTTATTAGTGTGAGTTTTTCTTTTTGCATATACAGATGAATTGTTGTGTAATGTGATTTATATGAATTTGAGTCGCGGACCATTCAAAATTCTCCTCTCAGAGTTAAAAAAAAAAAAGTCCCTTTAAAAGTTATGTTATATGGAAAAGCTGCTATCTCTCGACTAATAAATCTTAGTTCATTTCAACATTTAATCCTAAGAAAAGATCATCGGTAAGATCTTTGAGACCAAAAAAAAGAAAAAATTAAGAATAGCAAGTATTGTCGTCCTTGAGAACAGAGCAATAAGACAGGGTCGTTACTTTTTAGAGTTTTGTCTCAATCTTTCCAAATTCCCCAATATTTCAAAATTTTCCATCTGCTTTTTTTTTTTCATCTGATGGATTATAATATTAAACAGAGCAAGTTACAAAGCCGGCAGCTTACACCAAGTTCCGGAAACTACAAGCTGGCGGACGAAAGGAATGTCCCCAGAGACTAAAGCCCAAACAAGGGAAACAAGATGAAATACAAAACATTAGAACTAAGATTACAAAGCAGAATCTGGTCTAACAACCAAGATGCAAGTAATCTCTGCATGAGATCCTTTGAGAGAGACAAATCAAGGCTGCCAAAACCTGGCCCAACCATTGATTAGAGCAACCTCCTATGCTGAATTAGCCCAAACAAATTCAAGATCCAAAGCTTCATAATCCGGCAAGACAAGGCTTCAACAAGATCTACGAAGACCTTCTCCCGGATGCGGTGATGTCAGTTTAGAGCGACTTGATTACACCTAGATAGAACCAAGACGAAACAGACCAGATCTCGATCAGATCTGTAGAGAAAAGACAAGGAGCGAAGACGATCCACACCGGAATAAACCATTCTCACAAAGAGTAAGATGGATAAAGATCGAACCGGAGAAGAACCAAAGCAATCTCAAAGAAAACCTGCAAACTCATCAACCAGACACAGATTCCAACCCAAGCCAACTAGATTCAAACTATGAAAGATCAACAAAAGCCCCTTTCTACCCAGAAAAAATGGCAAAATCTAGATCTAGAAATTAACCATTTTTCGAGTAAAAAGAACAAAAAGGAGAAAAACTAGACTGAATATACACAGAAAGGGAAAGACATAACCCAACTCCGGCTCTATGGAAGCAGCCGGAGTCGGCGACCGGAGAAAAGGAAGACGGAGGAGCTTTAGTGAGAAGGTGGAGAGAAAGGATGATCACATAATAGTTAGAATTCATTAATTATCGTCGTTTCCCATCTGCTTTATTTATTAAAAAACTCTCGAGGTTTCTCTCTTTCTCTCTATATAGGTTAAAAGAAAATAGACAATATTGGTGTCTCTCTTTCTTTATTAACCGTCGGTTTTTTTTAGCCGTTAAAACTGTTGAAATAACTCAATAGATTAATAAAGTTTATAGATGGGATGTTGGTTGCAGAATCGTTACATAGGAGTCTGCAACTGAAATTAGTCATAAGAATGAGTGAGTAAGAATGGTCATAACAACCATAATTATGGGACAACTGTTATTTTTAGTGGTATAACTGTTATTACTCCTAAATTATGATCCAAAAATATTTAGGATTCATTTTAGCTGCAGATTCCTCTTTTTGGTCTATTGGATTTGGTTGACTAACGATGTCTCCCAATGAATGAGAAACAATGTATATATGCTTCTCATTCCTCATTTAGGAGTCTCACAATGCATATTTCTAGTGGTACTCATTGTTATGGTTTTATACAATTTTGGTCACGAAATTTTTGAATGAGAAATATGCATTGTGTGACTCCTAAATGAGGAATGAAAAACATATATACATTGTTACTCACTCATTGTGAGACACCGTTAATCAACTAAATTCAATAGACCAAAAAAGGAATCTAGAACTGAAATGAGTCCCATGAAGATCAGAAAAAGAACATCATATCTCAGAATGCTTCAAACATAATTTTAAAGAGTAAGAATGGTCATAACAATGAGTACCACTAGAATTATGCATTGTGGGATTCCTAAACAATGGCGGATAAGGCTTCAAATGAATTGGATGAGATAAGAAGTGTAAACACTATTTTGGGTTCATCAGACTTTTTATTTACAAGATATGAAGAACAGATCTCACCACGTACTCTTTTGGAGAGTAGAGAAAAAAAGAAAGTGAAACATCATATCCTTTTAAACGGTAAATTAAGAGAGTTTACACTTCTTGTCTCATCCAATTCATTTGAAGCCTTCTCAAATAATTTATACAAATATGTTGAGGGGTTGATTAAATACTCTTCATCGTACTAATCGGTGGCTTTTCCAATATAAAATCGGTGTCTCCCAATGAGCAGAGTCATGAATACCACACCCTATATGGCAAATTTTTTTTTTCTTCGGGTAAAATATACTCAAATTGTGTTATATTGGTTTATGCATTAGTTTTGATGGTGATCAGAACTCAGAAGAGTAATGATACCTAAGTTATGAGTCCCCAAAAATTCTGACCGTGAGCCTACTTTGATAATATTTAAATGATCTGATGATTCCTCGGTCCTGGTTCAAGCCATGGAGTTGTCAGGTCCAAGATGACAAGAGATTTATCTGATCTGGATATATGTCATAACCATATAAAAACTTGGTTATAAAACCAAAATAAAATAAAATTGTTGTATGCTACGGTCTTGTATATAGGTTCTGGTATCATAAGAACTCATATATTTTTGTGTGGAAACAAATGAAATCTTGAAATATATTTATTGTCAATATATTATATGAGTGCTGAGACGTTACTAGTTAGTATCTATGCAGTTGTATCTTAAGAAGATTGAATGTAAGAAACCCAACTTGTATGTTAAGATGATCTCCACTCCAATCCTCAAGCCCAGCAGCTTTCTTAGAAGTCTCAACTAATTCTTTTTGAACAATCAGCTTGTTCACTTGCTCAGTAACCTCCAGCTCTGACATATCCAGCAGTAATGTCATCTGGCTCCTCATTCATGGCAACCTCTACAGAAAAGGTTTGACCATCAATGGTTGGTTTTCTCCTCAGTTTATCCATGTCAAAGTTCATAACCTTATCACCCAAATTATTAGTTGATATAAGAAACATAGAAACGAGCACTAGAAATATGCATTGTGAGACACCTAAATGAGGAATGAGAAGCATAAGAAATCGACCAAATCAATATATTGTTACCACATTTTGAAATACTGATGTAATATGTTAAGAAAGAAATCAAATGGGAAAAAGGGAAAGACATTGCAGTCATATTCATATGGACTGGTGTTAAGAGCCTAAAATCAGATGGAGATAGGTCACTTTTATGTCTTACATTGGACAAGTTGGGGGCTCGAAGACTTGAATGAAGTAAGTTTTATTCATTGTTATGACCATTCTTACTCTTTAAAATTTTGCATCGAATAATAATTGATTGACAATTATTATTAGTACGCCGAGGTGAATTCATGTTGGGCCTTTAAGAGAGTTGCACAGCCCGTATCCAACAATAAACCCTCCCCCCAGTGTTTATTGATACTCCTGAACGATTTTTTTTGTTTTTTATGTTGTGATATTTCAGCCCCTGCACTTATCTTTTTACTCAAAACTTTTTTTCTCATCTGGATAATACTACACAGAATAATTATAAGAAGAGAAACCAGAGATCTGATAGTAAAGATTGTGCTGATTTTTTTTTTGTTTTTTTTTGTCAAATCAGAAATCAACATTGAGTCCCATTAAAAGCTGACCATTAATTGATCAAAAACTTAAAAAAGAGTTAAGAATGAAGACTGATTTGTTATATGGTACTATATACCAACATTTAGGATATATAATTAATTCCTCTTTGTCTATTTCTTACTCTTCAACCTATGTGAACAAATCCTTCTTAATTTATACAACAAAATACAATTTGACATCTGCTACCTGATTCCTCAAAGGTTTGAAAGGATATGCACACCATTTTAATAAAAAATATCCTTTCATTCGTATATTTAAACTTATTATTCCTCATAGTAACCATTCTTTTGCTCTAATATCTCATATATTTGGAGACACTGTTAATCAACCAATTCCAATAGACCAAAAAAGTGGAATATGGAACTAAAATGAGTCCCATGAAGATCATAAAAGGAACATCATGTCCCCAAATTAAAAAAAAAAAACTGAATTTTAAAGAGTGTGAATGGTCATAACAATGAATACCATTAGAAATATGCATTGTGGGACACCTAAATGAGGAATGTGAAGCATAAATACCTTGTTTCTCATTTATTCGGTGGCTCCGAATATAGTAATCTATAGCTTCATCACCATATGTAAATACGGTGACAATAGAGTTTTTACACATTCAACTTTCGCGTACTTTACGGCTTAGGCATGACATTCAACTTTTGCTTACGAATATTGTATGAAAAACTTATTTGACAACAAAAAATTTCAAATACCTAAATTTTATTTCTAAATTTAGTTGGGGTGATCCTTATTCAAGTGAAATAAGGTCATTTGGAATTCTGGTTGGATAGAAGGTAATAAAAGAATTACATGAAAAACTTCTGGAGTAAAACCGAAAAATCCGTCTCTGATTATAATGACTTCTGATGATAATGGTGATGATCTTCAAACTCGGGTCCTTTTCCTTCATTCCGACTCCTTTTTGCTCCAGAGGCTCCAATCCCTCATGTCAGCATCTAAAATTCTTATCAGCATCTAAAACTTCTGATGCATATTTTAGTTCATTATACCTCAAGAGATGAAGAAAACGTACTGAAGCGTTGATCACAACGTCAGGAGGTTAGATAAAAACCGTGTTTCTCATTCTTATCTAACCTCATTTCTTAAAGGATGTGGGACAACTAAATTGAGAATGAGAAGCATAAATACCTTGTTTCTCATTCATTGGGAGACACCGTTGACCAACCAAATCCAATATACTGAAAAGAGGAATCTGAAACTGAAACAAGTCCAATGAAGATCAGAAAATGTACTTCATGTCCCCAAATGCATAAAACAGAACTTTAAAGAGTAATAATGGTCATAACAATGAATACCACTTGAAATATGCATTGTGGGACACCTTAATAGAAATGAGAAGCATAAATACCTTATTTCTCACCCATTCGGAGACACTGTTAATCAACCAAATCCAATAGACCAAAAACTTGAATCTGGAACTAAACTGAGTCCCATTAAGATCAGAAAAGAAACTTCATGTCCCCAAATACATAAAACAGAAATTTAAAGACTATGAATGGTCATAACAATGAATACCACTAGAAATATTCATTGTATGACAACTAAATGAAGAATGAGATGCATAAATACATTGTTTCTCATTCATTGAGAGACACTGTTAACCAACCAAATCCAATATACCGAAAAGAGGAATCTGAAATTGAAATGAGTCCAATGAAGATCAGAAAATGAACTTCATGTCCCCAAATGCATAAACCAGAATTTTAAAGAGTAAGAATGGTTATAACAATGAATACCACTTGAAATATGCATTGTGAGACACATAAATGAGGAATGAGAAACATACATATCTTGTTTCTCACTTATTGGGAGACACCGTTAATCAACCAAATCCAATATACCAAAAAGAGGAATCTGGAACTGAATTGAGACCAATGAAGATCAGAAAATTAACTTCATGTCCCCAAATGCATCAAACATAATTTTAAAGAGTAAGAATGGTCATAACAATGAATACCACTTGAAATTTGTATTGTTGGACACCTAAATATGGAATGAGAAACATAAATACCTTGTTTCTCATTCATTGAGAGGCACCGTTAACCAACCAAATCCAATATACCAAAAAGAGGAATCTGAAACTGAAATGAGTCCAATGAAGATCAGAAAATGAACTTTATGTCCCCAAATGCATAAACAGAATTTTAAAGAGTAAGAATGGTCATAACAATGAATACCACATGAAATATGCATTGTGGGACACCTAAATGAGGAATGAGAAACATACATACCTTGTTTCTCACTCATTGGGAGACACCATTAATCAACCAAATCCAATATACCAAAAAGAGGAATCTGGAATTGAATTGAGTCCAATGAAGATTAGAAAATTAACTTCATGTTCCCAAATGCATCAAACAAATTTTAAAGAGTAAGAATGGTCATAACAATGAATACTACTTGAAATTTGTATTGTTGGACACCTAAATGTGGAATGAGAAACATAAATACTTTGTTTCTCATTCATTGGGAGACACCGTTAACCAACCAAATCCAATATACCAAAAAGAGGAATCTGAAACTGAAATGAGTCCAATGAAGATCAGAAAATGAACTTCATGTCCCCAAATGCATAAAATATAATTTTAAAGAGTAAGAATGGTCATAACAATGAATACCACTAGAAATATGCATTGTGAGACACCAAAATGAGGAATGAGAAGCATTAATACCTTGTTTCTCATTCATTGGGGGAGACCATTAACCAACCAAATCGAATTTACCGACCCTTAAAGTTGTTAGCAGATATGCTATTTACATATCTTAGTCAAGTTTGATGATTAGAGTCTGAATGATCATAATATTTATGGTACAATAATGAAAATAAAAAGTTTGTACAAAATGTGACTACTTTACTTGGTTCGAGGAGACACCTTTTAACAGTCAGAATTCATCGATAATTGTTGACACCATTAATCAACTAAATCCAATTTACCAAGGATCATTTATTGTTAATGCTTCTTTTGATGCATTTAATATCCATTTCTAATTTTACTCATTACTTAACAAAGCTCGTCTTGTTGCTCAAAGTTTCACCCAAAACGATAACGATGCGCTAGATTGCGTTCAAGTTATATGATGGTTTGATAAACCGTTATTTATAGTCAAAACGTATAGAGTGTGAACAACGCCGGTGGGGGTTATACACCGTTTGATCGGTTGCCTTTGGCATAATCAAGAAAATGTCTTGATAGCTTGATGAAGTTTCCCTTGGCATACTCCAAACCAAAGGCGTGATTGTTGAAGCATAGTAGACTGTCTCTGCTGTTCAATCTAGGGACTACATACGTATCATTAACCATATCCTGGAGCAGTGACTCATCGCTCGATGAGATAACAATCTTGCTTCCTTTCTTAATCCAATCTCGTTTCCCAAGATGTGACTCGATCTGTTTCTTGCTACTAACATCGTCTAGAACAATAAAAACCTTCTTCTTGAGAAGATCATTCTTCCAAAGCTCATGTGCATCCTCTGTGTATCCTATGTTGGAATGAACATCCTTCAAAAGCTCTTGCAATAATCTATTCTGCAACCAATCGAAACCGTACCCTTGTTGCTTTGACATTTTACCTACGTGTGGAAGAAACATGCCGTTCTTAAACTTGTGTTCCCACTTTTCATACAACATCTTGGCAAGAACGGTTTTCAAAATCACATTCTATTAACCATATTAAATGAAGAATAAGATGAATAATATCGATTGGTCTCACCCAATCCATGCTACTAAATTCAAAATATGGCCGGGTTGAAAATATATTTCTTTTACTCTTGAACTGTACGAATGAAAGAATATTTTTTATGACTCTCACCCTCTCTAGTGCCCCTTTCCAGGGAACTTGGAATAAGACATTCAAGAGGATTTATCGAATCTTTGTTCAAGAACTTTGGTGTGATATTCTAACCTTTCTATTTTTAATAAGAGTTATGATTTCTTTTTTGATTTTTTTTTTTTAGTTTCCTGCATCATGTCTGAGTAGATCAATTGTTAATTCATTGAATTCATGGCATGACTCTATAATAGGTGAACTTACTCGGACTTCTTTATTAATAAAGGATACATAACCATTAAAATTCAAATATACAAATTATCTAATTACCAAGTGTTAATATTTTATAATACTTTCAGTATTAGTATTGGAAACATATAATTGCCACTGGCCTGTAAAAGCTTAACTTTTAGACTCATTCTTCTAAAATGAGAATATTGTTAGCAAAAAGCATTGGTTCCAAACTTGGACCCGAGGTCAAAACTGGGCAATGTTTCGGAAAATAATCAATTTTACAATATAGAGAATAAACTCGGGAAATAACAAACCCGATGAAGAGAGTTCTGTGTAAGTTAAATCATATATAAAAATTGGTTGATTTTACTGAATATACCAAATCACATTTTGATAACCCTCGGGTCCACAATTATTTCAGTTTTAGATTCCTAGAAGGTTATACATTCAAAAATGTGACATAAAAACTCTAATATACACTGATTAATTGTGATATTGTTATTACTATTCTCATTTAGAACTCCCCCCCACATTCTTGCATTCTCAAATAATTTACCCCCGGACGTGTAAAAAGCGTAAATTTCTCTGTTTTAAATGGTGTCTCCGGCGAAACAAAAAAACAGTGTCCCCAAATACCAAAGGGGATCTCATGATCATTCATAATTTTCAAAACCCATCTTAAAATTTACCGGTTAAAGAAACAAGTTATTTAATTGCGTAGAAGCAACTAAAATCAAAGACAGAGCACACTAAGCCAACACAGGAAACAAATAACAAAAATCTAAACCAATCCAAAGTTGGACACTGTTTTGTTGCTTTCTCTGACATCTAAGTTCTTTTTTTTGTTTCGCTGGGCAGAAAGTTGTAAGTTGATGTTCTTAGAGTTCGTCTCGTAACTTTGATTTTCTTCTTCAAGATTATTCAGGTAGCTTCTCGAAAACATATATAAACAAAAACAGCTAATATATTTGAGTACCTTAGTTTTGTTCCTGAAAGTTTATCCAGGTAATATCATTCTTATTATTTCCCAATGTTTTGCAAATAAATTTGTTCAAAAGTCAGAAGGTTACCTCTCTAACAAGTTCATGTGCTTTAGCCTCTGCCTTTGTTTCGGCAAAAAGTAGGAAAACAGGACGTATCCAATCATCAGTCCAAAGGTAATACCAGGTCTGATTCCTATTGCAGCAGCTATCCAACTCATATCCTCTTCTTCATCCTCCTCTGGCTCTGGCGTTTCAGATTGTTGTGACGTTGTCGCATGGATATCGACACAAACTTCGTCAAGTGAAGGGCCATAAAGGCCAGGGTTGTCTTCAAAAGATGAGCAAGGTTGCTTTCAAAACTGAGTGAAAGATAGATGATGAGATGTGGCCAGTGAAAGCATTGTTTGACAAGGTAATTAAATTCCCAAATTCAAGAAAGAATGTTGAAGAGAGAAGAAGGAAATGTTCCTGTGAAAGCGTTATCAAATGCATAAAACTGGGCCAGCTATGAAAGTGAGCTCATGTTACGAGGAAGGATGCCTGTGAACTGATTTTGAGAGAGCTCTAAATCAATTAACTCTTTCAAATTCAGTAGCTTAGTGGGAAAGTTACCGCTAAGCTTGTTATTGGCTACAAGTAAGGTGGTTAACTGTTTCAAATTGCCAAAGGAAGATGGGATTTCACCGGATAAGTGATTAAGAGAAAGGTCCATAGTGGTTAAACGTAAAAGGTTTCCAATCGAAGACGGTATCCGCCCAGATAAATTATTAGAAGAAAGATGAAGTTTACCCAATAAACTGCAACTGTCTAGGTTTAAAGATCTGAGAGAGGATAGAATTGAGAAATTTTGAGGAATTTCTGAAGAAATGTTAACCATGCGTAGGTCTAAATTCTTCAGGTTTGTTAGATTATGAGCAAGTTTGCTAAAGAAAGACTGTTCAAAAGATAGAAGAAAATTATAAGAAAGATCAAGAAACACCAACTTGGTAAGCTGAAGAAACTCTGTTGGAATTTGACCCGAGAAAGAAAACAAAGAGAGGTTGAGTCGTGTTAGGTCCATGAGTTTATTGAACTGAGTTGGTATGAGGGAAGAGTTGAAATTGTTGTAAGCAAGATTGAGGGAACGAAGGCTATGCAGTCTAAAAGGACTACTAATGGAATTGAAGGGGCCGTAGAAGCAGCAACTAGCATTTAGCTCAATCTTGTCTCCGGACTTGGCATCACATGTAATACCGTCCCAAGAGCAAAAATCCTCTTGTAGCTACACAAATCATCCGAGTAAAATGAACAATTATTGAGAGATATGAATTCTTTCCTTATTTAATGGGATTCGTTAGATTCGTATAAATAAAGTAACCATATTGTAATGGAATATATAAACGTTGTAATCTCTACGTGAATAAACAAGAAAACTTTGTACACCAAACTAGTGTTTTTGACAACAATAATGCTCAGGAACAGTTTGAAATTCATTCTTGAAATCAAGAAGAAGATCTACTTGGTTCGGATGACACAAGGGAGCAGTAGAAGCTGCTGCATGTTTAGAAAAAAACGAAATGAAGAAGAGAATGGTACTCGTTAAATACAAAGGACCTTTCATCATTTTTAAGTATTACAAAGTAAAAGGGTGTTTGTGATGGCAGCATAGTTTCCTACTAGTTTCTTTATATAGTAATACACACAGAAAAAAAAAACATATATATATAGATGTACAGACAATCCAGAAAGATACAACACCAACTCGACTCACTAATGATTAGACTCTCTCTCTTCTCTATATTTAAATGCAAAATTAAGTTCTTAAATTTTATTTAAGATAAGCTTATAATGTTGTAGCTGAATCATTCTGCCATGAAGTTTGATTTCCTTGAATAGCTTGACTCATTTTGACTCATTCCAACTTATAAAATTGTTATTTAAGAAGATTAATCATTTCCTAAGAATATTTATTGGCTCGTCTACCCCTACATATCAAGACATTTACAAAACCAAATATCAAATTCAAAGAAATTCAATATGGTTGGAAATAACGAAGTTATGTTATGCAAAAAAAAAAAAAAAAAATATCGAGAAATGTAAACATTATAACACCAAGAGAAAGGTAGACTGGGTTGATCAAAATTTGGTGGGAAGAGTAAATGGTACAAATAATTGATTGTTGACTGGATCAAAATTTTCCCCCAAAATTTCGCATTTGTGGGTCCTTTCTATAAAGCAAATATTTATTTCGATTATGAACTTATTAGAAAAAAGGAAAAAGAAAAGAAAAGTAATTCACTCTAGATAAGATAAGTTCAGAAGTCAGAATGTTGCAGCTGAAAATTTTGACTCGTTCTCTCATAAAGTTTGATTTGTTGAGCTTAGAAATGAATAGCTAGTTTGTGTATCAACTTAACGACTAAAGAGAGTGCCCAAAAAATACAATACATTCAACAGTTGTTTTGCTAAATGCTGCTCTTGTTAAAGATATTTGTTAAGGATATATATAGAAGGCATGAAAGATGTAAAAGAGATCAATAAAAATATTTGTTGTAAGATATTCAAGATTTATTGATCTCTTCAGCTCCATCTGGTCGGATAGTACTTAGGGAACGTTTACATTGACAAAACAAAGGAAGAAATAAACACACATGTGAACTATGAAATCAACAGTACAGTTGAAACACAAACAAGCTGAGACGGTTTCAAGAACGCAAACTAGGAAATATAAAAACTAAAATATAAGGACATAAATGGGTTGCTTTCTCCCCAAGCTTCTTTGTCTGCAGTCCATTTGGTTAATTGATTTTCATTTTCTTGTCCGAGATCATCAGCTTGGATTTATGAAAGCTATGCAAACAAAGAATGATTAATAAGTCAGTACGCCAAGAGTAATTTTCTAGTCATTCTAGCTATGTCTTTAGTACTTCTAAGTAGATTGGTTTGTGAGGGCATTTTTCTCCACCAAACTATCATTTGATTCACCCTTGACCCTCCAAACTTTTCATTGGTATATATGTGATGTTTCCTTTCAGAACTTTTTCTTACACCACAATGTTTTCTTGAACTTTTGATTGCTACTTGCTCATTTCGATGGATTTCAATGTTTTTGGGAAAACTCTCTTAATGGTTCTAGGTTTTTCATGAATTCTTCCACCAGATTTTCTTATTATCCATTAAGAGGTTTTGGTCGTGAGCTTTTTAAAAAAAATCGAGCCAAATTTTTTTTGCCCTAAGGATTTTGGTTTTTGCCCTGTCAGAAATGAATGAAGTTGTTATGACCAACTAGATGCAAATTTGCCATATGAATGAATGCAACACACACTTTGAGTATTCACATGAGCACGGCTTATCATCTGCAAATAGACGAGCAGTCATGTTTCTAATTCACCACGGAATATCACCGTTAATTCTCCAATTATTTGGACAATAATTTCAATATTTTAATGTTTCGAAAAGAGACTCTTCAGGACTAGCTTTAAATGTACGAGAAAATATGTCCTTGATGAAATCATTGTTATTTGAATGCCTGGAAAGAGTAACCTTTAGAAATACTAGATCCCTAACAGTCTAGGTAGAGAAATTTCATCACAAGCATTGACGAAGCATTTTAATAGTTCCAAAATGGTCATTAAGCGGGGTTATGTCATATAGTCCTAGTTCTGTTTTAAATGCAGTTTTCCACTTATCCCCTTCCTTCATCCTAATCTGATGACCGAATTCACTGTTTATGAGTCTTTGTGCCGTACATGTTCTCTTGGTGCCCAAGAAAGATGGAAGCTGGCGGATATGTTTTTGATTGTCAGGCAATCAATCAAATAAGAGTTAAGTATAGACATCCTATCTCTCGTCTTGATGATATGCTAGATGAACTCCACGGTTCAAGTGTATTTTCTAAAATAGATCTGAAGAGTGGGTACCATCAGATTAGGATGAAGGAAGGGGATGAGTGGAAAACTGCCTTTAAAACATATGAATATTAAATGTCGGAGTATTATCAAGGGGCTAGTACCTTTTCACTATTTTTTGGTGTATTGGATTTATACATGCTAACGTGACTATATCAATTTTCTGATTTTCCGATTTTTATGAAATTCTCATTCATTGGTAGACACCGTTAATCAACCAAATCCAATAGACCAAAAATGACACCTAAATGTCAAATTGTATTTTGTTGTATAGCAGATGTTCATTAGATTCATTAGAGAGAATGAAAGGTAATTAAACATCCTTGGTTTAGTAGACAATAGTAACAAAAATATGGACTTTGAGAAGAAATATTGTTTTCTAGTCCTCTACGCGAAATATCAAAAAACTTCCACTAAAATGTACAGAATCTCTTTCAAATAACGTATATTCGAGATTCATCATTCTTCAACGTATACACACTGAATTTACATTTGGTTATATTTGTTAAAGATGAGTTGTTGAGCACCAAGGATACGTGGTGCAATGATAGCGCGTCTGACTCCAGATCAGAATGTTGCGTGTTCGATCTGCGTCGGGTTCAAATCTCCGAATCTTGGTCCTTAATATATTTTACCTCAAAAAGTCCAATTATACCTATTAGTTTTACGCTTTCACAATTTCCAAAGTTTTTTATCCAAAGCTCATGGACCTGTATATTACGCGAGTTGTCCATGAAAATACGAGAAAAGATAAGAAAAGGTTATTAAATAAGAACTTTAAGAAACCATTCTTAAAATTTTAATAACCCCTTTGAACATTTGTTTATTTCTCATTGGTTTTGTTTTTTATTTTTCATTGGTTTTGTTTTTTATTTTCCATTACAATTTAATTATATAATTAAATCATATTAAAATATTATTATTATTTTGCTAAGAACCTTAGATGAGGTTCTAAACGGTTAAACATGGTCTTATTTTTTACCAGAATTATTTAAACCAACCCCCTAAAAAGTTATTGTAAAGACAGCTCCAACCTTAACATCAAATTTGATGTTAAAGTTACACCAAATTTAGTGTTTTAGTGTTATATTTTATTTTCAATCTCCAATCACAACACCAAATTTTACACTAAAACACTATTTTTATTATTATATTATTAATTTTAACAATTATTTTTTATCTTTTTAAATTTTTAACAAATATTAATTATTTAGAAATTGATTAACTATAATTTAAACATAAGATTGCAATTGATAAAGTAAAATAATAAAAATATATTTTATGTTAAAATATTAAGTACAATTAAAATTTTATGTTATTAAAAATAATTAATTACAAAAATATATGTGGTATATATATTTTTTAGTTACAAAGTTTAGCCAAAATAAAATTTAGTATTGAAAAAGTAATTGTAACTAAAGTCAAATTTTGTAACCGTCTAAAGAATCAACCAAGTTAACAACATAGTCTTGATACAAAAACCAAAAATTGAGCCATATCACAGATCAGCCCTGGTTCAATATACCAATAACATCATTGAATTCCAGATTAAACATCTCCCAATTTGCATATGGTGTTCCACATCATGCGTCCCGCTTACAGCCCGCAAGTCAATAATTTGCAGACATGAAGTTCATATTCCAAAACCGCTCTTTGTCGGGATCACCGTTATTCCAGGATAATTATGTCCGGAACTGGAATTTATCTGAAATTCCAACTCTGAAGTGCCAATTCCTGCAAACACTCCTGGTCTCAGTAGCACAAGTGATGTAAGTCACGACGTTGTTGTTTTTAATCTTGCCTCTTTATTTCTCTCTTCCTCTGATTTATCTTTACAAACAATGAAAAAAATTCTGCAGCTTCCTGATGATTTCCTGTCATGTCTTGGTGTTGCATTGTCCCCTGGAAACCTTGCTGTTGCTTTGGTATGATCTTTCCAGCAAACTTGTTTCGATGTGGCTCTAAGCTATCACATTTGTCATAATTAGAAAATGAAGACTTGCCTTGAATTTATTTGCAGGTTCGCAGCTTTAATGTTGAACTCTTGAATTCGATGTACCAAGCAAGGTAACTGTCTATAAGAAACGTTTCTGTATATCGCTCACTTCAAAACTTGACCGTTTATTCCTGTTTGCTTTCAGGTCGTAGAAGGCAGCTTTAGAGTTCCTGTGGAATGGCGCACAACAATCCGGTGAATCGGAAGATTCTTCAGAGACGATTACCGAAGCTATTCTTGGTTTCTCCAAGAACGAATTTGCATACTGGGAATCTAATTTGCTCTGGTCGTTGAAAGAATTCAAAGATTATAATAAGCCTTTGGTTCTTTGGGATATGATAGCTGTAATGTTGGCGTTCAAAGAATCAATGCCGGAGTTTGTTGAATTGGTAATAACCAGAGTATTAGTTTAACGATCACTGTAATCTTTCTTGATTTTATTGTTTTCAAACAGTGAATTTTTGCATTGGCTAAATTTCAAATGGAGTAGCTCCTCCAATGATCAGGAGGAGGTGGAATCACTTGCCTCCATTTCTTGACTCCAAAATCGAAAACCTCGCATGATGAGGTGTTGTTGTCGTTAATGTTACTTTTTACCACGATTAAAACATTATTTTAAATAGTATAAATATGTTAAATTTATTTGTCCCCAATTTCAAAGAAGAATATCATTCTAGTAATAAACAAGACAATGTGATAGTTTCCAAGAGTCTTATCTTCTTCTACGCTAATAAAATTTCTTTATAGATAAATTTATAAATTATTTAGACCAATAAAAAATAAGTTTGGGGTGTATTGGTAACTTCTCCTGAAATTTGAAAACTGGTCAATACATTATTGTTCTCATTCCTTTTATGATCTTCATGAGACTCATTTAAGTTCCAGATTCTCTTTTTTAGTCTATTGGATTTAGTTAATTAACGGTGTCTCCCAATGAATGAGAAACAATATATTTATGGTTCTCATTCCTCATTTAGGTGTCACATTATGTATATTTTTAGTGGGATTTATTGTTATGAAAATTCTTAGTTTTTTAAATTCTATTTTATGCATTTGGGTACGTTAATTTCCTTTTCTGATCGTCATTGACTCATTTCAATTCTAGACTCATCTTTCTGGTATAATGAATTTGGTTGATTAACGGTGGCTCCGAAGAAATGAGTGGATACCCATAATGATGTTTTATGCATAAATCGTCCTGGTTCTCTTTTATTTGAGTTTGTAGTCAGACAAACTGGTTGACCATAAATTTTGTTTTAAATATTATCAAGAGTTAGTATTCATTGTTATAACCATTCATATTCTTCATAATTCTGTTTTTATGCATTGTGGGACACCTAAATAAGAAATGAGAAGCATAAATACCTTGTTTCTCACTCATTGGGAGACACCATTAATCAACCAAATCCAATAGACCAAAAACTTGAATCTGGAACTAAAATGAGTGAAGTTTTAATCGGTATCACAAATTAAGTATACATATGCAACCCTAAAATAAATTATCTAACTATGAATAATTACGGTAATAAATTAACTTCATGTCCCCAAATGCATAAAACAGAATTTTAAAGATTAAGAATGGTCATAACAATGAATACCACTAGAAATTTGCATTGTTGGACACCTAAATGAGGAATGAGAAACATAAATATCGTGTTTCTCATTCATTATGGGACCCCGTTAATCAACAAAATCCAATATACCAAAAGATTCATCAGTTTGAAATATATATATCCGTTGAGTAACTTTGGAGATATCTTAATTTGACCCACAATGTATTGATCTTGGCGTCCAATTAAAATACATTGGTTGAAATATCGGTGATTCATTTAAAATGGAGAAGACACATATTACATCTGTTTCATTGACAACTCAGAATTTTTGAAAATAATAAGGAAGAGAAAATTGGTCAGATGGTGTATGATGAATGAGGAATCTGGAAGATAAATTTGTTTCAGAAATAAAAGTATTGAACTATCACTACTTTTATTTCATTTGATAATTTTGGTTGTGGAATTATTTAGTCTGTATTGATTCCCCTCACGTTGTTGTCTGTGTTTATCCTCTGATATGTATCTCAAACCATGCAGTACCCACCTCGAGTCCAACAAAGGGGTGTCCAAGAAGAAACTCCCCAACTACCCACCAAATCATACAGTCAGATTTCAATAAATGGTTAAGTAATGAATATCTTTTGCTCTGATGACCACGCATAAACAACAATATTTCTTACCATAACTAACACTTCCGCATCAGGAGGAGCGAATTGGCCATGGACGGGGGAGAAGAGATCGAGTGCTCGTTTTAGGGATTTGATGCTGAGCTTTTTCAGTGACTGAGGTTCACTTGGTTCAACCTCCGTCGTCGGAGCCGGCATCGTATTTTGGGTTAGGGTTTACAGAGAAAGAGAGATAGACTGAACTACTAGTAATGGTTGTCTTTGAAATAATGTTGAGGTTTGCACCCAAAATAAAAGAAATAAAGTTGCTCTTATATTTACATATCTCACTCCAATTTTACCATTTATTGCACTGAAAACTATAAAATAAAATAAATATTTTTGCTCTAGGATGATGATATTACTTTTAATAAAATTTCAATTAAAAAAAAAAATTAGAATATTTTCTTAAAAACCTAATTTTAAAAATAACAAAAGAAAATAAAATAAAATATAAAAAACAAAAATATTCATAATATTATTTTAAAAGTTAATTTACTACATACAACACTTACATTTCATCTCACAAATATCAATTACGTAGATACTTTTAATTAATTAAAAATTTATGGTAAATTATCATTATTAATATATATTTTTAATTATTATAGTTTTTTTAAATATAGTGATATTGATTACTTAGGTCTAATTGTTCTTTGAGGGAGTTGCAATTAGACATGTTTTTTTTATCTCCCATTTATGCTTCTCATTCCACAATTAGATGTCCCACAATGCATACTTCTAGTGGTATTCATTGTTATGATCATTCATACTATTTAAAATTCTGTTTTATGCACCGTTAATCAACCAAATCCAATATACCAAAAAGAGGAATCTATAACTGAAATGAGTCCAATGAAGATCAGAAAATGAACTTCATGTCTCCAAATGCTTTAAACATAATTTTAAAGAGTAAGAATTGTCATAACAATGTCAACAGGTTCACATAAGATAAAATTTCTTTATTAATGAATAATTTTCAAACAACATTGTGCTTTTGTATTACAATTAAAATAATCAAATCTGCTTACGATTTCTAATAAGCCCATGGACAAGTGTAAGAGATGTATAAATTATTCACAAGGTATTTATTCATCTCATTCTTCATTTAGCTGTCCCACAATGCATATTTCTAGTGGTATTCATTGTTATGACCATTCTTACTCCTTAAAATTCGGTTTTATGGACATGAAGTTCATTTTCTAATCTTCATTGGACTCATTTCACTTTCTTTCACTTTCAGATTCCTCTTTTTGGTAAATTGGATTTGGTTGGTTAACGGTGTCCCCCAATGAATGAGAAACAAGGTATTAATGCTTCTCATTCCTCATTTTGGTGTCCCACAATGCATATTTCTAGAACCATTTATGAATTTGCGCAAATGTTAAACTAATTAAATATGTCCATCCTCATTTAAGAGTCCCACAATGCAAATAAGGTAAATATGCAAATTCATGTTAGACACCATTTCTAGTGGTAAACACATACCAAAGGATTTAACACCACCACTTAATTGAAATATATGTGCATGAGTTGATTAAATACTCAAGATACTCCAGATGTAAATTCAGTGTGTATAGAAAGAGGGTTGCATATGTATACACACGTTGATCCTTCCATGAGGTCAAAGAACCTGGCTGCAATTGCTCGAACCAATAAGCTGCATCCCCATCAAGAGAGTATGGGAACAACTTGTTGCTGAACAGATAGTCCTCAGAAACACCATTTAACTTGATGCTTGTCACCAAATCCTCAAACTTCTCAATGTGATCCATGGGATGCTCATGAGGAAGACTATGAAAGCGATGCTGACCCACAAGAGTGTAGTATGCAGGTTTCAGCTGAAAGTCATTCCTTTGGAAAGGAGGAGGATGAATTGCAGACCTATTAGCATAGAACTGATCAGGTCTGTTGAAATCAGCAAGTGTCCTTCCTCGAGCAGGTGGCGCAACAGCTGCAGCCACACGTTGGGCGTCTTCTGGGATGACATTCCCCTGATCGTCGATTTGGTCCCCATCGTCGATTTGGTCCCCATCGTCATTGTAAGTGTGACCCTCTTGGTCTCGTAAGACTCCAACAACATCAGGTCGAATGATTGTTCTCCTCATGTCTGCTGACTTCTTTGCTGTGCAGTTTGTACGTTCTAACTCTCTCAACTTCTGATTCATGAGATTCACAAACTGAGTTTCTTTGTTGCTTCTGATATTGCGATTAGGCATACACTTGAAACATAAAAAAAAGAGAAATAACAGTGTAAGTAAATGAAAAATAAAATGTTTAGACTAAATTCTATTCAAATTGACAAAAAAAAACAATCAGAAATTCGAATTTTAACAGAACATTGTAAAGAAAGTGTAAAGACACACTGGACCAAAGCATTTAACAGCGAAAGCGAAACTTAAAGAGTTATTACAGTACCTGTAAAATTCGAGCAGAACTGGAAAATGGGGGAATAATAAAAGATGGGTAGACAACAAAAAACAAAAAATAGAATCTTTGGCCGAGCCCAGATCTCAAAAATGAAAGCTTGATGATACTTATTCATTTTAGTTTATGTTTGAAACGTATAATGAGACTAACATATAGAGCTCTTGCTATGGTAGTCTTACCAATGAATGTTTCGTTATACCTCAAGAGATGAAGAAAACGTACTGGTTGTAGTAATAGAAAGTTGTTTACCTAAAGTAAATTAGGAGAAATAACCTTCTTTTCTTATATCAATTCTTATGCATTGAACTCTTTTCTTTTAATCACGTGACGAATAAAATATTTCTTTAAATGAGGAATAAAATATGTATAAAAATATTTCTTTAGTAATAATGCGGTTGATAAGAGTTTGAAATTCTTCATACCAAAATGAATTCTTCGAATCGGTTTATATTTACAATTTAAATGAACATCTGTTATCCCATCAGATTTAATTAAAAAGTCAGGTTTCTATCGATTGAGATCCTAGACCGTATTAATGATCAAAAGTAGAAATGCAGATCATTCTGCGTCGTTTTCAAATATCCCACAAAGCATTTTTTTTACTGTCCAATAAAAGGGTATTTAAATTACCAGTTGATGATTTCATATCCGTGTGACATGGCGATTTTTTGCGCTCGCAGTACGAAATATTCATAAGCTTCTGCTTCAGTCTTCCGATGTTTTTTTGAGCCTGAAGGTTATATAGTTCAGGTAAAATGTGGGGGAAAAAATTTAGATAAATAATAAAAAATGTCATTACCATTGGGCTATTCGCGGTGTTGTAGACCAGCAAGCTGCAACGAAGTACATGTAATCAATATTCCATGAAACTAACATTATAGAGAATAAATATAAATGTTAAACAGAGGAGAGTATCGTTACTTGTATTCACTTCGTCACCTCCCAAGTGGACAAATTTAAACTTAAAGATCTTGCTGAAATCTGAATAAAAATATTTGGTTATGTATATATATACGTGAAGAATGTTGAGCTGAAAGAAAGTGTTATTAAAGATTGTACCCGAGAGAATGCCATCAATGACCTTGAATGTAAAATCACTACTCACGCCAAGTGGTTCTTGACAATTCTTGGAGGGCCACAAGGAAGGATATCCCTTTCCCCTTTATTTATTTATTATAGCAATGAAAATTATTATAGTCAGTTATTATCAGCGAAATTAAATGTTAACTTGTGAAAAAATATTTTTTGAAAATTGATAATGAAGAAGGGTAACAAAGAAATTACCATGAGAGAGCGTGTCCTGGAACATCAATCTCAGCCGAGACATGAATCCCTCGTCGCCGAGCATAACTATATATTTAAACATACAAAAGTGGTTCAGATATATCAACTTTTGTAACAAAAAGGAAAAAAATATTTATTTATTATTTATAACTCATTATGAATCCCAACATACTTGACGATCTCTGCAGCGTCTTCGAAGGTGTATCTCTGAGAGGAAGAATAAGCGCCGTTCCATAGCTTTGGATACGAAGGAATCTCTAATGGAAATGATTGTGTATCCACAATGTGCCAATGTAGCACATTCTGCACCCAAACCAACCATTATAAGCGATGAGATTCATCAACCAACTAACTTGTTAATTGGATCATCAAAAGTCTCTTAAGAGCTTACGAGTTTTGCGTATGTCATGGAATTAATCACGTTCTTCATAACAGGAAGTGGCAAATAATGTCGGGATGTATCTGTACTAACAAACAATATCTCATATCATATATACTTCATCCATTTCACAATAACAACATATTAACTTTTCATTATATACTAAAAACTAAGTTATGCATTGTTTCCACATACGTTATTGTTTGATGCATAAAACATGGTGGTGATTCCCGTGTTCTGATATGACTAACGGTGGTTCCGAATAAATGAGAAACCATATATTTATGCTTCACATTTTTCATTTAGATGTCCCACAATGTATATTTCTAGTGGTATTCATTGTTATGACCATTCATACTCTTTAAAATTCAATTTTTTTTTTTAATTTGGGGAAATGATATTTCTTTTATGATCTTCATGAGACTCATTTTAGTTTCATATTCCACTTTTTTGTCTATTGGAATTGATTGACAACGGTATCTCCAATAATCATAATTCTATTATGTTAATTACACAAAATAATGTTCAAAGTTTCACAATTATTACTATATTATAATTAAATTATAATATATAAATTTTCGACAGTCCATCAGACAGGTTTTCATCGGACAAAACCTTATTTTCGCCCTGTCAGTCCATCCTGACTCAGACAGGTTTTCATCGCGAAAACCTGATTTTCGCCCCGCCAATCCATGATCAAGAGATTGTAATACGTTGCGATCTCCATAGTTTTGTACATAACAATGGAAATATGAAGACTAATGCTAAATTGAGCACAAAAAATGAAAAAAAGGTATTACAAATCTCGACCACAGAACTTAAGAAGCTTATTTTCCAATGATCTTGATTAATTGTTTCGTTCCGGGCCAAAATTGTCAATCTTTGCAAAATGGATGCTCCTAGACCATAATGAGGAAAATTTAGTATCACCCAAATTACTCTCAAAAAGTATAGGATGGAACTAGGTTTAATTTGATTCTGGTAATTTTAAATGATCAGATTATGTTTTAATCGAAATCTGATCTCATCAGTTCGAAATGACTAAGGGAAACTGGGAAAAGAAAGGCTTGGAGCTCAGGAAGTCAAGAACCCCATGCGAGAGCTTACGGGATATTTGAAAACGACGCAGCAGAACCTGATAAAAGTAATATTGTAGACGTTTTGACTAAGTTTCTTCATTCCTCTTTTCTCTCTGATTCCTACTTAGGTCGATTCCTCACAATCGCCATTGCTTCTCTCTCCAGTTTCTTGGTAATTCTCATCTCTCTTCTCTTCAATTCTCCGTCTGCCAAGATTCACTAAACCGGTTTAACTTAACCACTTTCTTCTTTTATAACTGATCATAACCATTTGAAGCCTTTCTAGATGAGACTAAAGAAACTTGGTTAAAAGTGCATAAACAGATTTATGCATTTAATGTCACCCATGCTCAGAAAAATTCGTAAACTTCGTATGATATAGTCATTGGCATTTTTATTAACTTTACGTAGTTGTAGGGTTTTGTGAGGTTATACAACATAGAATTTTAATTAGTTTATGAACCCAAAATTAAGCTTTGACCCTTTTTACTATAAGTCATTGGCTGAACTTGCACTTAAACCAATTAAGACAACTGAGTTTGGATTCTTTATAAGAAGAATTTTACAGCCAATGACTTATAGTAAAAACGGGTCCAAGTTTAATTTTGGGTTCATAAACTAATTAAAATTCTATGTTAAACAAATTATTAATGTCTTTCTCTTTAAATAATACTTTTTCGTTTAGCTATAGAAAATTAATTATTCCCGGTAGCACTACGGCATGTGGCAACGAAGATCTCGTAGGCAGTGAGGCAGAGATCGGATTTGGAAAGCTGGACGGCGAGTTGTCCAAGTAGAGACAGTGGTAGATCGGAAGGTATAGCAGAGGCTACTGAGGAGGAGCATCAACCCGCCGCCGGTGGCGGCATCGTCTCTCTCTTAGAGTGACACAAAAACAATCTTCTGAAGAGTCATTTACGTGTGAGAGCAGCAAAAAGGAACAAAAACAAATGCAGCTTCTAGAAACAATTTTGGGGAAAACTTCTTACTCTTGAGATCACCAGCAAAACTCAGCAGCACATGAGATATCTGTTAAATCAGAGATTATCGACAACCAGTTGGGCATCAACTATGTCATCATCGCCATCACTGAGAGGTGGCGGCTTTAGCTCAAATTAGAAACCTCACCTTGGGTTCTATTGTTTTGAAATTCGATTGTTTACCTTTATATTGTAAAATTAGATAAGCTAGGATGATTTTCTTGGAATGTGTTTTGTGTTAGAATTAGAAATTGTTATGGTGTCTCTCTATAGAAATGTCTGGTTCTCGCTGTCACGTAGGGGGATGCATCAATTTCTACACTTACGATGGGGTTCTTTTGGATTTAGTGCCTCATGCTATTGAGAGAAATTGGAGGGACAAAATGAAAGTTGGTTTTATACGATTTGTGTTGTTGTGTAGTCTATATATATAGATTAACCGCATGAGGCAGTGGCAGACCTACATTACTAATAGGGGATGCAATTGACACCCCTAAAATAATCAAAATGCAATTTTTTTCCATTGTAAAATATAGTAGTTTATACTAAATGAAAGAAGGTCTTTGGGCTCCAGAAACCGAAAACAAACTACTCTCAAATGATGCCACATCATCACTATTCTCAGTGATGTCACATCCATCTCTTCTTTCTCATAACAACACTATCGATTCCTCTTCTCTGATTTCTTTAGCCATAAAGATGAAATCTGTTTATTCTGATTAAATTAGCTCATAAATTCTTTCTCTTCTTCTTACATCATCTCCTTTTTTCCGTTATGTTAAAAAACCAAAGGGCTTGGGTAATATCTTCTGGGTCTGGCAACAATAGATCAAACTCCAGCCGTTTGGAGTCTCTTGACGTACTTTGTAATACTTCAGAGAGATACAACAAATTAAATGATTTTTTATGTATTTATTATTGTATGAAGTATGTACAGTTTTATACTACAATGATGATATCTAAATAGTAAGATAGAGAAATTAAAGTTATTTATATCATAAAACCACGATCCCAATTATACGTTGATCATTAATTTCCCAATTATATGTTGATCATAAATTTCCTAATCATAGGAGTATCATAATTTTCAATTATAAAATATGGCTCAATTTCTTGAAGGATTTATTGGTGGGATTTGAATTAACACAAAATGTACAGCACATACTCTTTCAAGAAGTGCTGTTAATTGTTTGAAATGATACAGGGTTTGAGCAAACAATAAAACAGTCTGATTTTAAAATTCCACCATCTTACACAACCGGTCCAGCTGTTTATTTTTTCTTTAAATAAAATCTGGATCACTTAGGTAACATTGTGGATTTTTTTAACTTGAAATTTTCCCAATGTGCTAGACAGAACTCTAATTATGATATAATAATTCACTACATAATTAAAAGAACCACTATATAAAATAATTAGCATAACTAATAAGTTTCAAAACAACTATCCAAAAAGAAATTTAATTGATTGTTGTACTTATAAAATAATGAACTCATATTTCTTTTATGATCTTCAAATATGAGTTCATTATTTTATAAGTACACCAATCAATTAAAATTTCTTTTGGATATTTGTTAAATGTGATCTGATCCCCTTAGTTTCCGTTAATCAACCAATTCCAATAAATTAAAAAAGTGGAATCTGGAACTAAAATGAGTCCCATGAAGACTATAAAAGGAACATTATGTCCCCAAATACATAAAACAGAATTTTAAGTTAACTAACTGAGCCTGAACGATTTTGCTATTTCGAACTTAGTTGATAATTGGTTCCTTTGGAAAATTCTAAGGGGATACTCTTGAAATAAAAGTAGTGATAGTCCAGTGGTGCTGTTGAAGAACCTTTTGTTTCTGTCTTTGTCGAGGCATTGGTTGCAGCGTGGCTACCAGGAACAGAAGGCCAAGGTATCACTGATGCTCTCTTTGGGGACCATGGCTTCAGTGGAAAACTTCCTGTTACATGGTTCAGAAACACAGAGCAGTTACCTATGAACTATGGAGATTCACATTATGACCCGCTCTTCGCTTACGGGTCTGGTCTTAAAACTGAGTCTGTTGCGAGCATTGTTGCTAGGTAAGATCCTTCACACAGCTTCTTCATGTTCCATCTGTTGCATTGTTCTCAGACACAATACTATGATCTTTAACTCCATTTTTTGGTTGCAAATGGATCCCATTAAATGGTAATTGCTCTAAAACGGCAGGGAATGCTGCAAATGAGTCAATGAATGAGAAACCTGAATTCAGTGTGTATACGTTGAATGAAAAGATATTATTCAGAGATAAATGACGATAAATAAGCATTTAGCACTTAAAACATCTGACCATTAATTGTTTTAAAAACAAAAAATGGTCATTTCAAATTTAGTGTGTACATATTTATGGGGTTCGAAGTTTCATACACTCCACATCCAAGGAAGAATGGTCATAACAATGAGTACCACTAGAATTATGCATTGTGGGATTCCTAAATGAGGAATGCGAAGCATATATATACCTTGTTCCTCACTCATTGTGAGAAACCATTAATCAACCAAATTCAATAGAACAAAAAAAGGAATCTGGAACTGAAATGAGTCCCATGAAGATCAGAAAAGGAATATCATATCCCAGAATGCTTGAAACATAATTTTAAAGAGTAAGAATGGTCATAACAATGAGTACCACTAGAAATATGCATTGTGGGACTCTTAAATGAGGAATGAGAAGCATATATACATTGTTTCTCATTTATTGGGAGACATCGTTAGTCAACCAAATCCAATAGCCCAAAAAGAGAAATCTGCAACTGAAATGAGTCCCATGAAGATCGTAAAAGGAACTTCATGTCCCTAAATGCTTAAAACAGAATTTTAAAGAGTAGGAATAGTAATAACAATGAATACCACTAAAAATATGCATTGTGTGACTCCTAAATGAGGAATGAAAAGCATATATACCTTGTTACTCACTCATTGTGAGACATAGTTAATCAACTAAATCCAATAGACCAAAAAGAGGAATCTGGAACTGAAATGAGTCCCATGAAGATCAGGAAAGGAACATCATATCCCAGAATGCTTAAAACATAATTTTGAAGAGTAAGAATGGTCATAACAAAGAGTACCACTAGAAATATGCATTGTGGGATTCCTAAATGATGTCTCCCAAGGTATATATGCTTTTCATTCCTCAATTAGGAGTCACACAATGCATATTTTTAGTGGTATTCATTGTTATTACTATTCTCATTTAGGACTCCTAAATTATGGTTGATCTCTCCATCAATTTGTTTTCATGCACTTGGGGAGTTTAACGGTGATATACGAAAAGATTACCTTTAAAGCTGTACACCAAGAGTAAAATCAAACTTCAAGAGATTGGGATCATCTTTAGTTCTGGTAATTTCTAGTGATATTACCAGATTCTTCTTTTTGGTATATTGCATAATTCCAACCAATGATTATGCATTTCTGATCCATCTAGAGTGAGCCCCTTGCAATTCCACTTCTTCTGAGAATACATTTGCACAGACTTTTACCGTTATGCATTATATTTATAGTTCTCATATTTGTGGTTTAGGATCAATCGAAACAGAACACATTTCCTGATTTTGATTCTTACACTATTGTAGAGGAAGAAGGCTCAGGTAAATGTTTCCTGACTATGTCATCTACAATCCTCATTCTGTTCAAAGTTGAAACAACTGAGTTGGTTATTGGCTAAACATTGGTGAAATCGAACTGTAGGTGGCTACGGGATTGTTTATAAAGCAAAGAGGAAAGCTGATGGAACAGAGTTTTCCATTAAATGTATGGGAACAAAATGATATACGTCTAGATTTTGTCATTGCAGCACATTTTTTTTGGTTCGAAAGCTTGTCTCATGTGTTTTCCATACAGGTCCACATGCTGGTGCTCATGTGGAAAAGGGTCACATAAATTAATATGTGATACTCATTGACTACTCGGAGGCTTCCTCGTTGAATGCAATATAATTAACCTGTCTGGTAACGCATCATGAGATTCCCTTTAGCGCATCTGGAACTAAAATTGCTATTTTTGGTCATTGGTTTAAAAATATATTGGATTTGCAACTCAAATTGCATTTGGTTTTTATGTATCCTTTATTAATGCACCTGCATCCTTGGGACCATATCACGTTTACGCTTTACTTTTTGAAATATATCATTCTAGTAATATGCTTAAGCAGGATACTTTTTAGGAGACACCGTTAATCAACTAAATCTGATAAACTAAAAAGAGGAATCTGGAACAAAAATGAGTCACATAAAGATCAGAAAAGGAACTTCATGTCCCCAAATGCATAAAACAGAATTTTAATGAGTAAGAATGGTCATAACAATGAATACTACTAGAAATATGCATAAGTTATTTAAATACAAGCATGGTTCGTTATGTGCAGGATCCGAGCTAATGAATGAGCTGACTACAAGAAAATTTCTGATCTTTATTACTGATTAATTTTGAGCTGAAACGGCAGGGAATGCTGCAAATGAGTTATAGGAGACATTTCAAAGTTGATTATGTTAATTCAAAGACATCGCCGTCTCGTTAACACAGGAACTTACCAATTCTCTTCGTCCTATATACATTTCGAGTAAGAATTGTAATAACAATTACATTAGATAATCTCTGCTTTAAGGTGTAATTAAACATCACGTGATGCATAATTGTTATTGACTAAACTTCAATATTAATATTGGAACTTCATTTCTCCAAATGCATAAATGATGTAGCCCCAAACGAGTTGGATTTACACAAATGGAGGTTGTGGTCCGAACAATTGGCCGATGGGCACTCCTTGCTTGGAATACACGGGATGTGGAACTTCTTGACTGGCCGAAAGGCTCTCTTCAAGTTGTTCGAAGGATGGATTGGTCGATGAGGATTGAGGACGCCACACGAAGGGATGAGAATACTTCGTGATAAGTCAAGGGCCGAACAAGCTTCAAGGATTCACACACAAGAAGGTAAAGCGGCTAGGGTTTTTAAGAAAACTCCGGTTCTTTATTGATATCGTGTAAAAAGTTATACAGACTGAATGAGGGGACTTTATTAAATAGTCCTGCAGCCTTGACCTACTTGGGTCGAAAATACATAATTAAATAAAGGCCTAACACTTGGCCGAAATTGCTAACAAGTCCCTAACACAAAAGAAAGAAAAGGAAACAAAGAAAAGGAAAGAAAACCTGCGCACAAAAGAAAAAGGAAACTTGTTAGAAAATCATAAGTACTAACTTACAGTGGTTCGAACCCTGGTGGCTGGCTGTGGGCCGGGCCGCATTGGACCATCTGAGCTGAGGTAGATATTCGTTGCTCCACTCCAGATGCGACGGCTGATATGTGGAAGATGCTGGTGGCCACTAACCCTTGTAACACCGGCAAGAACATGATGTCCCGGGAATTGTTCGTTGGCCCTTGGGTGGTTCCAGTTGGCTCCGTTGCTTGGCCTATGATGGGGTGAAGTTCTTCGATCGGCCTGGTTGGTAGTTCTTCAAGAATTTCCCGGAGTAGCCTTCTTTTAAGTTCTTCATGTTCCAGCAGGGTGAAGAGGCTTTCCACTTGTTGGTTGAACTCTTCACGTAAGTTCCGAGTTCCTGACCTCGTCCTTGGTGTATTTCGCATGACCGGTACGGTAACCTACAGGCCGTCCTGGTCCGGAACTTCGGCTGGTTCACGAGTCGTGGCTTCATCATCCCCTCCCTCTTGAAAAGATTTTGACCTCAGAATTGGATCTTCTGCATGGAAAGGAGTCAAGTCAGTAACATTAAACGTAGGAGATATTGTTAGCTCACCTGGAAGTTCTAGCTTGTAGGCATTGTTGTTGATTTTCTCCAGGACCCGGAATGGGCCATCTCCTCATGGTGCGAGCTTGGACTTTCGTTGGGTTGGGAATCGTTCCGTGCGCATGTGTAACCAGACCCAGTCTCCCGGCTCGAACGTGACCTCTTTTCGCCCTTGGTCCACGCGTTCCTTATACTTGGCCGTCTTCTTCTCTAGGTTATCCCTAACCCGTTGATGGAGTTTCTTCATAAAGTCGGCCTTGGTTTCTCCTTCTGCACTAGAATAGATAGCTTGGTGAAGAGTAGTGAGATCTAACGAAGATAATGGGTTGAACCCATAAACAACTTCAAAAGGGGATTGCCTAGTGGCAGAGTGCCTATCATGGTTATATGCGAATTCAATATAAGGTAAACAGGTTAACCAGTTTCACAAATTCTTACCGACCGTAGCTCTCAGGAGGGTTGAGAGTGTCCGGTTTACTACCTCTGTTTGACCGTCGGTCGGTGGGTGACAGGTGGTCGAGAACAGTAGCTTGGTTCCCAACTTCTTCCATAAGGTTCGCCAGAAGTGCCCCATGAACTTGGAGTCCCGGTCAGAGACAATGGTCCGAGGGATTCCGTGCAGCCGTACGACTTCTTTGAAGAACAAGTCGGCCGTCTGGGTTGCGTCATTGGACTTGCTGCATGGAATAAAGTGGCCATTTTGGAGAATCGATCCACCACCACAAGGATAGAGTCTCGGTGGTTGATCTTGGGCAACCCTAAAACAAAATCCTTGGAAATGTCTACCCATGGTAGGTTAGGAATAGGTAATGACATGTAAAGACCGTGGGGATGTGACCTGGACTTTGGCTTTAGGCAAGTGATGCAGTTGGTACAGAGACGTTCCACGTCTCGTTTCAGGTGCGGCCAGTAGAAGTGTTCAGTCAGAACACTGAGCGTCTTGTCTCGTCCGAAGTGGCCCATTAGACCTCCTCCGTGGGCCTCGCGTACTAACAGCTCTCTCATGGAACCCTGTGGAATGCAAAGTTTTTTATCCTTAAAAAGAAAACCGTTATGTTGATAATAACCTCCAATTGCAGCCGTGGTGGTTGCTTCAAAGACTTGTCCGAAATCCGGGTCGTTGGTGTAGGCGTCTTTGATGTGCTCGAATCCCATGATTTTGGCCTCCATGGTCATGATCAGAGCGTGTCTCCGGGACAGAGCATCGGCCACCACGTTTTCCTTGCCCTTCTTATACTTGATGGCGTATGGGAAGGTCTCGATGAATTCAAGCCACTTCGCGTGCCTCCTCTTCAATGTGGTTTGTCCTCTCAGGTGCTTGAGCGTCTCATGATCTGTGTGGACAACAAATTCTTTTGACAGAAGATAGTGTTGCAATACTTCTAAACACCTTACCAGGGCGTACAGTTCTTTGTCGTACGTGGGGTAATTGAGGGAAGCTCCACTGAGCTTCTCGCTGAAGAAAGCGAACGGCTTGCCTCCTTGGGTTAAAACTCCTCCGATCCCTGTTCCAGAGGCATCACATTCTATTTCGAATGTTTGATTAAAGTTAGGGAGTACCAGTACAGGTGATTGGGTAAGGCTCTGTTTGAGCTTTTGAAAGGCCTCCTCCTGGGCCGGCCCCCAGCTAAACGGGACGTTCTTCTTAATAACTGCGGTCAGTGGTGCAGCTATAATGCTGAAGTCTCGAACAAATCGCCTGTAGAAACTGGCTAGTCCGTGGAAACTCCGGACGTGTCCGATCGTCGTAGGGGTTGGCCATTCTTGGATCGCCTTTATCTTATCATCGTCCACCTTTAAACCCTGCAAACTTACCACAAATCCTAGGAAAACAACTTGATCAGTGCAAAAGATGCATTTCTTAAGATTGGCATAGAGTTGTTCCGACCTAAGAGTAGACAAGACTTGTTCTAGGTGGCTAAGATGATCCTCTAAACAGGTGCTATACACAAGTACCACAACGAACTTACAGATGTAGGCCCGTAGAACGTGGTTCATAAGCCTCATGAAGGTACTCGGGGCATTGGTTTTGCCAAAGGGCATGACCAGCCACTCGTACAGCCCATGTTTAGTCTTGAAGGCTGTCTTCCATTCGTCGCCTTCTTTCATCCGGACTTGGTGGTAGCCACTCCTCAGGTCGATCTTGGAGAAGATCGTTGCTCCACTTAATTCGTCCAGGAGATCATCCAGCCGCAGTATGGGGTGTCTGTACTTGATGGTGATATTGTTGATGGCCCGGCAGTCAACACACATCCGCCATGATCCGTCCTTTTTGGGCACCAAGATCACAGGTACGACACAGGGGCTCAGACTTTCGCGGATATATCCTTTGGACATCAGGTCCTGGACCTGTCGCTCCAGCTCCTTGGCCTCTTCGGGATTGATCCGGTAGGCGGCTCGGTTCGGTAATGGTGCACCAGGAATCAAGTCTATTTGGTGCTCGATGCCTCGGATCGGTGGAAGGCCGAGTGGAATCTCCTCAGGAAAGACGTCCATGAACTGCTCCAGAAGTGTCTTGACCGATGGTGGTAAGGGCGTGTCTTCCTCGGAACCTGAAAGCATACCCTCCTTAAAGACCATGAGTAGCACCGTTTCTTTCATGGCAAGGGTTTTATTAATAGTACTAGCGGTAACTAACAGGTTGGTTTTACTGACCTTATCGGCTTTGGCTCCTCGGTCCATGGCCTTTTGAAGTTCGAAAACTTCCTGCAGTGCAAGTGGAGCCAAGTTGTGCTTTTTGTTGTTGTGCACGAAGCTGTAGTAGTTGGTCCGGCCGTTGTGGAGAGTCTCCTTATCGAACTGCCAAGGTCGTCCCAACAGGATATGGCCGGCCTGCATAGGTACCACGTCACACAACACTTGGTCGGAGTACTTACCTATGCTGAAAGGCACTTGGACCTGCTCGCTAATCCGTAGCTCCACTTTATCATCGAGCCATCGGAGTTGGTAGGGCCATGGATGCTTGGTCGTTGGAAGGCCGAGCTTATCCACCAGGTACCTGCTTGCCACGTTAGTACAGGAACCTCCATCGATAATGAGACTACATACCTTAGTCTCCACGCTACATCTTGTATGGAAGATGTTTTCCCGCTGGATGGTGTCCGGATCGTACATGGCACTGAGAGTTCGTGTAACACCCGTGGTCGGCGTTACAGTCTGGGACGGTGAAGGGGGAAGGTCGGATTGAGCAGCTAAAGCTCGGAAGTTAGCTCGGGTTAGCTGAAGTAAGCTGTTTAGCTCATCCGCAACTTCCGGCCACACTGACGGTTAATCGGACCGAACAGTTCCGGCGGGACGGCCGGCCAGGTTGGGGCTGGGATAGGACGGATGGTCGAGCTCGGTAGCGTGGGCTTGTGATCCAAGTGGAGACCATCCGGATGGGACAGCTGCGCTGAGTGTTGACTGAGATGGTTGTGGGTTGAATAGGCCGCGTGTCCAATTTGGTACGGGAAACGGTTACCCGGGGACGCGCTTGACAAAAGTTGCGCAGAGGGACGTCCAAGCGCGGGATAGTTGAGGACGCGCGCGCGGGACGGTTACCGGACGGTTGTAACGTCCCCAAACTGCCCGAACGGTTGTGGAAAAGTTGTGCCGAGCGCGGGACAGCAGTTTATGTCTTACGCTGAGTAACAGACACGGGGGAAACGGTTCTGGACGGTTTTGATGGGGCAAAACTCGTGGGAACGGTTCTGGACGGTTTTGATGGGGCAAAACTGAGTAACCGTCCGATATAAGGATGATTATCGGGCAAAGAACAATACGACATATTCGGTCGGGAAAAAGAGTGAGACAAATAATCCGAGAGCGAAAAGAGAGATTGGGCTCGAGAGAACTCGGAAATGACCGAGACAAGAGCAGATCGTCCGGGTTTCGCTGTGTCGCGATGGTCTGTGCGTGAGTACGGGCGACTCTGTGTGAATAGTAGGAGTTACGGTGTGAATCGGGAAAACGTTCAGAAAGAACGTGCGAGGGCAAAGGATGGAGTTGGCTCGAGGGAAATTCGGTATACCCGAGAGCGACAAGGCTTGATCGTGCTTTTGGGTTGCCGTTACCGAGCCAAACGTTCGTATGCACTGTAAGATTATGCGGAATAGATAGAGAGAGAATGAGAGAGTTTCGTTTAGAACAAGAAAGAGAGAATGAAGAACCAAATAGATTTCATTGTAACCAAGAGTCTAAACATTTACAAAGATGATACAAGACCTTATAAAAGAAAGAACTCTGGCAAGAATATGCCAGAGAATCTAGTGACTCATAGGACGCGTCATAAAGGAGGGGGACAGACAGCATCTTACGGTCAAAAGGAGACAGGGACGGCTTGACCAGCTGGCCTTATCCACAAACGGTCATGACCAGCTGGCTCGTGCAACTTCTAGGAAGCTTCCTATGAATTGCTTCCTTGTCTTCTTGCGCCCGGACTTTGCACAACGCCCTCGACCTTTAAGAAGCTTCTCGGGATGTACGGACGTGCTAGAACGTCCGGCCTTGTACGGACGGTGAGGCCGGCCTAGTACGGACGGTGAGGCCGTACAGTACGGATGCCCGGACTTTGCACATTTCTTGAAGTCGCCTAAGAGCTTTCCGGGACAGAACGGACGTGGTTGTACGGCCGGCCTTGTACGGACGGTGAGGCCATACAGTACGGACGGTGCGGCCGTTCAACCAAAGTGTTAGAGTATATAAAGAAGAGAGACCGGAGAGGCCGGAGAGGCCGAGTCCGGGCGTGACTTCCAGAGAGGCCGTGCAAAGTCCGGACGTGACCTCCGGAGAGGCCGTGCAAAGTCCGGGCGAGACTTCCGGAGAGGCCAGCCGTGCAAAGTCTGGGCAGGACTTCCGGAGAGGCCGGCCGTGCAAAGTCCGGGCATGACTTCCGGAGAGGCTGTGCCTTCAAAGTCTGGGCGGTACTTCCGGAGAGGCCGTGCAAAGACCGGGCGTGCAAAACCCGGGCAAGGCCGTACATGTCCGTACATTCCGTACAGAAGCCGTACAATCCGTACAAGGAGGCCGTACCATCAAGACTTGGTGTGATCAAAGTCCGGGATATCAAATCCCGGGTCCGTGCAAAGTCCGGGCGTGCAAAACCCGGGATGTGCAAACCCCGGGACAAGTCGAGACAAAAGAAGGAAGGAGCTGTCTACTTTGCTTTATGAGTCAAAGATGCTGTTTGCTTTTGCTTTAGCATATTCCTTATGATTTGAATAGATCCTATGTCTAGGTTCAATGTATCTAGCTTAGGATTTTCTCTATATAAAGAGAGTGTAATCCCTTGTAATCAATCAATGAAATAAGAGGCAAGCTTACCAAAATCGTGTAACCTCTATCTACTTTACATTTTGCTCATTCAAATTGCTGCAATGTAGAGAGTTAGTGTTTACCCGGTTCATGATCTGCCTTAAGGCAGATCTTTGCTTGTCCATTCACTCTTAAACTCACTCAAACTCTTCATCTCTCTTTGCTTAGTTAGCTAATCTCTCTCTCTTTCCCATAACACAGCCGGTTGTTCCTTAAGCTGTTGTTAGTGGTGGATTCAAGAGGAGTTCATCAGATGTTGGTGTTCTTCCTCCATTTGTGAAGATTGTGAACTCATGTCTTCCTAAAATCTCACATGGTATCAGAGCTCAGGTTGTTCATGAACTCACTTCTTCCTCTTTGATTTTCGTTTTGCTTTAAATCCAAGGAGCTCTCTCTCTCATTTGCTTGTTAAAGTCGCTTTTGGTTAGCTTTAATGCTAAAATCCATGGCGTGAGAAGAGAACAGAGTGAGGATGAAGCTTGTTTGTGTTTGTTTTAAATCCCAGGATCTCTCTTTCTCATTCCTTGTTGAAAAACGTTTTGAAGAGCTGTAATGGCTAGGACTCAAAACTTGGGAAGAGAAGAGAGTAAGGATGAAGGTTTTGGTTTTCAAAAGGTTTTGCTTTTCAAGTTGTTAACTTTAAAAGATTGGTTTTTGAGAAAGATGAAAACTTTGCTTTGAAAACCCTTTAAAATCGATTTGGAAAGACTTTTGAATTCAATTTTCATTTGGTTTTGGTGTTCTTTGCTCAGTCCAAGGACTCATGGAAGAGAATGAGCAAAGTTCCCTTGTTTGGTTTTTGTTCTTCATCTTGTCTAATGACTTTCTCAAAGAGGACAAGATGGAGTTCGGTTTTGGTTCCTCTTTCTTCCATTTGAACAAGCTTTGGTTCAGATCTTGTTTTGAGATCCTAAGAACAAGCTTGAGGGAGGGAATGGACCTAAAGGCTTCACCTTTTTGCTTGTGCTTGAATCGGTTTTAGTTTTGAATGGTGAAGATCTTGCCTTTGTTTTTGTTCTCAAACATCTTAATCTATTCTCCCCTTTTTCTCTCATTTTAAAGCTTGGTTGAAAGATTAAAAGTCTGAAGAAGCCAATGCTTGAGGGAGGGAGAGAGATTGAAAGTGATTTGAAGAACTTTGGTTTTGAATATTTAAGGAAAACATTTTGCAAAGTTTCTCTTTGAAAAGTGTTAAGATTGCTTTGTTAAAATCGATTTGAAAGCTTTGGAAAACTCTTGTTTTGGTTTGTTCTTCACATTGTCTAATGATCTCTTTAAGGAGGACAAGTGTGGAGTTTGGTTTTGGTCTACTTCTCTATCATTTTCAAAGCTTTGGTTCAGATCCTCATTGAAGGTTCTTGAACAAGCTTGAAGGAGAGAGGGTGGCTGTAAAGGCTTCACCTTTGTGTCTGATTTTAAATCCGTTTTGGTTTTAAAAGGTGAAGATCCTGATTTCGGTTTTGTTCTCAAACACTCTTAGTCTCATCTTCCATTTACTCTCACTTTAAAGCTTGGTTGAAAGATTTAAAGTCTGAAGAAGCCAATGCTTGAGGGAGGGAGAGAGATTAAAGGTTGTTTGAAGAACATTGGTTTTAAACCTTTAAGGAAAAGCTTTTGCAAAAGTTTCTATTCAAAAGTGTTTTAAATGGCTTTGCAAAATCGATTTGAAAATGTTCTTGAAAGGTTTTAAAAGTTGTTTTGGTTGTCAAACTCCTCAGCCTCATCTACCCATTTTCTCTCATTAAAGCTTGGATGAAAGATGCCTTGCTTGAGGGAGGGAGAGAGATTAAAGGAGGTTTGAAGCCATGTTTGTTTAGTCTTGGGCTGGTGGACAAATTGTTTTGATCCATCAGTCCCATTGATCTTAAGACCAGCAAACAATGATTGTTTTGCTTGGTCCATCTTGTTCAGTCCTTGTAGCACCATGGTTGTGAGATTTGTGGTGTTCTTGGCTGTCATTTGCTTCCGCTCAACTCAAGAAAACAGAGAGCAAAACTCTGTCCATAAGAACTCTTGAGCAAACTCTTATTCTCCATTCTGGTTACTCATTCTCCATTCTGGTTACTCATTCTCCAATCTGGTTACTCATTCTCTTACTCTCCATTATTCTCTTATACTCTTGTTACTTATTCTGCTTATTCTCATATTCTCTTGTTACTTATTCTCCATTATTCTGGTTACTTATTCTCTTATTCTCTTATTGTCTTATTATTCTCTATGATCTCTCACCATCTCTTGTGAAGAACTGTTTCAGGTACAGTCTTAAAGATGGTGTTGAGCTCGCTTGCTTTCTCAAACAAAGAAGCAGCGAGATTGATGGCTTTAGAAGGCGCAGCACAAAAGTTTGGGAGTTAAAACCAATGGCCTCAGCCTCAAGAAAAGACTGAAGGAAGGTGCTGAATCAACTCGCCAAACCCATGCTTGGAGAATAGAACCAATGGCCATTTGCTTCAATGAAAGCAATGGAAGGTGTTGAATCAGCTCTAGCATGATGTGGGCGTCCAAGCCTAAATCACTTGTGGTTCCAAGATGGAGTTCAAACTGCTTGTGATCAGATTGTGTTGGCGGTTCCAAGATGGAGTTCAAACCACAGTCATTCAAGGAAGTGGAATCCGCTTCCCATTCAGCCATTTCAGACCTCTTCTTCAATGCAAAGGCTGTACTCTAAACTTTACTCTCATTCCATTATGTTAAACTCATTACCTTAGTTCAGATTGCTTGTTTATTCTCTCATTTGAATTCTTAACTTGTGGCATTTAAACCTTTGATATTCCTCATGGCATATACTTAATCTTTTCTTCTTTATCTCTTATTTAAGGGAAAAGGAGACCATGAGAGCCTCAAAGAAGTTCAAAATTCCAAGAAAAGGATTCAAAGGAAGAAGAAGTCAAGCCATGAAAGGAGTGAGCACTTGAGGAGAAGGAGCCGGTATCATTTCATGCCAAGGTCGATGCTATCCCAATGCACCGCATTGACTATACTCTTTTTCCCTCATCATGGTTTTATCCGGTGGTTTTCCATGATGAGGTTTTTAATGAGGTAGTTCTTTGCGGGTTGCAAGCTCGGCTTTTGGTCCTTTAAGGTGTCCCGACGACCAAGCTTGAGGGAGGGTGTTAGAGTATATAAAGAAGAGAGACCGGAGAGGCCGGAGAGGCCGAGTCCGGGCGTGCAAAGTCCGGGCGTGACTTCCAGAGAGGCCGTGCAAAGTCCGGACGTGACCTCCGGAGAGGCCGTGCAAAGTCCGGGCGAGACTTCCGGAGAGGTCAGCCGTGCAAAGTCCGGGCAGGACTTCCGGAGAGGCCGGCCGTGCAAAGTCCGGGCATGACTTCCGGAGAGGCTGGCCGTGCAAAGTCCGGGCGGTACTTCCGGAGAGGCCGTGCAAAGACCGGGCGTGCAAAACCCGGGCAAGGCCATACATGTCCGTACATTCCGTACAGAAGCCGTACAATCCGTACAAGGAGGCCGTACCATCAAGACTTGGTGTGATCAAAGTCCGGGATATCAAATCCCGGGTCCGTGCAAAGTCCGGGCGTGCAAAACCCGGGATGTGCAAACCCCGGGACAAGTCGAGACAAAAGAAGGAAGGAGCTGTCTACTTTGCTTTATGAGTCAAAGATGCTGTTTGCTTTTGCTTTAGCATATTCCTTATGATTTGAATAGATCCTATGTCTAGGTTCAATGTATCTAGCTTAGGACTTTCTCTATATAAAGAGAGTGTAATCCCTTGTAATCAATCAATGAAATAAGAGGCAAGCTTACCAAAATCGTGTAACCTCTATCTACTTTACATTTTTTTCATTCAAATTGCTGCAACGTAGAGAGTTAGTGTTTACCCGGTTCATGATCTGCCTTAAGGCAGATCTTTGCTTGTCCATTCACTCTTAAACTCACTCAAACTCTTCGTCTCTCTTTGCTTAGTTAGCTAATCTCTCTCTCTTTCCCATAACACAGCCGGTTGTTCCTTAAGCTGTTGTTAGTGGTGGATTCAAGAGGAGTTCATCACATGTTGGTTTTCTTCCTCCATTTGTGAAGATTGTGAGCTCATGTCTTCCTAAAATCTCACACAAAGGTCAACACTCCCCCTCAAGCTAAGCACTCTGGAATCACCCTAGAATGCTTAGCTTGGAATGCCCATGAAGATGCAGCTCGGTTAAAAACCTTAACAGATAAAACCCATTGGGAAAAACTCTGTTTAAGGAAAAGAGTATGCACTTCATGAGCAGGGAAGCGCTTACCTCCGGGCCAAGCTCACTAGGCCGAGCTTGCTGAAGATGTGATCACACACCTTTGGTCTTGCGGCCTTCGTGAATATGTCGGCGAGCTGATCCTCACTTCTTGTGAAACACGGAAGAATTGTCCTGTCCATGATCTTCTCTCGCACCTTGTGGCAGTCCACCTCTATATGTTTGGTGCGTTCATGGAAAACCGAGTTTGAAGCAATATGAATGGCCGCTTGGTTGTCGCAGTGCATAACCATGGGTGTGGTTTACTGAATGTCAAGGTCGGCCAATAAACTCTTCAGCCAAGTCAACTCATTGGTCAGCTTCCTCATGGCCCGGTACTCTGCTTCGGCTGTTGAACACGCCACCACCTTCTGCTTCTTGGTCTTCCAAGTCACCATGTTGCCTCCAACGAATGTGCAATATCCTGTTGTGGACCTCCTGTCCATTCTATCTCCAGCCCAGTCAGCGTCGCAATATCCAACAATCTCGGTGCTTGCATTCTTTCCCATCCAGATACCGTGGTCTAAGCTCCCCCTGAGGTATCTGAGGATTCTTTCAACCATGGACCAGTGGTATTTTGTAGGAGCCTTCATGTGCTGACTGACCTGGTTCACACAAAAGCACAAGTCAATTCTAGTAAGTGTTAAATAGATTAACTTACCCACTAGCTTGCGGTATAAGGCAGGATCTTCAAAGGGCTCATCCTCCTTCTCCCCCTCTCGATTGACCTTGTAGCCATCTTCAAGAGGACTCACAGCCGGCTTGACTTCCATTGTACCTGTCTTATTTAACAGGTCAAGGACATACTTTCTTTGGGAAAGAAAGAGGCCATCAGTACTTCGACATACTTCAATACCCAAGAAATATTTTAGTTCACCAAGATCTTTAATATCTAAAGATGCTTGAAGAGAAGACTTGAGTGCGAGGATACCTGCCTTGTTGTCTCCAGAGATGATCAGGTCATCTACATAGACGACAACAACAACTATACCTTGGGAGGATTTATGGGTGAATAGGCTGTGATCAGCTTCAGATCGCAGGAACCCAAGATCCCACAATGTGCGGCTGAGCTTGTGATACCAGGCTCTTGGAAACTGTTTGAGACCGTAGATGGCCTTCCTCAGCCGTAGCACTTGGCCTGGGTCAATAGTGTCTTCAAGACCTGGAGGCGGCTGCATATACACTTCCTCTTCAAGGTCGCCTTGTAGGAAGGCATTCTTAACGTCCATCTGCCACAACTCCCAAGATAGGTTAGCAGCTAAAGCTAAAACAACTCTTACCGTGGGTAGTTTGGCCACTGGAGCGAATGTGTCTTTGTAGTCATTCCCATACGTCTGGGTGAAGCCATGAGCCACCAGCCTTGCCTTATAGCGATCAATGTCTCCATTGGTCTTGTACTTGATGGTGAAAACCCATCTGGACGTGACCACCTTCTTGCCCTTAGGAAGAACCGAAGCATCCAACGTGTGGTTCTTTTCCATCGCCCCAACCTCAGCCGCGACTGCATCCCTCCATTGTGGACTGGCCATTGCTTCTTCGTACGTAGATGGGATGACCTCAGCTTCAATCTTGGTGAGGAATGCAATATGTTCAGATGGCAAGAGGGCAAGAGAGCACACAGCTTCGATTTCCGGATGAGCTACAGCTTGACTGTTGAAGTAGACACGAGAACTTGTTGTTGAAGTTGAGCTTTCAGGAGCCTCAAACCCTAGAACCTTCCGGCCTCTCATGACTCGTCTGCGAACAATAGGAGCTGGCTCTTGGTCGACCAAAGGTTGAGTGTCCGAAGTTGTCTGGTCGCTCACTGAAGCTCTACCCTGCGGTTCTCCTTCTTGGATTACCACATCATGCTCCTCTTCATAGGTAGCATTAGTTTGGACCTCATCTTGAGGTTCTTCATTTTGCTCCCCCTCATGGGTAGCACCTGTTTGATCCTCATCTTGAGGTTGATCTCCTTCTGGAGGAATTATATGAGGAGTGGCCGGTTGAACGGCCGGTTGTTGGTCCTTGTTGTGACCAAGGTGGTCTAAGAGGAACCTCAAAGTTGCGGCTCGGTCAGAGGATGATTGTGCTAAGTTCTTCAAGCTATCCCAGTCCTTTTCCATATAGAAGCCTTGATCTTCCAAGAACTTAACATCTCTGGAAACATAGGTCCGGTTGTTGGTAGGATCGAAACACTTGAATCCCTTTTGTGTTGTGGAGTAGCCAATGAACATACACTTCACACTCTTTGCATCGAGCTTGGTTCTTTGTATTCCTGAGGCTAAGACAAAACAAACACACCCAAACACTTTTAGATAATCAATTGAAGGTTTGGACTTGTTGAGTACCTCGAATGGAGAGGAGTTGTTAAGGACTCTGGTTGGAGTTCGATTGATCAAGTAGCATGCGGTCATTACTGCATCTCCCCAGAATCTCTTAGGAACATTGGTGTGGAACATCATGGACCGGGCCACCTCCATAAGATGTCTGTTCTTCCTTTCAGCGACTCCATTTTGTTGTGGAGTATATGGGCAGCTTGTTTGATGCACAATGCCATGTTTAGCTAAATGGTCTTTGAACTTGTGATTTATGTACTCTCCTCCATTATCTGTTCTTAAAACTTTCAATTTGGCTTTAAACTGATTAGTCACATGATTTTGAAAGTTTATGAAAGCATCAAACACTCTATCTTTAGAGGGAAGCAAAGTTATCCAAGTATACTTCGATTTCTCATCTATAAATGTCACGAAATATTTGTTATTATCCCTAGACATGCAAGGAGATGTCCAAACATCTGAATGAACTAAATCAAAGCAATGTTCATAGATAGATAATGACTTTGGAAAAACCGATTTGCAATGTTTACCAAGGATACAAGCTTCACAACTAGAGTGATCAAAAGAGACTTGAGGTAGCAACAACTTTAAAGCATGAAAATGAGGATGGCCTAATCTAGCATGCCACAATTTATTCAGGCCAACAGATAAACAAGAGGAAAACGAGACAGGTTTGACATTGCTTGGTGAAGTGTCTTCCAAAACATATAGATCATCCTTAGTTCCACCTTTTCCAAGCAATTGCATAGTGTCAATATCCTGAAATTGTACACGGTTAGGCCCAAAGATAGCATAGCAGTTTAAATCATTTGTTACTCTTTTGACCGACAATAAGTTGGATGTGAACTTAGGCATGTACAGAGCTTTAGACTGCTTATCAAACAACCTAAGATCTCCAATTCCACTAACTGCAACCTTATCACCATTTGCTATAACTACACTACCTAAGGCCGGTTTAATGTTGCTAAGAAGCTCAGGATTACTAATCATATGATGTGATGCACCTGAGTCTACAACAAGTGAATTACATGACCGTGTTCCAATAGGTTTACTAGGCCTAGTCATTGAGAAATAAGTTGTACCAGACTCCTTTAGATTGATGATGGATTTGATAAGAGCCTCCAGGTCCGACTTCCTTACTAGGTCATTGTCCGGTCCTCTGACTCCTCCATGAACCACCATAGCAAGTTCAGACCCTTCCACTTGAGCTTGGTCATTCGCTGCTGAGGTTGACCCCTGAGTGTCTACCGCTTCGGTAATGTTGGCCCTTGCTTCCTTGAACTTGGCCGGCTTGAGGTGTGGGTGGAGTATCCAGCACTTGTCCTTGTTGTGGCCTTTCTTCTTGCAGTGGTCACAAATCCAATTCCTACGATCCTCTGACTTGGAGTAGGTCTTGTTGGTAGCATGAAACAGGCCTTTGTTCGCAGTTGGAAGTTCCCCTGTTCCACCAAATAATCCAAGTGATCCTTGCTCCTTCTGAATCTGCGAACACACCTCTTCAAGGCAAGGAAGCTTATCTGCTCTGAGCATATGCTTGATAAGGTCGTTGTAAGAGGAGCTAAGGCAGAGCAACAGAGCAAACACTTTGTCCTGTTCCCTTCGGTCATCAAGTACGACAGGGTCTATAGTTGCTGGTCTTAGCATGTCCAGTTCCGCCCATAGTGACCTGAACTTCCCAAAGAACTCATTGAACTCCATATCTGCCTGAGAGAGATTGTTGATGGACCGCTTCACTTCAAATACTCTTGTGAGATTTGAGATGTTACCGAACACATTTTTGAGGGTTTCCCAGAGCTGCCTTGCTGTTTCACAGTATGAGTACGCCTCTAGGATAGACAGGTCTAGCGACCCCTGAAGAATAGCTAGGACCGACTGATCTTCTTGAAACCAACGTGTGTCTTCCACACTTGGTGGGTTTTTGACACTCTCATCTGAGTCTTCAACATGGCTCCAGACACCATGACCACAAAGAACAGCCTTGGTGGTTCTCGCCCAGAGCAAGTAGTTGCTTCCTCCTTTGAGGACGACCGGTAGCTTTGTGAACTTCGTGTTCTCCATGGATTTTAAAAGGAAAGCTTGAGAGATTATGAGTTGAAGAGATTAAGCAGGTGAATGAGAAAGAGAATCGAACCAGAGATTAGAGAATAGACACCAGAACTAGCAACCTTGCTCTGATACCATGTAAGATTATGCGGAATAGATAGAGAGAGAATGAGAGAGTTTCGTTTAGAACAAGAAAGAGAGAATGAAGAACCAAATAGATTTCATTGTAACCAAGAGTCTAAACATTTACAAAAATGATACAAGATCTTATAAAAGAAAGAACTCTGGCAAGAATATGTCAGAGAATCTAGTGACTCATAGGACGCGTCATAAAGGAGGGGGACAGACAGCATCTTTTGGTCAAAAGGAGACAGGGACGGCTTGACCAGCTGGCCTTATCCACAAACGGTCATGACCAGATGGCTCGTGCAACTTCTAGGAAGCTTCCTATGAATTGCTTCCTTGTCTTCTTGCGCCCGGACTTTGCACAACGCCCTCGACCTTTAAGAAGCTTCTCGGGACGTACGGACGTGCTAGAACGTCCGGCCTTGTACGGACGGTGAGGCCGGCCTAGTACGGACAGTGAGGCCGTACAGTACGGATGCCCGGACTTTGCACATTTCTTGAAGTCGCCTAAGAGCTTTCCGGGACAGAACGGACGTGGTTGTACGGCCGGCCTTGTACGGACGGTGAGGCCGTACAGTACGAACGGTGCGGCCGTTCAACCAAAGGTCAACATGCACGACGCGATTGGGATTCGTCGGTTTGACTGGAGCGATGGGTGGTTTCCATCGGGGAGAAATGCAATACTGGAAAGACCGAGCAGTTCTGAGAGAGATTGCTCGAGTAAAAGGTTAGTCGGTTAGTGGAGACCGAGTCAGTACGTTCTCGGAACGGCCGGACTGGGGAAATTGTCAGATCGGCCGGAGCAAAGGATGTTTATCATCGGGCGAAACGTGGATATGGGTTGGAAGAGCATTCCTGGAAGAGATTGCTTGGCGAAACGGTTATACGGCCGGCGTTGTCCGAGACAGCACATTCCGCATGATGTCGGAATGGGGCAAACATTGGATTGGCCGGGGCAGAGGAGGAGATCTGTCGGGTAAAAACACTGAGACTGGGCTTGGAGCTATCGGGAAGGAGATTGCTCGGGAGAATCTGTAGATCGGTGGGATGGCTGGTGATAGCCGTGAATGTGCGATCGGAGAAGGAACAAGATGGGGAGATTAGTGGATCTGCCGGGAAGTTCTGTGGAGCCAGGCGTGTAGACGCGACTGTGTGTTCTGATCGTGAGAACTGCGGTTCAAACGATGACTGTCGGATGGTTCTGTGGATGGTAACGGACACGTTTCGCTGGAAGAGCGAAATGGGACCGTGGACGGGTTGGATCGTGGATCCGTACCATCTTTCCTCTGTTACTTGAGTCATGTGGGGATGGTTGGTTGAGTGACTTAGTAACAAGGCGAGTTGGTGCTGCGGATTGTCGGATAGCATGCCTGAAGGATGTGGCACGGCGTGGAGCATGATCGGACGTGGAGTCTCGTGAACACTCTCGTGGATCATGGAGCCGGCCACAGCACGGGTTAACCGATATCTGCCTAAGGCTAAGGTAATCATTAATTAGCCAGGTCTTACTTTCCGCTGCGTAGACTGGTTAGGTTGAATGGTTAGCCTGACTGGTTAGGATGCTGGTTAGCAGGAATAGATCGGAATGTTCTGTGAGTTAAAGAATCCGGGTCGGATTCTAGACATGATAGAATTGCCTTAAAAGGATGGAAAAGGCTAAAAATTATTCAAAGTATGGGAAATTCTGACATGACCTGAGTCCGGTCGACTGCGGTCGCGGATTATCGGGTTGGGGTGTTTCAAGTTGGTATCAGCGCATCGTCGGTTCTAGGACAGAGTCATGGGTGGAAATGAGCTTGTCCAGACTGATTGAATGCGGTAAGTGCTAAGGGGAAGCATAGAGAATCTGTTAAGTTAGTTGATCTGAGAGTGATCAAGTCAGGAATGACCAGTAGGGCAGTCAACGAGCGTGATGCCTACTCGGGAGAATAGTCTGAGAAATGGATCATTTCGAGTACTGATCAGGTTGTTGAATGAAATGTGTAAAATTAACCAGAATGGTTATTCTTATCTGAGCTAAGTCCGCGGATGACTTAGTGTTAAGCTAGTCAATGGATCCTGATTCCAAGTGCGGAAATGGAATGATTGACTCGGAGTTTCTGGAGCTCAAAGGGATGTGGGTGGTGTAATGGAAAGCTTCAGCTCCAAGGATTGTTAAGCAAAGAGGAGTCGGAAATAGTAACCAAGAGAGTAAGGTGAACAAGTGATGATGGCTAAGTCGGATTGAGCCTCGCGTCAGATGGTGTGTTTACGGTGTGATGACCGCTAAAGCTTATCTGGACTGTAGATGGTGGCTCGGCGACTCGAGATGATCAGGATGATCAAACGTATGTCCGATACGCATGCTTATATACTGACTGGTTATTACTGGATGCAAAGGGTATAAGGCAAAGGATGGCCGAGGTAAGTTATGGAACATTCAGAAAGGTGTACTAACTGTTCCGGGAAATGTTAAGGGCTAGTTTCCTGGAATTGGTACATGAAGCCTTACTAAGGAATGAGTGATTCGTGAGGAAATACTGTTTTTGTGTAGCAGGTTTAATGAATGTGGAGTTAGACAGAACTAACATTCAGGGATAACGTCTTTAAATGTTTGATGGAGATCGGATGTACATAAGGCAAGGAAAGAAAGGACAAGTTGGTCCGGGAATGCGGGAAGGTGGAGTTAGAGAAAACTCGGGTAACGTCTTGGAATGGCTTGGTGGTAATCAAGCATTCTTAAGCAAAGAAAGGACAAGAAGTCCAAGAGTTAAACTGTAAGTTCCTTGAATTTCAATGGAACTGGAATGGCCGGAAATATGGCCGAGGACATGGATTTGTCCGGAACTGGAATGGCCGGGAATATGGCCGAGGACATGGATTTGTCCGGAACTGGAATGGCCGGGGATATGGCCGAGGACATGGATTTGTCCAGAACTTGAATGGCCGGGAATATGGCAGAGGACATGGATTTGTCCGGCACGGGAACGGCCGAGAATGTGGCCGGGAACGTGGATGTGTCCGGAACCGGGACGGCCAGGGGTGTGGCCGGGACCGGGGACATTCTGAATGCAGCTAGTGTGCTGAATGCTGCGAGTCAAGTGGCTGCGGCTGCTGCGGGTGCTAGTAATAGTAGCACGCCTGTTGTGGAACCTGATACCACGACTGCGGTCGAAACTGGTATATAAGGGCTGTATGCCGATATGAGTAAGCTTGATCATTATAGTAGTCAAATTAGTTCTAAGAGTTGAGACCTATAGGAACAAGAGATTGGGGGTCAGGTGTACTCGCCAAAGACTTGTTTGATGGTCAAGAAACTGCTCGGAAGTAACTGATACTATAAATGATGAAGTTAAAGTCTGTGTGAGACTGTGAGGATGATAGGACCTTGGGGACGTGAAAGTTTGCCAAGGCCTAACTGTACTGACGTCTGTGGAAATCGGAGGATTTGCCAGGACGTAACTGAGATGGTGTCTGTGGGAACCGGAGAGTTGCCAAGACATAACTGTACTAGTGCATGTGAGAACCTGACGGTTGCCAAGGCATAACTGTGATTGCGCCAGTGGGAACTTGGTAAGTTTGCCACTGCGTGTCTGTGAGCGCGACCTTAAGAGCCAATGGGTTGGCTAAGGCGCACCTGAGAGAACGTCCATGGGAACTCGAGAGTTTGCCAAGGCATGTCCGCGAAAAAAACTTGTGGAGATCAGCACGTTTGCCAAGGCATAAGGGATGGTGCTGCGCTTGGGGAATCAGAGGATTTCCAAGGCAGGATTGATTGACTGAGCTGGTACGTCATTCTTGGTAACGGGTAGTGGCTCGCCAAGATGATGTTACAGGAGTAAGTATAGTAAGGGATCAAAGGATGTGATCCGTGAAGGAATGTCCGGATGGATCAGGAGTGATCCAAAGGAATGTAGGTAAGGGTCAGATTGATCCAAGGAATTTGTAAGGATCGGAAATGATCCATGAATGTGACTGGGTCAGTAATGGACCGAGAGAAACTTATAAGGATCGAGAAGGATCCGGAATTGTTAATGAGGATTGAGTGTCTGATCCAGGAAAGGATGACTGTACGGATCAAAATTGATCCGGGATGTGTGAAGGGATCAGGCATGATCCGGAGATGTAGATAGGATGGGATATGATCCGTGAAAAGTGTACAAGGATCAGGAAAGATCCAGACAATATCTGTGAGGTATATGGATCGGGAAAGATTTTGGTAATGTTGTAAGTCTAAAGGATCAGGTGCGATCCGCAAGAGATTGAAGGGTCGAAAGTGATCCATAGGTATTCTGGTAAGGATCAGGAAGGTGATCCGAAGTATTCTGATAAGGATCAGGAAGGTGATCCGAGGTATTCTGATAAGGATCAGGAAGGATTCGCACAATGCAAGTTATTCACTGGGTTATGGTAGCGAGCTCTGTGCACCGGTAATCAAGGCAGTAAGAGATGTTGCACTTAGTAACTTGGGATTAGTTGCTTGGGCACTTCTATGGCCAAAGCGGATTCGCGGGTGCATGAGCTACCAATACTGATAAGTCGGAATATAAAAGTTAGGCATCTTAGCACTCGGAGCTCGTCCATGCTAAGGGGTGATTTGGGCTCTGTAAGTGAGCTTTCCGAAACAAGGAGTTGAGGTGAACATTTGTGTGATTGGAAACCTGGTGGTGTTGCTAAGGCATGACGGGATCAGGAGATGGTCAAGTCGAGAAGGGGACTAAGACCAAGTTACTGGATCAAGTCCAAGAAGGACTAAGATCAACTGTTTGGACCGTGTATATAAAGGAGTCTAGAAATGACTAAGGTCAGGAATTTGGAGTTGAGCCATTGGGTGATTTGGATCTGGTGAAATGACCCATGAAATCCAAGTAAGATAATGAGTTTTACTTTGAGAGTTGAGGTAAATGGGGGCAAAACGGGTGGGAGACGATGCTCTTGCCAACGTTTGTGCGCCAGATAACCAAGAGATTGCTCGGAAGTAAGAACTACTATGATTAATGGGTTGCCGTTGGGATTATGGCTACGAGTCTGCGGTATAGTCAGAAAGAATGAGGAGAAATCTGGATAATGGCAGAGGCCGAGTAACATCCGAGCAGGTGTATGCACGGAAGTCTGGGAAGTGGGTTAAGAGATAGAACAAGGTTCTATTAACTGAGGAATTCGAGGACGAGTTCATTCCTAGTGGGGGAGAGTTGTAACACCCGTGGTCGGCGTTACAGTCCGGGACAGTCAAGGGGGATGGTCGGATTGAGCACCTAAAGCTCGGAAGTTAGCTCGGGTCAGCTGAAGTAAGCTGTTTAGCTCAATCCGCAACTTCCGGCCACACTGACGGTTAATCAGACTGAACAGTTCCGGCGGGACGGCCGGCCAGGTCGGGGCTGGGATAGGACGGACGGTCGAGCTCGGTAGCGTGGGGTTGTGATCCAAGTGGAGACCACCCGGATGGGACAGCTGCGCTGAGTGTTGACTGAGACGGTTGTGGGTTGAATAGGCCGCGTGTCCAATTTGGTACGGGAAACGGTTACCCGGGGACGCGCGTGACAAAAGTCGCGCAGAGGGACGTCCAAGCGCGGCATAGTTGAGGACGCGCGCGCGGGACGGTTACCGGACGGTTGTAACGTCCCCAAACTGCCCGAACGGTTGTGGAAAAGTTGTGCCGAGCGCGGGACAGCAGTTTATGTCTTACGCTGAGTAACAGACACGGGGGAAACGGTTCTGGACGGTTTTGATGGGGCAAAACTCGTGGGAACGGTTCTGGACGGTTTTGATGGGGCAAAACTGAGTAACCGTCCGATATAAGGATGATTATCGGGCAAAGAACAATACGACATGTTCGGTCGGGAAAAAGAGTGAGACAAATAATCCGAGAGCGAAAAGAGAGATTCGGCTCGAGAGAACTTGGAAATGGCCGAGACAAGAGCAGATCGTCCGGGTTTCGCTGTGTCGCGATGGTCTGTGCGTGAGTACAGGCGACTCTGTGTGAATCGTAGGAGTTACGGTGTGAATCGGGAAAACGTTCAGAAAGAACGTGCGAGGGCAAAGGATGGAGTTGGCTCGAGGGAAATTCGGTATACCCGAGAGCGACAAGGCTTGATCGTGCTTTTGGCTTGCCGTTACCCAGCCAAACGTTCGTATGCACGACGCGATTGGGATTCGTCGGTTTGACTGGAGCGATGGGTGGTTTCCATCGGGGAGAAATGCCGTACTGGAAAGACCGAGCAGTTCTGAGAGAGATTGCTCGAGTAAAAGGTTAGTCGGTTAGTGGAGACCGAGTCAGTACGTTCTCGGAACGGCCGGACTGGGGAAATTGTCAGATCGGCCGGAGCAAAGGATGTTTATCATCGGGCGAAACGTGGATATGGGTTGGAAGAGCATTCCTGGAAGAGATTGCTCGGTGAAACGGTTATACGGCCGACGTTGTCCGAGACAGCACATTCCGCGTGATGTCGGAATGGGGCAAACGTTGGATTGGCCGGGGCAGAGGAGGAGATCTGTCGGGTAAAAACACTGAGACTGGGCTTGGAGCTATCGGGAAGGAGATTGCTCGGGAGAATCTGTAGATCGGTGGGATGGCTGGTGATAGCCGTGAATGTGCGATCGGAGAAGGAACATGATGGGGAGATTAGTGGATCTGCCGGGAAGTTCTGTGGAGCCAGGCGTGTAGACGCGACTGTGTGTTCTGATCGTGAGAACTGCGGTTCAAACGATGACTGTCGGATGGTTCTGTGGATGGTAACGGACGCGTTTCGCTGGAAGAGCGAAATGGGACCGTGGACGGGTTGGATCGTGGATCCGTACCATCTTTCCTCTGTTACTTGAGTCATGTGGGGATGGTTGGTTGAGTGACTTAGTAACAAGGCGAGTTGGTGCTGCGGATTGTCGGATAGCATGCCTGAAGGATGTGGCGCGGCGTGGAGCATGATCGGACGTGGAGTCTCGTGAACACTCTCGTAGATCATGGAGCCGGCCACAGCACGGGTTAACCGATATCTGCCTAAGGCTAAGGTAATCATTAATTAGCCAGGTCTTACTTTCCGCTGCGTAGACTGGCTAGGTTGAATGGTTAGCCTGACTGGTTAGGATGCTGGGTAGCAGGAATAGATCGGAATGTTCTGTGAGTTAAAGAATCCGGGTCGGATTCTAGACATGATAGAATTGCCTTAAAAGGATGGAAAAGGCTAAAAATTATTCAAAGTATGGGAAATTCTGACATGACCTGAGTCCGGTCGACTGCGGTCGCGGATTATCGGGTTGGGGTGTTTCAGTTCGCCTGGTGACGAGGATCTCTCCAACCTCGGGGTAATCAGTCACCTCTTCTTCGGATTCGATGGGCTCTGGGGGAGCCTCATCCTCAGACTCGTACTCGCCATTGTCGCGGATCACCATGACCCATTGGTTTGGGCAGTCCCTGGCGTAATGACCCTTGCCCTGACATTTAAAGCAAGTAATATCTCTAGCACGTGGGTTTGGAAACTTATGGTGTAGTGGTAGGTTTCGGGGTGCCGGGGTTGGCCTTCTTGGCCCGGTCATCTACGATGACCAACTTCCCTTTGTCGAAGCTCCGCGGTTGTTGGGAACTCCAGTTGGGCTTGGCCCGGCTCATAGCGGCTCCTTTCCGCTTAATGTGCTGTTCGGCCTGGATAGCCACGTGCAGCAGCTCGTCTAAGTTGTTGTACGTCTGGTGTTCCACCTTTCGGACGATGCGATCTTGCAACCCGTCCAAGAACTGGGCCATTAAGGTCTCGACCGAATCGTTGACCTCTAGCTGATTCTTGAGGGTTTCGAACTCCTCGAAGTATTCCTCTACGGTCCGGCTCCCTTGGCTCAGCTTCCGGAACCTCTTCTGCAGATCCTTGTAAAAGGTAACTGGCACATACCTCTTGCGGAGGTGAAAGCTCATGTCAGCCCATGAGGTGATGGGGTGTAGGTGTCGCCTTCTCCGTTCGGCCACCTCTCGGTCCCACCATGCCAGTGCGTTGTCCGTGAGTTGGGCCGCGGCTAACGTCACCTTCCGTCCTTCCGAGTAGTTGTAGTACTCGAAAATGTACTCCATTCGCCTCTCCCAATCCAGATAAGCCTCCGGATTGATTCTTCCTGCAAAAGTAGGAGGCGTCAGTTTCAAATCTTTACCTTGCCAAGGCCGCTCCTCTTCTGACTCTCGTCGCCTGCCTCGGTCATTCTCCACTCGGTGATGGTCTCGCGTACGATCAGTCATGGATTGGTCGGGGGGCCGGTGGTGGTCGTACGTCTCGGGTACGTTCACGGGTACTCGGTGTGTCCGACGTGTACTCCTCTTCGGAACGTCATTGTTCCAACCGATCCAATCGTTCCTGCATTGTCTGGAGATTGGCGAGTATTTGAGCCAACGCATCGTCGCTCGTACTTCCCATGGTTTCCGCAAAAACAAACCCTAAGGACCAAGTGAGGTTACGGGTTTCTGAGTCGCATAAAGGAAAAGATAAGGAAACAATATTTATTTCTTAATTAAACAATCGACAGCAAGGCAATATTCCAAGTCACTTAAACGGAAATCGAATCAACAGAAAAAGGTAAGATCTACGAAAAATGAAATATGCAATATTTTGTTCTTTTTTTTGTAAACTTTATCGAAAAGGAAATTCTAAGGCAGCAACCCTAATTCGACAGCAAGGTTTTTAGGCGGCTAGAATGATGTAACAGTTCACACAAAGCAAACAATAAAGCAAGAAACAGGCAGCTATCAACCTAAAACAAACCGATCTACGAATAACAAGAACCTACAAACGATTTTTTTTTTTTTTTAATTGAAACAAAACAGATCGCAACTAAAACAAAAACAAGCAGAGGTTTAAACAGAAAGATACAACCTGATCTCCGAACCTAGGCTCTGATACCAGATGATGTAGCCCCAAACGAGTTGGATCTACACGAATGGAGGTTGTGGTCCGAACAATTGGCTGATGGGCACTCCTTGCTTGGAATACACGGGATGGGGAACTTCTTGACTGGCCGAAAGGCTCTCTTCAAGTTGTTCGAAGGATGGATTGGTCAATGAGGACTGAGGACGCCACACGAAGGGATGAGAATACTTCGTGATAAGTCAAGGGCCGAACTAGCTTCAAGGATTCGCACACAAGAAGGTAAAGTGGCTAGGGTTTTTAAGAAAACTCCGGTTCTTTATTGATATCATGTAAAAAGTTATACAGACTGAATGAGGGGACTTTATTAAATAGTCCTGCAGCCTTGACCTACTTGAGTCGAAAATACATAATTAAATAAAGGCCTAACACTTGGCCAAAATTGCTAACAAGTCCCTAACGCAAAAGAAAGAAAAGGAAACAAAGAAAAGGAAAGAAAACCTGCGCACAAAAGAAAAAGGAAACTTGTTAGAAAAATCATAAGTACTAACTTACAGTGGTTCGAACCCTGGTGGCTGGCTGTGGGCCAGGCCACATTGGACCATCTGAGCTGAAGTAGATGTTCGTTGCTCCACTCCAGATGCGACGGCTGATATGTGGAAGATGCTGGTGGCCGCTAACCCTTGTAACACCGGCAAGAACATGATGTCCCGGGAATTGGTCGTTGGCCCTTGGGTGGTTCCAGTTGGCTCCGTTGCTTGGCCTACAGTGGGGTAAAGTTCTTCGATTGGTCCGGTTGGTAGTTCTTCAAGAATTTCCCGGTTGAGTAGCCTTTTTTTAAGTTCTTCATGTTCCAGCAGGGTGATGAGGCTTTCCACTTGTTGGTTGAACTCTTCATGTAAGTTCCGAGTTCCTGACCTCGTCCTTGGTGTATTTCGCATGACCGGTACGGTAACCTCCAGGCCGTCCTGGTCCGGTACTTTGGCTGGTTCACGGGTCGTGGCTTCATCAATAAAACACGAAATTCTTATCTAACCTCCTTCCCAATTTTTTCCTGCCGTCACAGCTGTCTTATTTAAACATTAATACATGTTATCTATATATACTAGGTGACTTAGGGTACCAAGATGAGCTAGTGCCGATGTGGGACGTCGCCAGGCATAGCAATCCACCGACTTTAACGGGTTTGGGCTTTATCCACGGCCCGTCTTCTCAGCACGTCGTTGTTTGGTCCTGTCCTGACCCAGCTCGCATTAGGTTTCGTCCGTTCTAATTCAAAGGCCTAAGCAAAACTGTTTGTAAAGCTTCGAATCAGTCAATTTAAATTGTAGTATATAATGATTTCGTTCATGGAAGTAAACTTAAACATACGAAAAAGGACAAATCTGCATTCGTTAAAACAACCACCTTATATAAATTTCAATCACACAAAGATAACACAATATTAGTTATATAACTAAGGCAGTATTAGTTCTCTTTTAGTTGTTCTTTTCTTTTCAATGTGGACAGTAATAGATTTAGTTTACTTATCTTGACAACAATTAATTACATTGTTCGTTATTAGATAAGACACCGTTTTTTCCAATTTGCCCTTACTAATACAGCCAAGTAATTTCTTGTATTAACGAATGAAAGTATAATCAGAGCTAGGGATGAACTGATTAATTTGCATAATACGTATAAACGAAAAGAAGGTTTATGGAAGTTTTTAATGACCGAAAATATTATATGACTTAATTTGAATCTTCAATAGACCAGTGCAAGATATGATGTCATTATGATCAAGTGACCATGATAAGACCGGTCAATCAAATTTTTTCACTGGAAATTTGTTTATTGATACTCCTGAACGATTTTTTTGACAAAATCAACAACAACCTTTAATTCTCCAACCATCCATCCGTCCATCCATTGGGGAGTAACATCTTTTCTGATAACCTAGCAGTTCATGAAGATCAGGAAAGGAACATTGTATCCCAGAATGCTTAAAACATAATTTTGAAGAGTAAGAATGGTCATAACAAAGAGTACCAATAGATATATGCATTGTGGGATTCCTAAACGATGTCTCCCAAGGTATATATGCTTTTCATTCCTCATTTAGGAGTCACACAATGCATATTTTTAGTGGTATTCATTATTATTACTATTCTCATTTAGGACTCCTAAATTATGGTTGATCTTCATGGGACTCATTTCAGTTCTAGATTCTCACAGAACTTCTGTTAATTGGTCTAATTTAACTCTAATCTTATAAGTTCCTCGTATGATTTCGTAGTTTTCAGTGGATCGACACTCTAAGTACTTCATTGTTGTTGTGCACTAAAGGTTATTTCTCCTAATTACTCCCCAATTAGCCATAAATCGTCCTGGTTCTCTTTTATTTTGAACTAGATGCTGTTCACGATCATTTAAACAAAAAAATCATCTTAAACCATAATTTTCCTTTGTTTTAAAGTCTTGGTACTTTTTGGACCACATCGTCGCGAACAGGGGATTCATTAAGCAAATTCTATCCAACCTAAACTATTATGGATGTTTAGACATGCGATTTCGGAGAAGATTCATCGTAGCATCCAAGTGCTGCAAGGTAAACAAATTATTTTTATGACAATAGTATCAATGATGATATACTACCATTGGTGTCCACTTAGCACATCAAAACCAATTTAATCTTTATGCATGTGTTACATCAGAAGTACACAATTATTTTGGGGGCATGGGTGTAGAGATGTAAATCCGGATCAACCAAATCATAGATTACTCTTTTGGACGCCAAGAAAGAGTTTTATTGAAAACATTCTCAATATTGGAGACAAAATTAATTATATTGCATTCAATAAAAGGTTTATAACAAAAGAATGAAGACTTACTACTTGGTCATCAGCATTAGTTGATGATCTAATTACAGATTCACTTTAACAAAAACAATTTAATCTTTATGCCTGTGTTACATCATGTAAATATAGGGTTATGATTCCAATGATCATTTATGACTCCTTTTGGTAAATATTTTGTATTCTTTTGAACATTGAAATTATCTGATTTATTGAACTCCTAGATGCCGTTTAAAAAGTAAAAATGGTAATAACAATGAATACTACTATAAACCAAAAAATGAAAATTAACTATGCATAAGTAACTGGATTAAGTAAAATCAAACTTTTTATTTAGATGGTTGGATACGTAAAATCAAAAACTAATATATTGAAATGAGATGCAATTTGCGCGCCTGCTGCCTTCTTTGGAGGCTTTCTTCAAAAACCTTGTAAGAAAAACTAGTATATCATTTTCACATATTGAACCTGAAAAACATAGTGACCATAACATTAAGGTAACCACCTGTGATTACCTTAATGTTAAATAGAATTGCATATATGATTTGTTTTTCTTTGTCACAGTTTGAAAATGCATCCATACACTGCATTATACAATTTAACAAGCGTTGCGTATTGATAACTTCTCTTGAAGTTTGGTTACAAAAGGTTTCAAAACCACAAAAAATTATGATTCGACATCACCACGTTCTTCCCAGCTTGAGGAAGAACCATTCAGTGCAGCTTGGAAACACCTAATGAGTTATACAATCAAAATCCCACACCACAGTTTTCCACGTCTTCGCTCCTTAGCATTCTCTACTGAGGGGTATTGAAGTGGTACGATTCAATCCTAGATGTAGCAAGCAATGGCTTATTCTTTGGTCAAGATGAGAACGACGAAATGCACTTGGTCGAAAACTTGGCAAACAGCGACAGACAATACGATGACGACTCCGACCTCGCCAAAAGAGAACTAGCCAGAACAAGGGACAAAGAAGTCATGGCACTACAAGACCACCTCGACTTGCTACTACAAGCCTAATTGAAGCCCGTTGTGGCTGAGCAGCATCCACGAAAACAAGTTGAAGAGCCCACTTATTAAGAAGAAGTTCACTACGTCCACGAGAGACACAAACACGGGGATCAAACCACAGAAAACACCTATGGCACAACCCACAACCCCTAGAAAAGAAAGCGGAATGCAGAGACCGAGTAGTAGAAGAAACTTGTGTTTTTATGCCTCAGATTTATGCAGAGTTAGCTCAACTTAGCTATCTAATTGAGGAGCAGTATCCCGACATCGTTCTGAAGAAGCAGATGGTGGATGGTGTAATCCTCACAGTCATAGGTCTAACCATCTACCTTTGTATTTGCACTTTTAGATCTTAGTATAGGATTAGAGTAAGATCTATAATATGTATTTCTCGTACTTGAATGACTGAGATATTTACCATTTGTGTAACTTTCTACCTAATTTCACCAAAACATAACTTTGAGGAGTCTCATTGGTCCGATTGTCGGAATCTGGAGTCGAATTGTTGGTCGGAGGATTCGATGAGTCAAGAGAGGAGTCGGATTTAGGGGATTTTGTAACATCAGCCCTGGAGATGCAAAAAGTAATTATATTGCATTCAATAAAAGTGAAATGAGTTCAATGAAGATCAGAAAATGAACTTCATGTCCATAAAACCGAATTTTAAGGAGTAAGAATTGTCATAACAATAAATACCACTAGAAACATGCATTGTGGGACAAGTAAATGAAGAATGAGATGAATAAATACCTTGTGAACAAGCTGGCTAATAAATGTTATCAATCATGGTGTTCCTTTATCATAAACTGATATTTGTACATGTGCCAAAAGTATGTTAATAAAAAAAGATATATAAATTTATCTTCGAAAGCAAACCCAACCCCCTGAGCCACTAGCCTGTACAAAGTATTACAAGTTTACAACAATGAGAAAAACGCAATAGAATTCCGATTTTAATTGGTACATACACAAAGCACAGTACATAGATCAGGTTTCTCATACCTTGTGACCTGATCATTGGAAAATAATAGAGAAAAGCCTTCATGGGAGCACATTCTAAATAAGCCCAGCTCCTAGACTTGCAAAAACAAAACAAGATTTACCATGTACGATAGGATTCGAACTAACATAGGTTCATCAACATTAGAAATGTGACTATAATGAACACTAGTACTCGCATTTACACTTAGAGAAACATTTTAGATTTATTCGTTGTAAGAAATTAAACCCCTAAGTGGGTGGTCCAAAGTGAGCAGAAAAAAAGTGGAATGTACTTAATACACAAGAATCAAAGACAAAAGCATGTGAGGAGGAACATCAAGTAAAACCCCTAAAACCCCAAAGATGACCACGACACTTTAATTTTTATGTTCTCTTCTCATTTAATATCAAAGAGACCAAAGCATGTGTATTTTCATTTTTGTCGTCCTTTTCTGTTTTGATATTTCCTCAAAAAATTTTCCTTATTAAAATAATTTTATGTTTACGTGCATCATTAACCGCGGTGTTTCTTATTCATACAAAATAATTTAGCCCTCAGCTAGATCCTTTGTGATATACCAGTTTCCAAGAAATCATTGAATTCCAGTTCTCTCCATCAATTTAAAAAAGCCATCCACAACTGGTTTACTATATAGTATACTATTACATAGAAAAATATTTGCCTAAGAAGTTTATTATTTCTCCGAAGAGGGAGAGAACTGGAATATACATTTTTGTTTGTTTATAATAATGAACAGAGTTCAATGCATGAAGGACACCATCAGATTTATTTTGTTTTTTTTGTAATTGATTATAAAAGTAAAGGTAAAGAAACAAATAAGCTTGAGAACATGAAACTAAAGAAGAAAAAGGACAAGACTTAAAAAAGAAAAACACAACAGCCAAAACACAATGTCTTTTACTATCACATTTTTTTTTGTCTTTTTTTTTGTTTGTTTAATAGCAAAAGTTTGTGTGCAATTTCTTAACTTTTCTGTGGTAGCAGATCATGTAAATGATAAATGTTATATTTTTTTATAATATAAATATGCATTGTTGGAATTATAAATGAGAAATGAGAAGCATAAATACATTGTTTCTCAACACCAATGATTGAAGTTCATCTTTATTGTCTAATCAGTAAATTTCAATCATAAATATTTAGGATGTCTTAGATCATTGACGAGTACGGGTAATATAGTTTTTATTTTGTTAACCACAAATTTAATCTTATTTCACCGGTTGGCAATAGTAATGAGTACTATGCTACCTAATAGGTTTGTAAAATATTACGAACTTTGAGGACACGTAGATCGATTTCAAAGATTCTGAAACTTGATAGTCATCATTATCAAGATCCCACCTACACCTAGACAAAATCCAATTTATATATATTACAAATCTAAACTAAAACTCTTACGACTTCAACTAAACCAAAATTGTTATCTCCAAGAGTCGAGCGACTAAAAAACTCGAGTAATAATACATTGGCCAATGCTCGGTCCTTTCTTTAATCCAAATTTACAAAGAAGCCCATATCTTTCTTTTTATATACTTCCACGTAAGGAAGTTGGAAAAATCGATTTCTTTTTATTTCAACCTCCTAATTACCACAGCTATATTCTATAATACTGAGTTGGCTGAGGATCACATAACACTGAGTTATGATCAAGTGATGCATCATCAACACAACCATCTGGTTAAATAGTGATGATGTCATCTTCATGTTATGAACTTTGACATGAGGTGTAAAATATGGTAATATTTTACCCGAACGAAAATTATCTTCTTTGTCTGACCATGACCACGAATATTCAACTTCACCTGGAAACAAGACATTTATGCATCTCATTCTTCATTTAGTTGTCCCACAATGTCTATTTCTAGTGGTATTCATTGTTATGATCATTCATACTCTTTAAAATTCTGGTTTATGCATTTGGGGACATGAAGTTCGTTTTCTGATCTTCATTGGATTTCCTTTCAAGTTCCGGCCTATAGATCATTTGATGATATGACAATAGTTTTAAATTTGTCTCTTGATCATTCGGGGCGAAATTCCGGGTCAGAATTTTCTTGTCGTGGTAGGCCTTAGTTCTCTCCTTGTAGATCATGGAGTTATCATAAGCAAGATGCCTTATTTCAGAGAAGTTATCAATACTAATTTAATAATGAAAGATCATAAAAATTAATTGATGACATTTTGGTATATAGCACTAGCTTAGGAGATCACTTAAAACACCTTAAGAAAGTTCTTGAAACATTGCAATTAGAACAACTATATGCTAATCTCAAGATATGTGTTTTCTGCACTGATCAGTTGGTCTTCTTAGGTTTTGTTGTAAGTTAACAGGGAATAAAGGTCGATGAGGAGAAGATCAAGGCCATCCAGGACTGGCCGACACCCACCACCATTGGACAAGTCCGGAGATTCTATGGCTTGGCCAACTTCTACCGACGATTTGTCAGTGCTTAGGTGATAAGTAAATAAAAGCAATTGATGCTGCGTATTTATGTGGTTGCATTCTCGACATCTTAAATCATTGTGGGTCACCTAGATCAATCACTGGAACTCCGCTTAATGGACAATGGTAATTGATCAGTAGTGTAATGGAACATCTTTCTCATGATTACCTTAAATGTTTGCCAGTTTGGGTGAAAATAGAAAATATTTCAGTCAATTAGAAATCGATTACTACTTTGAGGGAAATTATTCTGTAAAGTTACATATGTTTCTTTTGATCCAAATAGAGCACAAAGCAACGATTATGTTAGAGTTCGAATCAATTTGGATGTGACCAGACCGGTGCGGAGAACAAAGATTGTTAATCTTTGAGATAATTAAAAAAATACGATTTTATGAATTTAAATGCATTTGTAACAGATATTATGCATGAGGGTAAGGGTCTGGTTTTCAGGTATGATGAAGACAATAACAACCTCAAACATATTTGCATGGGTGGATCCAGATTAAATATCTCTGCCCCAGACCCCCCTCACCTCTCTTCAGATCATGAGACTATGAGGTGTCCAACTGTAAAAAAGGACACCATAGGTTCAGGTCCTTTTTTCACAAAAAAAAAAAAAAAATTAGATTCTAATTGATTTCGCCAGCATAGTCTCAGCAGCAGATTCTCTTCACTCTCTCAATAAATGTTTTTTACCTCTCGTTTATCGGTTATATTTAGTGGAAATACACACCTCAATTATTATATAAGTTATATATCTAAAACATATCCTTCATAAATATTTTAAAACCCAATAATATAAAACTGCTACATAATACTACTAGTCAATAAAAAGAATTTGCATTGAAAATGGTAGAATTTTGTGGTTTTTTGCTAATAAATCATTTTAGTACTTATTTTGCTAAACTGGTAAAAAAAAATTTGTTTAAATGGTCCTTCGTCAATGCTTGTGAAGCAAACTCTTTGGCTCTAGAATTTTGAAACTACAAATAGAAAATGTCCCTCATATCAGAATACAGTGATATACGAAAACCTCAAACGTTAATTATGTCAATTGTCAAGAAATAGATAACCGTATAATGTCAGGTTAATTTCCACATCCTTTTGATCTTATTTTCGCAATCAAATGCAATAGACCGTATTCAACCAAAACCGGAAACATCAGCCTAAATGTCATAGCTGAAGCTGAGTTTCGAATCCTTAGATGATGAGGAGAAGAAAGTTTTCCTCGACATTGCATGTCTCTTTCTTAAAATGGAGATAACGAAAGAGGAAGTTCTTGACGTACTGAAAGGATGTGGGTTTAACGCTGAGGTTTAACGCTGAGGCTGCTCTCGGTGTCCTCAAACAGAAATCTCTAGTTAAGATCTTGTCGGACAAAGACAATACTCTTTGGATGCATGATCAGATTAGAGACATGGGAATGCAGATGGTCCTAAGAGAAAGCCGTGAGTATCCTGGAATGCGAAGTAGACTCTGGGATCGTGGTGAAATCATGACAGTGTTGAACAACATGAAGGTATTTTTCTGTCTACAGCAATATGTCATCATTTGTATTTGACTTCTATTCTCATGATCGTTTTTTCTTGTAATGGACTAATGGGGATGACAGGGAACAACATCTGTCCGAGGAATCGTATTAGACTTCAAAAAGAAGTTTGTGAGTCAGCCGAGTGCAGTTAAAATTGCGTCGAGCAATCTACAAAACAATCCAGGTATCAGCTCTGCGTTTAGTTACCTGAAGAATAAATTTATATGATTTCCAGAAGAGGAAAAGCCAAAAAGCTCTGAGATCACCATTCCCATAGAGCCTTTTGTACCAATGTCCAAGTTGAGACTACTTCAGATAACCATGTGTAACTGGAAGGAAATCTTAAACTTCTTCCATCTGAACTCAAGTGGCTACAGTGGAGAGGTTGCACATTAAAAGATGTTCCACCGAGTTTTCTGGTTGCAAAGAAAGATGAGATCAAGATGCTGAAAGCTAAACTGTATGATATGGAGAAAGAACATGAATCACTAGGCCAAGAAAACGAGAGCTTGAAGAGTCAGTTGAGTTATTCGGCTTCTAAGATGTCTGACGTGAAAGCTAATGAAGACGAGATGGCTTCAAAGGTGAGTCGGATTGGGGAAGAGTTGGAAGAAAGCAGAGCAGAGACAGCTCACCTGAAGGAGAAGCTTGAATCCACGGAAGAAGCAAAAGATGCTTTAGAGGCTGAGATGAAGAAGCTAAGGGTTCAAACCGAGCAGTAGAGGGAGGCCGCGGATGCTGCAGCTGCAGTTTTTTCTGGAGAGTTTGAGATGAACGGTCGTGATCGATCCGGGTCAGCAGAGAAGTGTTTTGCAGGTGGGTTGTTTGACCCGAGTGCGGTGGTCGGGTCCATGGAACCGCCGGGAATGGCTGATGATTCTGATGATAGATTGGGAAGTGGGAAGAGGAAGAGTTCAGGGATGAAGATGTTTGGTGAGTTGTGGAGGAAAAAAGGACAGAAGTGAGATAGCTTTAGTGTCTGAGTGTGATTCAAGAAATGGTTTACTCACCATTTTTGGTTTTTATTGGGATGCATTTTGCTGTATTTATGTGGGAGACTTTTGTAAGTTGGTCGGCTTCATCAGAAGCTAACCATCAATCCAAATCAATTGCAGATTCTCTTGGTCTTGTCTGCAAAAACAATATCATGAACAAATTTCTGGAAACATGCATAGTAAAATCAACTCAAATTTTATAACAAAATCTCATTTATGGACAGTACAAGGATGGTTCCAATTCTAAAACAGTGATATAAGATCTGTGAAAGTTCGAAACCTGTTGAGAACAGAAGAAAAGAAAAAACAAATCAATCCTCGTGTTCATCACTGCCATAGTTTTGTAGTAAAGATGCTAATCCGGCGTTAGCCACACCGTCACTGTTCTTCTCCTCTGGTTTTGCAGGAGGTGGAGTCGTCGAAGTAGTTGGTTGAGATTGCTTCTTGATGACTGTTATGTGAACGGATTTGAAGGGTTGCTTACTAGTAGCTCGCTTCTTGGGCTCCTTCGGATTTCCTGAGCGAAATGGAGAATTTCGTTAAGAATATTTAACTGAGAAAAAAGTAAATCAAAGTCAATAAACTTGAAAAGAAAGATTGAAAACCCACCTGCAGAAGAACTAGTCAAAATATCTGTGGGGTTGCTTGGACTTTCTTCGGATGCTTTTCTCTTCTGTATCAAAATAAAAAAGAAATAACAGTTAGTCCTGATTCCAAAAAGGGACACATGATGATAGGAAGACCCATTTCTGAAAACGCTTTAGAGAAAATAATGTGTCGATGGAGGAAAACCTTTGAAAGATCTGAAGATGATCCTTTCTTCTCCTTCTTAAGGCTGGGATCATCATTATCTTCATCATCATCATCCATCGGTTTCGTAAGAATTTGATACTTTTGATTAACGGTGGGCACAAATTCCTTGATCTCCTCCATAATTTTGAGTGTGAATAACAAAGGGATCCTTAAAATGGAGAAGCATTAAGTGTTTAAAATCGGTGTCTCCCAATGAACAGAAAATATTGATAACCTTGTTTTTGCAGCTGACAACGGTTTATACTGGGATCTAAAGAGTGAAGAGAATCAAGAGGAGAAAAATGCTATGTTCCTTTTATGATCTTCAAAAGGTTTTAATAGTGTGATTATTTTGTTGTTCGTTTTGCAAAATTACAAAATTAGAATATTATTCGCGACTCTGTGAGACTGTGACATTTACAGATGATTTTGACATTTTAGTATTACGGGGTGATTATCAATTAGAGCTAATGTAATTACTTTAGAAGAGCTTGTGATGGATAGAGAGTAGTGGGAGGATGAGGCAAAGGGACCGGCCAGGAGCAAAAAGAGTCATCAGATTTTTGATCATTCATTGGGAGACACCGTTAATCATTGAGAGTATGCAGAATGAAAAACAAGGTATTTATCAAAACTTCATGTCCCCAAAACTTAAGTTCTAGGAGACACGCTAACTTTCTATCTATTCTTCGTTGATTTTTGGAGAAAGGATCACTGAATTTGATTGATCTGTTTCTTTTGAGCATTTTGAGAATCATTAAGAGTTAATTTTCTTGTGAGAAAAACTTGAGAGCAAGAGAGAAACACTTTGTGAGAAAGTTTTCTACTGATCCGTTTGTTGATTTTTCAGGAACAACCATAAAGGAGATCGTTTGGAGAGAAATTATTTTATTTGTTTTCTTTGTTCTTTTACAGGAAATCATGTGTAGTAATAGAGATAAGAGTGACCACCAGGACAACAATACAAAGACCGGCCTCTCTAAAATCCAAATGCAAGCTTTAATGGGTGAGATGAGTCGTTTGTTTAGTATATCCCCTGTGAAATTTGTAAGAGCTAATCACATAGTGATTGATCTAGTGAGGGCTAATGGACATCAGCACACAGATGATTAAACATGACAAAAAATGACATATAGTGCCATTTTTTCTGTTTCATAATTTTCAAGTTGCTTGACTGATAACTTACCAGACTTATTCTCATTCTGTGTGATCATTAGTAATTTTTTACGGTACAACCTCAATGCGCTAGTGAGGGCTTTGAATTTATTGTTATTAACTCATAATGGCACAATGCAGAAGGATAATGATATTACTAGATAGACTTGTTGTTAGAGATCATTAGGAGTGTGTACTCACTATAATAGCTTCGATTGTTTGGGATAGTCATTGTGATCCACAATAAAAAGAGAAATATAATATTCTGTTCTGTAAAAGTATTATTACATTTGTTAACGTAACCGTATATGAAAACATAGTTGGTGACACGGTAAAGAAATGGCAAGTTACCATTGGTAACACGATTAAAAATGGTATAAAACATAATATCAAGAAATGGTGACACGGTAAAAGATGACAGTTCAATTACATTTTGATTGGTACAAAAAATGAAGTCACGTTAAACTGTATTAGCATTTGCATTTGAACATAAAAACTATCTTAATTTTTAAACCTAACGCCTTAATCACGATGCTAGTGCATTGGCAAACTGTTTATGATTTCATCAAATCATATATAAACCTCCAGATCAAAATACTTATAATATAGTTTGATAACTAATTAATTTCCTTAATAACAATACCAACAACAAAAATTGTAAACACAACAAAAAGAAGGCATAGCAGCACAAGAAAATCAAACTAGAACCGAAATCAGACCAGATCTAACTGAAATCAAGAATAAATAAAAAATACCCATTGGTGCTTCGAAATTTTAATTCAAATTTATAAATAGTAATATTTAAAACTTTATTGCATGCATTTAAATTAATGACCAGATTTGATTAATGGGACGCCACTAATTGAAATTGGCAAAAACACAAAAACTTTATAAGCCGTTTAAAAGGAAAAGCAACGGCAAGGAAGTCAAAAAGACAAATGTGGTTAAATGGAAAGGAAAGTAGAGAGGGTGGACTTAGACAAGAGCAGGGCATTTTGGTCATGTCTGAAAAGACGTCTCGACGCCTATAAAAGCATCACCGGCAATCTCACATTGACGCACGCGAATCCATATTTTTATTTTTCTCTCCCCATCTTCACCGTTTCATACGGGTTTGCATTAGAGGATAAACCAAAATTATTAACCATTACATGCAAATTTCCTTTCTGTATATCACAACGTCCAATATCTTCACCGTTTCAGATTGAAGGGAAAATCACACATTAATTATTTATTTTATACTCCCAGGTTATTCAAAAGAAAACCCTATTGATTAATTTGATCGATCCCCCTTAAAACCCTTAGCAAATAAAGAAACGTGCTACTTTAGTTTCTCTAATATAATATTTGATTTTAAAAATATGAAAAAACAAGGCAGTAGTCTTTCTGAATGGATTTTGCTCTTTCTCCATGTATATTGCAGAGTCTTGAATAGATCTTTTGTAGAGCTGTGTATTGTGTGAGTTCGCAGATCACGGAGGTTTATTATGAGTGCTAATTCCAGCTTATGTTGTCTATGATATGTGCAGGGTTTTGTTATTTCGGATTGGCAAGGCGTTGACAAGATTTCCTCACCACCGCAACAAACTACACAGCTTCTGTCCGAGCTGCAATTCAAGCTGGCATTGATATGGTCTTGTGTTTAAACTTCACAGTCAATCCCGGCACTGAAATAAAAATAATGTATGCGTCATCTAATAAAATAATATGCAGTTCATGGTCCCCTTCAACTTCACCGAATTCGTCAATGATCTTGTCCTTGGTGAAGAACAAAGTAATTCTTATCACCCGGATCGATGATGCTGTCAGAAAATGATCAAAAGTTGTTATTTTGTAACAACTTTTAAACAACCTGCCGGCTGAGCTCTACATGAAGTTTTATAATAGGACTCATTGTAAATTATTTTAATCATAGATATATACCGATAAATAATTTAGAATTTAGATGTATTGATAATCCTTCCTTTATTTTATAGATTTAATTAACAATGATCTTTTTCCTTTAACTGGGTGGTCATACTCTGAGTTAACGCATGAATACATGGTCACCACCTAATGAGAGCCATGTCCGTTACTCTCATTCTGTGTGATCATTAGTATATGGAGAAGGATAACCTTACAATAACCAGCAAAAGTTCGAGTTAAACAACTAAAGAGAAGAATTATAAATGAAAGTTATACTAAATTAATTATTTAGATACTAATTAATTAAACGGCTTCTACCGTTTAATCAACCAATCAACAAAATAATATTGCATAGTAGAATCGGTTACACACCATTTCTCATGTTATATGAACGTGATTTGACACCATTAAATATTGGGCTCAATTTCCCAATGCATATTGATAATAAATTTCAAAATCTTCCGAGTAGTCAATCAAAAGATCATAAAACAGTAAAATTTTAAAGAAACAAGGTTTTCTGTAAAACAACTTATTTGTGTCTAAAGTATGTACTTTATTGACACAATGCATGATCAACATTGTTATACTAATCTATTAACATATTTGATTTATGTGAGTAAAAATACTGAAAGTAAATTTAAATCGTTAAGAAATTCACTGATCACCACCAAAATTGCACACGATATATTCAATTCTAGGTAGATTTTAAGACATCCTAAATGTTCACTTGTGTTTCACATCTGACAGATGTTAATCAAGAAAGACTTAATCTCTAAGATTTTATAATTTATTATTAATATCTCTAAGTACGAAGACATAAAACTCTTTTTTGGTGAAACATCATGGTGTTTCTCAGGTTTTGAGGAAGATTGTGGAGATTTGATTGTCTCAGGCTGAAAGACTAGATATTTATTGGTGAAATGAAGGTGAGAGGAGGAGTTGAAACGCCTCTTTCATAGCATCTCAAAGATTAAGAAGAATCAAAAAGTTGCCTTGGAACTGCACGTTTACTATTGCATCAATAAAAGCAACTTTGGTAAGTTGTTATTCTGCTCATCATAAGATTCATTTAGATCATAGGTGGAGTAACGAAGGTTCTTGAAAAGCTTAAGTACTTGGTAAACATGCTTATCTCAGGTTATGGTGTGAAAGTGAGATGTGAGCAAGCTGTATCTTAAGGAGTGATTCATGGAAGAAGTGTGAAGCAAGTGAGGTGATTTCAGAGGTTTATGAAATCAAGTAGCCTCTAAGATACAAGAATCTGCAACATAGTGAGAGAAATATCAGATTATTCACTAGTTAAAGTGTTAAGCATAAATAAGAAAAGACAAAGATAAAAGCAAGAAGCATTTGATAAAAGATGAGTTCTTTATCATTATTGAAGAAACAGATTGATGTTTGGTCTAAGCTGGAGGTCTTTTTTCAATTGTAAGCTGGTTTGTGATTCTGAAAAGTATGAAAACAAGTTTTTTTATTCAAGTTCTGTATAATCGAAACATCAACTTCAAAACTCAAGTTCTGCGAAATATTGAAACTGATTCCGCCGCAGTCACAAGGTGTTTTGTGATGCTCTGTATAAAGGTTTGCTCAAGTTCTGCATATATACTGGAACTGAAATCTTGTTTGAACACAAGGATGAGCGCTCACCATCTGTCCTTTTCAATCTGTAAGTGAATCATTCTGAATCAGACCTCTGATTGCGGTCGAATGTCTTGTTGTGACATTTTTCAACTCTCTTGACCATCTTGTTGAAGTTGTGTGCCATTAGATTGAGTTTTTCTTCCAATTTACTTACCCGCTCAGTATCATGATTCGCGGTAAAAGCGATACCCTGTCCTTGCTTCGATTAGCCTTGGCTCTGTCCCTGATTGACCTCCGTCTCTTGTGCCTTGAGCATTCCACACAGATTGTCGAATTTCATATCATCAGTGTTCATAGAACATTGCAGAATAGCCTTTTGAGCCGAGAATTTACCAGGTAAGCATCTGATAAACTTTTTAACCAGTTTTTTGTCATGATACTTCTTGCCAAGAACTGCTGCTTCGTTAGCTAATGTGCTCAGTTTAGCCATAAAGCTCCCAATCGATTCGTCTTAACAAGAGTGTCTCAGGCCTCCTTAGCTGATTCACATCCTTGAATAATCTAAAACTCATCTGTATCCACTGCTGACATGATAGTGGATATAGATCTTGAGTTATACTTGGAGGCATTCCGTTCCTCTTCGGTCCAAGTATTGTGAGGCTTCAGAACTCTTGTCTTATCTTCCATAATCACAACAGGTTCTTCCCAGCCATGAACAACCACTGCCCATACAGTTCCTTTGATGGCACAAATGACATGTCTAATTTGATCCTTCCAATGGCTGAAATTTCCTTCATCAAGCATGATGGATTTGTGAACAACAATGATCTTTTTGGTGTCCATGTTCTCTCCAGGATCTCAACCTTAAAAAGACACTGCAGTCTTGAAGGTTGACCACTCTGATACCAATTGTAAAACCGAGAACAACCAGATACCAAAGAATAACAACACTTTATGAGAAAGCACTCATAGCTTTTATTAAGATTTCTTAAACAAATTACAAAATCTGTTTAATTAGTTTTACACGATCTTGACACAATGATCGAGACTGACCTATCCTAATCTACCCAAAATCCCCGTGTGACAACAGCCACACAATCTTTTTGTGTTCACTCACCAAACTAAGCACTCTGCTCACATTCTTCTTGTTCGCCAACCTGGCTCTCTCATCCCACGCTCTCGTAACTACTCGGTTACGAACCTAGAGAATCTCTGATCTTCCAAGTCTTGATTCACCATAATCCGAGTAAGGCAATCCGTATGTTCTCCCTTTCCTTCCAAGCATCATATTGTAACTTGCCACATCACACTCGAACTTAGGTGTGAACAAGATTCCATCTTTAATCGTGCGTAAAACAAAGGGACCATGTCACAGAATTTTTTTATGATCTTCAGGTAAAATATACCTTGTTGCTTCCCCAACAGAAAAACGTCATAAATTTGGATGATTACACAATGAGTATTGTAATACCCGTCTCATCCTCACTCAAGAACGGCGTGCCACTAAATACATCTCAAAACTCAAATACTCTCATTTAATAAATACACCTTGATTTCCGGAAATCCATAAATAACTCCATAAATAAATCCATAAATAAATCCGTAACTGAAATATATCGAATAAATCATAAAACCAATGTCTAAAATAAAATACGAAGAAAACGTGAAAATCCCAAAATATCACCAGATCCGATACACCTACTACTCGTCCGTCTCACCTGAAATGGAAGAAAGAGGGGTGAGTAACAGGGGAGTTACTCATTGAGGTACGGGATGCTAAACACACAGAAAACGCAGTCCCGGTCATAGCACTCCAAATACGGAAAACAGTCTAAACATGCACAAACACGGTACCTAAAGTATCCAAAGAACAGTCAATGTCCTACTACCGGATCCAGTGACCGGCGGCACCCTCCTCCCAGAAGGACAACTTATGGGATAGTGCCCAATCACACCGCCCGTAGACGATTATCGACCTCTGAAGGTACTGGACAACAGGTCGACTAAGCTGCCCAGCACCATCTCCTCATACAACATGCGACGCAAGTACAGAAGTCCGTCTCTATACCCCCGCAATCCCTAACGACCCACATAGTCGACTAATCCTAGCTCTAGCAAGTTTAAAAGACTCAACTAACAATTTAATGCACAATCAATGGGTTGAATCATCTATATTCCTAGGTCCAATTTACAAACAAAACTACCTAGACTCGATCAAGAAAAATGGAACACATTTAGTACTAGATTCCATCTCAGAAGTTCTAGGCGAAAGTACGGATCTCTGTGGAAAAGCCACCCTCACCTTAGCAAAAATGGCTGATAGTGCGGCTTCTGGACTCCGGATGCTAAAACAGATGCTAAATCTGGAATCAGCACGAAAAATCGAGTGAGAACGGACTTCGAACGGCGAAAAAAGGATAACGGATCAGCTGGAAAAAGTCAACGAAAAAGTCAACGGTCGATGGTTAGCGGTCAACGGAAAGTCAACGGTCAACGGTCAACGGTCAACGGTCAGCGGTCAACGGTCAACAGTCAAACCGGACTCAAACCGAACCAAACCGGACTCAGAATTAAACCGGACCTAAACCGGACCAGACCGGACCAGACCGAGTCGACTGAGTCAACTCGGTTGGTCACTGAGTCAACTCGGCGGTGGCGACAGCTTACAGGAGGCGGCGGCGGTCAGGCGGTGGTCAACGGCGGCGCGTTAGCGACACGCGCGAAGCTTCCGGCGGCGATTGCGGGCGCGTCCGGAGGCGGTTTGCGGCGATTTTGGTGTCTACGGACTCGTCTCGTCGTCCTGAATCCGATGGTGGCCTTGGATTTGCGAGATTCGACACGGTTAGAAAGTTATAGATGGTTTACTGTTCGGCTGAAGCGGAAAGTTATCGAAAAATGGTTTTCGGAATTACCTTTGCCTCGGATTCGATGATACACTGATAGATCTACGCGGTGGCTACGAGAAATCGCCTCTAACACTCTTCGACGAATTAATTTTGACAGAGCTTCGCTTTGATGAAATTTTGTGAGAAAAAGAAAAAGAGAAGAGACTATTTAAAGGAAAAACATAGGATTTCCTACTGAAACTATATTGAGCTTTGTTGGGCATGATTTTGGGTCGTTACAAGTATATTCTTCAAAAGTAAAAATATTTTTGCCGCGGTTGCTTGTATAATCATAATATACAAAGGGACCATGTATTCATGCGTTAACAAATAAAGGAGTTATCAATACACCTAATTTAATAGGAGATCAAGGAAAAATGTAGGAAATAAATTGTGTACACATGGTGGAAGAAATGAATCAATGAGAAATCAGCAGCAATACTATTCGGTTGTAGGAAATTCGCGTTAGGCTTTGTGTCAAGGAAAATTATGGGGTTAGCTAAAGATAACTCTCAATTGAAGAAAGTTGTTTCTAATTTGCCTAAGTTTCTGGTTGACAAGGCACCTGAGAAGGCTGAGCCGCGTGGATTCGCGGTGGAGGCGATACTGGAGATAGTAAAGGCAATGGAGGTCGAGGACCAATCAGAGTTTGTTGATTTTGTGATGAAGATGGGTCAAGGGAAATCTAATTTGAGAGCATTAGCTGTTGATCTTATTTCTTTGCTGATAAGCTCATTAGAAAACCCCTTAGGAAGTATTAGTTCAGAGAATGGCGTGAACGATTCGTGGGGATTGGGTTGTCTTAATGCCTTAGTGCAGCGGTGTTCAGATTCAAGCGCTTTGATTAGAGCTCGAGCTTTGTCCAATTTGGCTCAAGTTGTGGGGTTCTTGTCTGGTGATGAAAGGAGTAGGTCGATCTTGAAACAAGCCCTTGGGTTTAATGGTGAGACTTCAGAGCGACAAGGTGTAGTAACTGACCTTTTGAAGAAGAGATGCGTGGATGAGAAGGCGGCTACAAGGAGAGCAGCTCTTCTTTTAGTTACAAAATTGACATCCCTTTTTGGTGGTTGCTTTGATGTTAGTATCCTAAAGACAATGGGTACTTCTTGTTCTGATCCGCTCATAAGTATAAGAAAGGCTGCAATTTCAGCTCTTTCCGAGGTATGTTTTCTGTGACTCACTGTCTTCTTTCTTCCTTTCTGCTTTGTCTTTATTAGCTCAAAGTGGACGAGACTAAATTTGCAGGCCCAGACTGTTATAGATGAATGATTGTACGTTTTTGTCATTTGAATGAATGAAAGAATACATAATAACTGCTTGTTTTGCTAGTTGTAAAGTCCGATGGTTGTTTATGCGTAACTTATCTCTAAATATAGGGTAGGCCAATGACTTGTTATTCATTGTCTTCTTCTGCTCACTGTAGGCCTTCAGAATATGTACAGATGAAATTGTGACCACTGAATGGTTACATTCTGTTCCTCGGATGATCATGGACAATGAAACTAGCATCCAAGAAGAATGCGAGAATGTCTTTCATGAACTAGTCCTGCAGAGAATATCACGAGCGGGAAATGCACTTTCTCGAGACAGTGCTTCACTCCCTAATAACTCGAACTCTAGTTCAAAAGATCTGGACAGAGACATTGAAGCCTTGTTTCCAGAAGGAGTTTTGGTTCTCCTAAGGGAGCTCGGCAACAGCGAGGTTACTCCTTTGGTTAAGAAAATATGTAGAAGTTTGGGCAAGAAGAAGCAACTGAAACCAAGAGTTGCCCTTGCGCTGCAGAGTATCATAAAGGAATCTGAATCACTCTGGTTAAACCGGTCAATGCCAATAAATAAATGGACAGCTCCTGCCGGGGCTTGGTTCCTTCTAGCAGAGGTTTCAGTTTATCTTCCTAAGTCTGTCGAATGGGAGTTTCTTCACCATCATTGGCAACTGCTAGACAAGAATGACTTGCAAGGTTTGCCAGTTCATTCATTATACGACATCTCAACTAACTGTTTTATGTCTTTACTTGTTGCTATTAGTAGCGTGGTTTTAATTCTTACTTGTGCCCAAGCTAAAGCAATTCTTGAATGTGTGTTTTTGATAATGCGGCTATTTCAGAAGGAACAGATGGAGAAGGTGATTAAGAGGGTGTAGAATGTAATTCTTCTACATGGGCTGGCGATCGAGTTTGCCTTCTGCAAACAATCTCAAATGTTTCTCTTCAGCTGCCACCGGAGCCTGCTGCAGATCTGGCCGACAATTTGCTGAAGAAAATCGAAAAGTTTGACTTGCATTCTGCTGAGGTAATCATTGGATTAGTATAAAATCAAGTGGTCATGTTTCAAAGGCGTAGCAAGTTACTGGTTTTTTTTTGTCTTAAAGGACGTCTTCCTTCAGATAGATATGTTTTTCCAGTACATCTCTCTCTGTATCTGGGACCTGGTTTTGGTGCAACTGTTTAACGCTTGAATCGATCCGATTATTATTCACTGGTTTGAGAATGGAATAATTTATCGTTAATCCATATTTGGTTCATCTGTCTCATAATCGTAGTCAATGCTATTCAATGACAGGTCGATGCACATGTTAAAGCATTAAAAACTTTGTGCCTAAAGAAGGCGTGCACCCCTGAGGAGTCTGATGTGCTTGTCAAGAAGTGGGTAGAACAAGTTTTATAAGGCATCTAAGGTCACTGAGAAGTACATCGAGGGGGTCTCCAGTAATAATCATTATTTTGTTACACCAGCAACACTTGGAAGTAGAAGAAGCAAGAGACTGGGTTCTTTATCCAAGAAGCTATCAAAAGTTGTCACAGCAGAATATACCATTGGATCTTGTGTTATTATATACCCTTCAGCTGACACAACCAAAATTGTTCCGTTATTACATACTGTCATCACTTCAGGAAACTCTTATTCAAAGCTGAAAAATAAATTGCCACAAGCCAATGTTTGCATGAAGCAAAAAGCTCCTCCTCTCTATAGCCAGTCTTGGTTGACCATGCCGAAGATTTGTTTGGCTGACGGGAAGCTTGCTAAAAGGTATATCCCTCTCTTTGCAAGGTCTGTCGATTTGCCTTTGCTGTTTTGTCTGCCCATTTACTATTTCGATTATTTCTGGGAAGGAAAATTTCAGATTCAGGAACTTGATTCTCCTTTATCTCTGCAGTTTACTGTAACCTATGTGAATTGCTTGATGCCTTACTCTTGCAGGAGCTTGAAAAGAGCGATTGTGCAGCCTTGCGTAACAATCTTGTAGTGGCTATGACAGACTTCTGTGTTCACTATACAGCCATGATTGAGTGGTAAATTATTCAGAGAACTTTGATATTTCTTTAGTCTTTTCTCAAATGTTAATATTTCATAAGTACATGACAAAGACTGATGGTTTGTTTACCCAAATAGTTACATACCAAAGATTACTAAACGTCTTCGGGATCCTTGCGAAGTTGTTAGAAGGCAGACCTCATACTTCTGTCAAGGTTATTGCAGGTGTTGCTACTGTCCACAGGTTCCTTATCTTCCGTTGTTGAAAAATCCATGCTTGAAGATGAATAAGCAGGCTTTGTTATTTTAATTTCAGAGAGACTACGTGAAGTGGAGAGGAGTTCTCTTCCTTCGCTTCCTTCTATCGCTTGTGGATGAATCTGAAAAGATACGCGGACTTGCAGACTTTTTATTTGGAAACATCCTTAAAGGTATGCACTCATGGGAACTACCAGAAACTGCATTCTTTTATTCTCTGTTGTTGTAAATTCTTACAGAGAGATATCATTTTGATTAATATTATACTCATTTTGGTTATAGTGAAGGCACCACTTCTAGCTTACAACAGTTTTGTGGAAGCTATTTATGTGTTAAACGATTGCCACGCCCACAATGGCCACAATAATCCATATTCTAAGCAATCAAAAACGAAGGATCAAGCTTTCGCTATCAGGTACTCGTATACATAGCCTAGTTAATGTTATATAGAGACATGTTCATATCATATTTTGGTGTGGATGATTTAGTGTTTTTCTTTGGTTGCAATTATTCTACAGAGGAAATGATGAAAGAGCTAGGTCTAAAAGAATGCAGATCTATGTTACACTGCTTAAACAAATGGCTCCAGAACATCTTCTGGCAACACTCGCAAAGTTATGTGCAGAGGTCCTCGCAGCTGCTTCTGATGGAATGCTCAACATAGAAGATGTCACTGGTCAGTCAGTGCTACAGGTAACATCCAATCTAGCTGGCCCTTTTTCTGTTGCGATCGATGAGTTCTTACCCTTTTGTCTCTCGGTGTAGGATGCGTTTCAGATCTTGGCGTGCAAAGAGATCCGTTTATCAGTTTCCAGAGGATCTTCGTCTGAGACAATGGAGATGGAAGATGAAGGTGGAGATTCCAATGCAGCGGCCGCAAAAGGAAGAGCCATAACGCAAGCTGTTAGAAAAGGTTTGATTCAGAACACGATTCCAATCTTCATTGAACTCAAGAGGCTATTGGAGAGCAAAAACAGTCCTCTCACAGGTTCCCTCATGGACTGCCTCCGTGTCCTCCTCAAAGACTACAAGAACGAGATCGAGGAAATGCTCGTCGCTGATAAGCAGCTTCAGAAAGAGCTCGTTTACGATATGCAGAAGCACGAGGCTGCAAAGGCAAGGTCCATGGCTAACCAAGGGGTTGCTTGTGGGACAAGTCATAGAAGCGGTGAACCAGAGCAATCAACAGCAGCAGCAGCAAGCGAGGAGAATGTTAAGGATTCGGGATTGGAATCGAGAGTGGTTTCTGCGGCTGCTGACGCGGTGGCGGCCAAAGCGGCTAGGTCGGTGCTGAGAGAAGTGAACTGTGGAGCCGCCACGCCGCCTCTGAGCGCAATGAGCGTACCGAAGCTAAGGTCGAGCCGTGGAGGTAATCAGAGTGGTCGACCATCAGCTGATGTGCTGGAGTCTCTGAGAAGAAGACCAACTTTCATGTCTGAAGAGGATAATTAGATTGAGATACTAGAAGCAGCTTTTTGTTGTAATTAATGTGTATTATGTATGCTTAAAAACGAATGTAACAAGTTTCGCATGTTCTTCTCACCTAGTTAAGGTTATTTAGGATAATTAAAATTGTTAAAAGTGAGTTTATATATAAAATCCCAAATATTTGATTGATTGATTAAACATTAATTACTAAAAAAATCCTATTTATTTGAAAAATAGAAAAAATGGAAAAAAAAATCATATATATGCATGTATAACTGATTATATATTTTAATAAAATAATATTTTAAGAAATTAATTGTAAAATTAATTTCAATTCATTAAAAGAACTTATATAATTGATTTTATGAAAATTAAACATGTTACATAAGAAAAATAATTTTCAAATAATATTATAAACACTTAAAATATATATTTTTGTTATTTAAAAAACTATAATAATTAAAAATATATATTAATAATGATAATTTACCATAATAATTTTAGTTAATTAAAAGTATCTACGTAATTGATATTTATGAGATGAAATGTAAGTGTTGTATGTAGTAAATTAACTTTTAAAATAATATTATGAATATTTTTGTTTTTTATATTTTAATTTTATTTTCTTTTGTTATTTTTAAAGTTAGGTTTTTAAAAAAATATTCTAGTTTTTTTTTTAATTGAAATTTTATTAAAAATAATATCACCATCCTAGCAAAAATATTTATTTTATTTTATAGTTTTCGGTGCAATAAATGGTAAAATTGGAGTGAGATATGTAAATATAAGAGCAACTTTATTTCTTTTATTTTGGGTGCAAATCTCAACATTATTTCAAAGACAACCATTACTAGTAGTTCAGTCTATCTCTTTCTCTCTGTAAACCCTAACCCAAAATACGATGCCGGCTGCGACGACGGAGATCAAACCAATTGAACCTCAGTCACTAAAAAAGCTCAGCATCAAATCCCTAAAACGAGCACTCGATCTCTTCTCCCCGTTCATAGCCAATTCGCTCCTCCTGATGCGGAAGCGTTAGTCTACGATAAGATAATTGTGCTGATTTTGAAAGATATTAATATGTTTCACCGCGGCTAATTGGGATTTATCATTTAATCAGAATGAATACCACAACTCATAATCACATAAACCTTTGTTATAACTATATGTAGGGCTCCACCTCATTCTTCATATACGAGTGAAAATGTAATCATTCATGCACTTCATTGGTTCATGTGATTATGAGCTGTGGTATTCATTCTGATTAAATGATAGAATTTACTCGGGTAATTATTTGGTGAATGGTGATGCTCATGATAACTGATGACCATGTTGAACCATCATAGCTCACCGAATTTATTACCTGTTTGGATCTAACTTCAAGCCAATGTTATTAGAAACAGCTGCCAAAGCTTCTTCCCATTTCTTGATCCTGTCAAGCTCACTCCGATATGTCCACTTCAGATGCCTGAACTTGTCGTCCGCTATTTTGGAAAAGTCCTTGATAAACCTCCGGTAGAAACCAGCGTGACCCAAAAAACTGCGAATTCCTTTGACAGATGTTGGCGGTTGCAAGCTCATCATGACCTCTATCTTTGCCTTATCCACCTCGATACCCTGCTCTGAGATTCGAAACGTTGTGGGTCAAATTAATGAAAGCATATTTGGAAGATTCAGAGACATCAATCCATTATCAGTAATCTAATTACCAAGAGCACTTATGCAGACAATTACTATTTTAAGTGCAGTTTTATCTTCAAAGAAGATAATTTTCCAGTTTGAAATTAATTATTATTATTTTATTGGATACCCCAATGGCCTAATACGTTCTGAATGAGAAGCAACAAAGATCAGAATACAAGCTAGCAGCCTCTTAATACTTCATATTTTCAGGTGAGACGGATGAGTAGTATTTAAATGTACAAGAAAACAAAATCTTATCGTTTTGAGGAAAGCCTTAAGTATTGAAACGCATATCTGTGATATTAATTTACTTATCTGACTTAACTACAATTTCGTACGGAATTATGCTTATAAAAAATCATAGTTTAATACTTCTGGACGCTTGATCTTCTTTCCCTGCAATTCAAAGTACCCATCTTTTCATTCAAATTAGTAAACTTTCGAAACACAATTCTCAGGAACACCGACTTCAAAGCATCATCGACTCAACAATCTAAACTTTCCTCCATGAGAACAGAATTAGTTAAAGGAACTATAACGCCCCAACCGCCCCTACCAGTGGACCCCCATGTCCTCTCACTAGGCCCATGGGCCGGCCCACCCCTGTCCGACGGTCGAAACGTTAACCGGGAGGCTTGAAATTCATGATATACTGACTCTGCAATCACCACGTGACCATTCCCCGTGTTTTGGCCTCACTCACACGGTACCGCGAATGACTTCCCGGTAGGTGATAGAATAATGGGAGGCAGCAAAGACATACGTTCAATATTCGGTTCATATCTTCTTAACTACGAGGCTTCTATGCATAAAACCACTTTGAGAATGTGCTCAGCTCAAATACGAAGCTCCTCGTAGAAGAATCAGCTCAAACAGAGTTCAGATGAAGGAGTTATGTCATTTTCAAATTGGGTGATTCCAATCATACGCGAATTGAGACCTGCGACCATTCAGTGAAGAATTCCGACCAAACCAGGTTGAATTAAGCTACAGGACCAATTGTTCTACAATCATGGTCCATCAGAGAAGCTAGCAAAGTGGATTCAGCCCAATTCTACAAGGTCAGGCGTGGACTGAAGACAAAGAGACAATTGAACTGAAGAGTCATTCAAACAAGTGTTTAATGTAGTCAAAGTCTATGGTCTTTGTTCTAGTTTCTAGGTTGCATTGTTTTTAACACATTTATCCTAGTTTTTAACACAATTGTAACCTATTTAAGCACCATTTCGTGAAAGGAATAAAAATAAGCATTTTTGTTATTTTTGGAACTATTTGAGAGGTTATCTCATTTTCTGGTCATGATGGGTTACATCATTGATCAAATCCTCTTTGTCGTCTAGGTGCGTCATATCCTAGGACATTGAGTGGGTATACCAAGGGTCTTCTGCAACCCTTGACGCTCCCTTCGATCCACTTCGATCCGTCTTGGTGCGTCATATCCAAGGGATCAACCGGTATATCAGAAGTCTTCCGCAGCTTCTGTGCGACCATTCGCTCCACATCCTTTGATCTTTGAGACTTCACGGTTTCTTGGATGCAAAGCTTATCCAATTCCAACTTAGAGTGCATAATCCTTGGGAGATTTTCCATCATTTGGTATCAGAGCACCACTCTAAGTTTGGTTTTTATCTTTCTATCAATTTTCTCATCTTTTCAACTTCTTTCATTCATCTTCTCTTCTTTTCATCTTCTATTTCTATTTTATTTTTATTTCTATCATTTGAAAAAAAAAAAAAAGAAGTAGAAATTGGTTTGTGTCTACTCTTCCTTTAGATAGACCAGATTTGAGGGCAAATCTTTTTTTTAAGAGGAGGGGAATGATAGAATAATGGGAGGCAGCAAAGACATACGTTCAATTTTCGGTTCATATCTTCTTAACCACGAGGCTTCTATGCATAAAACCACTTTGAGAATGTGCTCAGCTCAAATACGAAGCTCCTCGAAGAAGAATCAGCTCAAACAGAGTTCAGATGAAGGAGTTATGCCATTTTCAAATTGGGTGATTCCAATCATACGCGAATTGAGACCTGCGACCATTCAGTGAAGAATTCCGACCAAACCAGGTTGAATTAAGCTACAGGACCAATTGTTCTACAATCATGGTCCATCAGAGAAGCTAGCAAAGTGGATTCAGCCCAATTCTACAAGGTCAGGCGTGGCCTGAAGACAAAGAGACAATTGAACTGAAGAGTCATTCAAACAAGTGTTTAATGTAGTCAAAGTCTATAGTCTTTGTTCTAGTTTCTAGGTTGCATTGTTTTTAACACATTTATCCTAGTTTTTAACACAATTGTAACCTATTTAAGCACCAATTCGTGCAACGAATAAAAACAAGTTTTTTGTTATTTTTGGAACTATTTGAGAGGTTATCTCATTTTCTGGTCATGATGGGTTACATCATTGATCAAATCCTCTTTGTCGTCTAGGTGCGTCATATCCTAGGACATTGAGTGGGTATACCAAGAGTCTTCCGCAACCCTTGACGCTCCCTTCGATCCACTTCGATCCGTCTTGGTGCGTCATATCCAAGGGATCAACCGGTATATCAGAAGTCTTCCGCAGCTTCTGTGCGACCATTCACTCCACATCCTTTGATCTTTGAGACTTCACGGTTTCTTGGATACAAAGCTTATCCAATTCAAACTTAGAGTGCATAATCCTTGGGAGATTTTCCATCAGTAGGTCACCCATCCTTTGACTACTCCAGTTCAAACACGCTTAACTCTGGAGTTTTCTCTGGATGTGCAACCGAAAAGGTAAGTGCACTTTGGTGACATAGGTAGCCAAATCAATTCTTTTAACCTCTCCACATATACCAGAAATCGGGATGTTACAATTCACCCCCACTCAAAGAGTGCAACGTCCTCGTTGCACACCAGGACCAGTCCCTAAGACGCCTCCCAGGTCAGCACTGGGACGGCTAACCGGCTCTGATACCACTTATAACGCCCCAACCGCCCCTACCAGTGGGCCCCCATGTCCTCTCACTTGGCCCATGGGTCGGCCCACCCTTGTCCGACGGTCGAAACGTTAACCGGGAGGCTTGAAATTCATGATATACTGACCCTGCAATCACCACGTGACCGTTCCCCGTATTTTGGCCTCACTCACACGGTACCGCGAATGACTTCCTGGTAGGTCACCCATCCTTTGACTACTCCAGCTCAAGCACGCTTAACTCTGGAGTTTTCTCTGGATGTGCAACCGAAAAGGTAAGTGCACTTTGGTGACATAGGTAGCTAAATCAATTCTTTTAACCTCTTCACATATACCAGAAATCGGGATGTTACAGGAACCAACTTTATCCATTGATAAGTTCTTCACACGATGAAAGTAAGCTGCTGGTAACAGAACAATTAGCGACAAAAAACATTGCAGAACAACCTGAATCTCAGTCTCCTCTTTCATCCACAAATTCAATCACTACTAAAGATGATTGAGTCTCGACTTATCCATTGAAACAAGCAAGAAAAATTTCTGCCATTATTTAAAATTTACCTTGTTTGCAAATGATAAACATTATGAGTCTCATGATGATCAGAAAAAGAACTTCATGTCCCCAAATGCATAAAACAGAATTTTAAAGAGTAAGATTGCTCATAACAATTAAATTCACTAGAAATATGCATTGTGAGACACCTAAATTAGGAATGAGAAGCATAAATGTCATGTTTCTCACTCATTGGGAGAAACTGTTAATCAACCAAATCCAATATACCAAAAAAAAGAATCTGAAACTGAATTGAGTCCAATGAAGATCAGAAAATTAACTTCATATCCCCAAATGCATCAAACATAATTTTTAAAGAGTAAGAATGGTCATAACAATGAATACCACTAGAAATATGCATTGTGGGACACCTAAATAAGGTACATAAACGAAAGAAGGTTTATGGAAGTTTTTAATGACCGAAAATATTATATAACTTAATTTGAATCTTCAATAGACCAGTGCAAGATATGATGTCATTATGATCAAGTGACCATGATAAGACCGGTCAATCAATTTTTTTCACTGGAAATTTGTTTATTGATACTCCTGAACGATTTTTTTTTGTTTTTTATGTTGTGATATTTCATCCCCTGCACTTATCTTTTTACTCAAAACTTTTTCTCTCATCTCCGACAATTGACAATACTACACAGAATAATTCTAAGAAGAGAAACCACAGATCTGATAGTAAAGATTGTGCTGATTTTTTTTTTTTTTTTGTCTCACTCTCTAATTCTCGTCCAAAATAAATCTGATGTTGTGGAATCCCAAAATGAAAGGATCAACGTGTTTGACAGACTATTAAGGAAGTGCACAACTAAGAAACATATCTAAAAGTCTAAAAACGTAAGCTTTCTTTTTATGTATTTTTCCATCTTCTCAAAACAGAATTTTAAAGAGTAAGAATGGTCTTGCATAAACCTTTTTAACTTGTAATGCTCTGTAATCTGCAGGCCCGGTTTCATCCCCTGTTTCGGATATCCCTCCATTTCCATCGGTGGCTCTGCCTCCGCCTACACCGAGCGTCGTACCTCCTAGAAATGCTTCTAACAATCACAAGCCTCCTATAGAAAAGCCTGTTGCTCCTGGTATAGTACCATGTTTTTCTCGCCCCTTACTCTATATATGTTTCGGTTTTTATATAGCATAATTTCATTTGTGGTCTCTGAATCAGTTGCATCTCCACCAACAAAACATAATAGGTGATCAAATGAAAATGTATATTAAAACAGAATTAACTCCCCCAAATAATTATAAAGGGTGGTCATAAGCGAATTACTAATGCACCTAGATGCGGCTATATGGTACTATATACCAACATTGAGTGCGGTAATATTTTTATGACTATTTCTGCTGGTCTATTTGATTTTAAAGAATACGTCGACTTCACCGATCCAGTTACTTAGGCATAGTTAATTTTCATTTTCTGGTTTCTAGTAGTATTCATTGTTATTATCATGTTTACTTTTTAAACGACTTTTAGGAGTTCAATAAATCAGATAATTTCAATGTTCAAAAGAATACAAACTATTTACCAAAAGGAATCATAAATGATCATTGGAATCATAACCCTATATTTACATGATGTAACAGAGGCATAAAGATTAAATTGTTTTTGTTAAAGTGAATCCTGTTCCGGTCTCAACGCTTTCATTTGCTGTAAACAATCATTCTAATGTAATGCACTTGGCAATCGACAAAGGATCTGGTTCTTTTGAAGTATGGAAGTGTGAAATATCTACCAGAAACTTTGAACAAGTTGCTTCAACTAATGCTCATGACCAAGTAGTAAGTCTTCATTCTTTTGCTATAAACCTTTTATTGAATGCAATATATGGATTCGATTAATTGATATCTATCTCAATGTCTTTAAGGTTACAGGTTTAGCTTGGTCATATGACTAATATTGGATTAGCACAAAATAAAATATGCTAAGTGAAGAATGAGATGTTTGGTGTTGCCTTATCTCTTTACCAAACTTTCTCTACCTATAATGATTGGTATTGTAAAGAATCTCCAAACAAGTTTCAAAAGACATAATCAATTGTATTCTCTTTACACAAGTCAAATTGACTTAGATCGATGACCTGGCTCAACCAAGATCCTGAATCGAGTTCTGGTTCGGATAGTTTAGAGGTAAGAGCAGATGTACACTGATCTTATGAGCTTATTAGATTTAGTTGATTAACGATGTCTTCCAATGAATGAGAAACAAGGTATTTGACTGGTGGCAGATTGAAAAAAGCCATAAAGGCTATATAAGGGGGTAGGCATACTGTAACACCCGTGGTCGGCGTTTTAGTCCGGGTCGATCAAGGGTGATGGCCGAAATGAGCAGCTGTAGCTCGGGAGTTAACTCAGGTCAGCTGAAGTGAGCTGTTTAGCTCAGTCCACAACTTTCGGCCACACTGACGGTTAATTGGACCGAACGGTTCCCGCGGGACGGCCGACCAGGTCGGGGTCGTGTTGGTCAGACGGTCGAGCTAAGTAACGATAGCTTGTGATCCAAGTGGAGACCTTAAGGATGGGACAGCTGAGCTGAGTGTGGACTGAGGCGGTTGTAGGCCAAACAGGCCGCGTGTTCGATGTGGTACGGGAAAACGGTTACCAGGACGCGTGCGACAAAAGTCGCGCTGGACGACGTCCAAGCGCGGGGTAGTTAAGGACGCACACAGGACGGTTACCGGACGGTTGTAACGACCCCAAACTGCCCGAACGGTTGTGGAAAAGTTTCGCCGAGCGCGGGGCAACAGTTTATGTCTTACGCCGAGTAACAGACACGTGGGAATGGTTCTGGACGGTTTTGATAGGGCAAAACTCGTGGGAACGGTTCTGGACGGTTTTGATGGGGCAAAACTGAGTAACCGTCCGATATAAAGATTATTATCGGGTAAAGAACAGGGAACGACAGGGTTCGGTCGGGGAAAAAGAGATAGACAAATAATCCGAGAGCGAAAAGAGAGATTTTGCTCGAGAGAACTAAAAAATGACCGAGACTAGAGAAGATCGTCCGGGTTTCGCTGTGTCGCGATGGTCTGTGCGTGAGTACGAGCGATTCTGTGCGAATCGTAGGAGTTACTGGGGCGATAAACGGTTACTATCGGGAAAACGTTTGGAAAGGACGTGCGAGGGCAAAAGATGGAGATTTGCTCGAGGGAAATTCGGTATACCCAAGAGTGACAAGGCTTGATCGTGCTTTTGGCTTGCCGTTACCGAGCCAAACGTTCGTATGCACGACGCAATTGGAATTCGTCAGTTTGACTGGAGCGATGGGTGATTTCCATCGGGGAAGAATGCCGTACATGGAAGACTGAGCAGTTCCGAGAGGGATTTCTCGAGTAAAAGGTTTGTCGGTTAGTGGAGACCGAGACAGTACGTTCGTGGAACGGCCGGACTGGGGCAATCGTCGGATCGGCTGGAGCAAAGGATGATTATCATCCGGCGAAACGCGGATATAAGTTAGATGAGCATTCGTGGAAGAGATTGCTCGGTGAAACGGTTATACGGTTGGCGTTGTCCGAGACAGCATATTCCGCGGGATGTCGGAATGGGGCAAAGGGTTGATTGGTCGGGGCAAAGGAGGAGAACTGTCGGGTAAAAACATTAAGACTGGGCTTGGAGCGATCGGGAAGGAGATTGCTCGGCAGGATCTGTAGATCGGTGGGATGGCTGGTGATAGCCGTGGATGTGCGATCGGAGAAGGAACATGATGGGGAGATTAGTGGATCTGCCGGGAAGTTCTGTGGAGCCAGGCGTGTAGACGCGACTGTGTGTTCTGATCGTGAGAACTGCGGTTCAAACGATAACTGTCGGATGGTTCTGTGGTTGGTAACTGACGCAGTTCACCAGAAGAGCCAGACGTGACTGTGGACGGGTTGGGTCGTGGATCCGTACCATCTTTCCTTTGTTACTTGAGTCATGTGGGGATGGTTGGCTGAGTGACTTAGTAACAAGGCGAGTTGGTGCTGCGGATTGTCGGATAGCATGCATGAAGGATGTGGCGCGGCGTGGAGCATGACCGGACGTGGAGTCTCGTCAACACTCTCGTGGATCATGGAGCCGGCCACAGCACGGGTTAACCGATATCTGCCTAAATCTAAGGTAATCATTAATTAGCCAGGTCTTACTTTCCGCTGCGTAGACTGGCTAGGTTGAATGGTTAGCCTGACTGGTTAGGATGCTGGTTAGCTGGAATAGATCGGAATGTTCTGTGAGTTAAAGAATCCAGGTCGGATTCTAGACGTGATAGAATTGTCTTAAAGGATGGAAAAAGGCTAAAAAATATTCTAAGTATGGGAAATTCTGGCATGACCTGAGTCCGTTCGACCGCGGTCGGGGATTATCAGGTTGGTGTGTTTCAAGTAGGTATCAGAGCATCGTCGGTTCTAGGACAGAGTCATGGGTGGAAATGAGCTTGTCCAGACTGATTGAACGCGGTAAGTGCTAAGGGAAAGCATAGAGAATCTATTAAGTTAGTTGATCCGGGAGTGATCAAGTCAGGAATGACCAGTAGGGCAGTCAACGAGCGTGATGCCTTCTCGGGAGAGTAGTCTGAGAAATGGATCATTCCGGGTAATGATCAGGTTGTTGGATGAAATGTGTAAGATTAACCAGAATGGTTATTCTTATCTGAGCTAAGTCCGCGGATGACTTAGTGTTAAGCTAGTCAATGGATCCTGATTTCAAGTGCGGAAATGGAATGATTGACTTGGAGTTTCTGGAGCTCAAAGGGATGTGGGTGGTGTAATGGAAAGCTTCAGCTCAAAGGATTGTTGAGCAAAGAGGAGTCGGAAATAGTAATCAAGAGACTAAGGTGAACAAGTGATGATGGCTAAGTCGGATTGAGCCTCGCGTCAGATGGTGCGTTTACGGTGGCATGACCGCTAAAGCTTATCAGGACTGTAGATGTTGGCTCGGCGACTCGAGATGATCAGGATGATCAAACGCATGTCGGATACACATGCTTATAGACTGACTGGTTATTACTGGATGCAAAGGGTATAAGGCAAAGGATGGCCGAGATAAGTTATGGAACATTCAGAAAGGTGTACTAACTGTTCCGGGAAATGTTAAGGGCTAGTTTCTTGGAATTGGTACATGAAGCCTCACTAAGGAATGAGTGATTCGTGAGGAAATACTGTTTTTGTAGCAGGGTTAATGAATGTGGAGTTAGACAGAACTAACATTCAGGAATAATGCCTTTAAACGTTTGATGGAGATCGGATGTACATAAGGCAAAGGAAGAAAGGACAAGTTGGTCCGGAAATGCGGGAATGTGGAGTTAGAGAAAACTCGGGTAACGTCTTGGAATGGCTTGGTGGTAATCAAGCATTCTTAAGCAAAGAAAGGACAAGAAGTCCAAGAGTTAAACTGTAAGTTCCTTGAATTTAAATGTAACTGGAATGGCCGGGAATATGGCCGGGGACGTGGTTACGTTCGGAACTGGAATGGCCGGGGACGTGGTTACGTCCGGAACTGGAATGGCCGGGAATATGGCCGAGGACATGGATTTGTCCGGAACTGGAATGGCCGGGAATATGGCCAAGGACATGGATTTGTCTGGAACGGGAACGGCCGGGAATGTGGCCGGGAACGTGGATGTGTCCGGAACCGGGACGGCCAGGGGTGTCGCCGGGACCGGGGACATTCTGAATGCAGCTAGTGTGCTGAATGCTGCGAGTCAAATGGCTGCGGCTTCTGTGGGTGCTAGTAATAGTAGCACGACTGGTGTGGAACCTGATACCACGACTGCGGTCGAAACTGGTACATAAGGGCTGTATGCCGATATGAGTAAGCTTGATCATTATAGTAGTCAAATTCGTTCCATGAGTTGAGACCGATAGGAACAAGAGATTAGGGGTCAGGTGTACTCGCCAAAGACTTGTTTGATGGTGAAGAAACTGCTCGGAAGTAATTGATACTATAGATGATGGAGTTAGAGTCTGTATGAGACTGTAAGGATGATAGGACCTTGGGGACGTGAAAGTTTGCCAAGGCCTAACTGTACTGACGTCTGTGGAAATCGGAGAATTTTCCAGGACGTAACTGAGATGATGTCTGTGGGAACTGGAGAGTTGCTAAGACATAACTGTACTAGTGCCTGAGAGAACCTGACGGTTGCCAAGACATAACTGTACTAGTGCCTGAGAGAACCTGACGGTTGCCAAGGCATAACTGTGATTGCGCCAGTGGGAACTTGGTAAGTTTGCCACTGCGTGTCTGTGAGTGCGACCTTAGGAGCCAATGGGTTGGCTAAGGCGCATCTGAGAGAACGTCCGTGGGGACTCGAGAGTTTGCCAAGGCGTGTCTGTGAAAAATGCTTGTGGAGATCGGCACGTTTGCCAAGGCATAAGGGATGGTGCTGCGCGTGGGGAATCAGAGGATTTGCCAAGGCAGGATTGATTGACTGAGCTGGTACGTCATTCTTGGTAACGGGTAGTAGTTCGCCAAGATGATGTTTCCAGGAGTAAGTACAGTAAGGGATCAAAGGGTGTGATCCGGGAAGGAATGTCCGGTTGGATCAGGAGTGATCCAAAGGAATGTAGGTAAGGGTCAGATTGATCAAAAGAATTTGTAAGGATCGGAAATGATCCATGAACGTGACTGGGTCAGTAATGGACCGAGAGAAATTTATAAGGATTGAGAAGGATCCGAAATTGTTAATGAGGATTGAGTGACTGATCCGGGAAAGGATGTCTGTACGGATCAAGATCGATCCGGGATGGGTGAAGGGATCAGGGATGATACGGAGATGTAGATAGGATGGGTTATGATCCGTGAAAAGTGTATAAGGATCAGGAAAGATCCAGACACTATCTGTGAGGTATAAGGATCGGGAAAGATTTAGGTAATGTTGTAAGTCTAAAGAATCAGGTGCGATCCACAAGAGACTGAAGGACCAAGAGTGATCCATAGGGAACTGATAAGGATCAGGAAGGTGATCCGAGGCATTCTGATAAGGATCAGGAAGGTGATCCGAGGTATTCTTATAAGGATCAGGAATGATTCGTACAATGCAAGTTATTCACTGGGTTATGGTAGCGAGCTCTGTGCAACGGTAATCAAGGCAGTATGAGATGTTGCACTTAGTAACTTGGGATTAGTTGCTAGAGCACTTCTATGGCCAAAGCGGATCCGCGGTTGCATGAGCTACCAATACTGATAAGTCGGGAGATAAAAGTTAGGCATCTTAGCACTCGGAGCTCGTCCATGCTAAGGGGTGATTTGGGCTCTGTAAGTGAGCGTTCTGAAACAAGGAGTTGAGGTGAAACGGTTTGTGTGATTGGAAATCTGGTGGTGTTGCTAAGGCATGACGGGATCAGGAGATGGTCAAGTCGAGAAGGGACTAAGACCAAGTTACTGGATCAAGTCTAAGGACTAAGATCAACTGTTTGGACCGTGTATATGAAGGAGTCTAGAAATGACTAAGGTCAGGAATTTGGAGTTGAGCCATTGGGTGATTTGGATCTGGTGAAATGACCCATGAAATCCAAGTAAGGTAGTGAGTGTTACTTCGAGAGTTGAGGTAAATGGGGGCAAAACGGGTGGAAGACAAGTGCTCTTGCCAACGTTTGTGCGTCAGATAACCAAGAGATTGCTCGGAAGTAAGAACTACTATGCTTAATGGGTTGCCGTTGGGATTATGGCTACGAGTCTGCGGTATGGTCAGAAAGAATGAGGAGAAATCTGGATAATGGCAGAGGCCGAGTAACATCCGAGCAGGTGTATGCACGGAAGTCTGAGAAGTGGGCTAAGAGATAGAACAAGGTTCTATTAACTGAGGAATTCAAGGACGAATTCACTCCTAGTGGGGGAGTGTTGTAACACCCGTGGTCGGCGTTTTAGTCCGGGTCGATCAAGGGTGATGGCCGAAATGAGCAGCTGTAGCTCGGGAGTTAGCTCAGGTCAGCTGAAGTGAGCTGTTTAGCTCAGTCCGCAACTTTCGGCCACACTGACGGTTAATCGGACTGAATAGTTCCCGCGGGACGGCCGGCCAGGTCGGGGTCGTGTTGGTCGGACGGTCGAGCTAAGTAACGATAGCTTGTGATCCAAGTGGAGACCTTAAGGATGGGACAGCTGAGCTGAGTGTGGACTGAGGCGGTTGTAGGCCAAACAGGCCGCATGTTCGATGTGGTACGGGAAAACGGTTACCAGGATGCGTGCGACAAAAGTCGCGCTGGACGACGTCCAAGCGCGGGGTAGTTAAGGACGCGCGCAGGACGGTTACTGGACGGTTGTAACGACCCCAAACTGCCCGAACGGTTGTGGAAAAGTTGCGCCGAGCGCGGGGCAGCAGTTTATGTCTTACGCCGAGTAACAGACACGTGGGAACGGTTCTGGACGGTTTTGATGGGGTAAAACTCGTGGGAACGGTTCTGGACGGTTTTGTTGGGGCAAAACTGAGTAACCGTCCGATATAAGGATTATTATCGGGTAAAGAACAGGGAACGACAGGGTTCGGTCGGGGAAAAAGAGATAGACAAATAATCCGAGAGCGAAAAGAGAGATTTTGCTCGAGTGAACTCAAAAATGACCGAGACTAGAGAAGATCGTCCGGGTTTCGCTGTGTCGCGATGGTCTGTGCGTGAGTACGAGCGATTCTGTGCGAATCGTAGGAGTTACTGGGCCGATAAACGGTTACTATCGGGAAAACGTTCGGAAAGGACGTGCGAGGGCAAAAGATGGAGATTTGCTCGAGGGAAATTCGGTATACCCGAGAGTGACAAGGCTTGATCGTGTTTTTGGCTTGCCGTTACCGAGCCAAACGTTGGTGTGCACGACGCGATTGGAATTCGTCGGTTTGACTGGAGCGATGGCTGATTTCCATCGGGGAAGAGTGCCGTACAGGGAAGACTGAGCAGTTCCGAGAGGGATTGCTCGAGTAAAAGGTTAGTCGGTTAGTGGAGACCGAGACAGTACGTTCGTGGAACGGCCGGACTGGGGCAATCGTCGGATCGGCTGGAGCAAAGGATGATTATCGTCCGGCGAAACGCAGATATAAGTTAGATGAGCATTCGTGGAAGAGCTTGCTCGGTGAAACGGTTATACGGTTGGCGTTGTCCGAGACAGCATATTCCGCGGGATGTCGGAATGGGGCAAAGGGTGGATTGGCCGGGGCAAAGGAGGAGAACTGTCGGGTAAAAACATTAAGACTGGGCTTGGAGCGATCGGGAAGGAGATTGCTCGGGAGGATCTGTAGATCGGTAGGATGGCTGGTGATAGCCGTGGATGTGCGATCGGAGAAGGAACATGATGGGGAGATTAGTGGATCTGCCGGGAAGTTCTGTGGAGCCAGGCGTGTAGACGCGACTGTGTGTTCTGATCGTGAAAACTGCGGTTCAAACGATAACTGTCGGATGGTTCTGTGGTTGGTAACTGACGTGGTTCACTGGAAGAGCCAGACGTGACTGTGGACGGGTTGGGTCGTGGGGATGGTTGGCTGAGTGACTTAGTTACAAGGCGAGTTGCTGCTGCGGATTGTCGGATAGCATGCATGAAGGATGTGGCGCGGCGTGGAGCATGATCGGACGTGGAGTCTCGTCAACACTCTCGTGGATCATGGAGCCGGCCACAGCACGGGTTAACCGATATCTGCCTAAGGCTAAGGTAATCATTAATTAGCCAGGTCTTACTTTCCGCTGCGTAGACTGGCCAGGTTGAATGGTTAGCCTGACTGGTTAGGATGCTGGTTAGCTGGAATAGATCGGAATGTTCTGTGAGTTAAAGAATCCAGGTCGGATTCTAGACGTGATAGAATTGTCTTAAAGGATGGAAAAAGGCTAAAAATTATTCTAAGTATGGGAAATTCTGGCATGACCTGAGTCCGTTCAACCGCGGTCGGGGATTATCGGGTTGGGTGTTTCACATACCCTCAAGGGGCGACGGGCTGGGTGGGTAAGGGTTGGTTGCATTAATGAATCTTGTGATGGATTCATCCCACCAAATATCAATTTGGGGACATGATGTTCCTTTTATAATCTTCATGGGACTCATTTTAGTCTCAGATTCCTCTTTTTGGTCTATGAGATTTATGTTATTAACGGTGTCTTCCAATGAATGAGAAATCTGAAATTCTTTTCTAACCTCATTTAGGTGTTTATGCTCCTCAAAATGCATATTTCTAGTGGTACTCTTTGTTGACGTTCTTGAATCAATGTATTGATGAACGGAACGTTCATGATGTGTTTCTCCGGGAGGCGGAGACGGATGAGGATATCCGGTGACCGATAAGTAGGGGACACCATGAAACTTGCTCTGTTTTTGTTCTTCTTTGTGACTCATTTTCTCTCCCTCTCCGGATATGAGATAGAGTCTAGTAGAGAACTCAGCTTCAAAACTGCCATGAAAGCAGATCTTGTCATTGCAGGATCAGCAGTTTGTGCTACATGGATAGGTAAGTCTTCAAATGTGATCTTGAATCTCGAGTTTATGACCAATGAGAATGTGTCTACTGATTCTTTGACATCACTACTTTCACGAACATATATTGACTTTAGAAAAGTGTAGTAGCTCATTCATTCTTCAACTATAGTACTGGAAGATGCATCTTATAATTGTAAGTTCTCATGTAGGCGCATGCTCGTTATAGATTGTTTTCTAGTGGTGTTGCTCATCAAAAACCTTGTGATAATTCATGCATCACTTGTGGACAAACAATTGAAGTTCTTTAATAGTTACATATGTATTTTTATGACGTGAACAAATCATTGGCCAGTTTAACTAGCAAATCATATGTAGGGACGTAAGAAATAATTAATGTGTGATTTTCCCTTCAATCTGAAACGGTGAAGATATTGGACGTTGTGATATACAGAAAGGAAATAAAAAATGCAACACTGAAACTATTAACTAAAGCATGACAATAAGCATACTTGTTGTCATATTTGATATAGCATTAATTTATCTTTTAGTGATTCAGCTTGTCTATTTGTGAATGTTTTCAATAAAACTCACGGGTGCTTTAATTAAAATTGACTGTTAACTATACATTGATAAAACAAGGTGTAATTGGATGACTAATGCACGACAAGCAGAAGCTGCGTCTGCGCTTCTAGCAAGAGCTTCGTTTTGGAACAGATCCCCCAAGGCCAAAGTCGCTAGTAACCGTGCTTGTTGCGTTTGTGTCTGCGGGTCTAAGAGGTATTGTGATAAGGGCAAGATTGCCCTCTTTGACTTTTATTGTGTCTTGTCTTACAAGTTGTGGGAATCCTAAATGAGGACTGAGAAGCATATATTCTTGTTCCTCCCTCATTGTGAGACACCGTTAATCAACCAAATCAAATAGACCAAAAGAAGAATCTGAAACTGAAATAGGTCCCATGAAGATCAGAAAAGGAACATCATGTCCCTGAATGCTTAAAACATAATTTTAAAGAGTAAGAATGGTCATAACGATGAGTACCACAAGAAATATGCATCGTGGAACTCTTAAATGAGGAATGAGAAGCATACATACCTTGTTTCTCAATCATTGGGAGACATCGTTAATAATATGAATGAGAAACAAGGTATTTATGCATCTCATTCTTCATATAGTTGTCACACAATGCCTATTTCTAGTGGTATTCATTGTTATGACCATTCATAGTCTTCAAATTTCTGTTTTATGCAATTGGGGACATGAAGTTTCTTCTGATCTTAATGAGACTCATTTTGAAGATAATATATATTTTTTTTATTGGTTCTTGATATATGCTATGTTGAATTTATGTTCAAAGCCCAGCTCCTAGACGTGCAAAATCTTTGAAGTAATAAAATTGATAGATCATTGATTGTGATCACATTACAATACACATAAGAGAATTACTAATGCACTCTCCAACTAGTTCAAATTAGAGCATATTCTTCTTTGAATTTGGGGACAAATATATTTATATCAGAAAAGTGCAATTTAATATGTCTAGCTGACGGCCAAAGTAGAGTTTCAGTTGTTTGTCATGGTTCTCTTAATTATTTATTTTTATTTCAATGGTAGGAAATCATTGAAATGTCGAGATCTATCAAAGAACTGACTGAAGTTGTAAAAAAATATACTGAAAATTCTATTAACCATATTAAAAGTAATTGTTTACTATGAAGAATAATAAGTTTAAATTATTTACCTTGTAGCTACTTAAAACATCTGAGCTAAATATTCTTCGTTTCGGATCACTCTTCCTTTTTATGACATATCTTTCATACACTGCCAGGCAGGATCAGTGACCTCGAAACGGCAGCTTTTCACAACATCAACTTGATATGCATCGCCTCTCCCACATTCACGGTGTCAAGAGTGAAAACGTCAAGCGTCAAGATCTTGTAGACAGACGACAAAGCAACACCAGTGATGGGAGCCCCAGTTTCATCAGATAGTATCACATCCAGAAACGGCTGTATGTACAGCTTGGGGTCAACGCTTTGCCAATTGCTTTGCCACGAGAAGATCTACTTACACAGTTCTTTCAAAGAATGGATAAGTGATAGGCATCATCGCTTTTAACTTGAAAGGATCTGAAAGCAAATCCGCTGCTGACCCAGAAAAGTAATGGTGAGAGAATGATGAAGCAATTGGTTTTAAAACCTTTTGAATAATCTGTCACATGAGTCATAGGAGACATTTCAACTCAAAATAGGGTTAGTTCTCAAAGGTTAGGCAACTCATGACTCTCCAATGTTTTAAATACTCTTTTTATCCCCTTATAGAGAACCAACCACCCCATATCAAAGGACACACATCCACCATATGTTCTAGTGGTATTCAGGAATGAAGATAAGAAAGAAACTTCATGTCCCAAAATGCATAAAACAGAATTTTAAAGAGTAAGAATAGACATAACAATGAATACCACTAGAAATATGCATTGTGGGACACCTAATTGAAGAATGAGAATCATAAATAATTTGTTTCTCATTCATTGGGAGACACTGTTAATCAACCAAATCCAATATACCATAAAGAGGAATCTGGAACTGAAATGCATAAAACAGAACTTTAAAGAGTAAGAATGGTTATAACAATGAATACCACTAGAATTATGCATTGTGGGACACCTAAATGAAGAATGAGAAGCATAAATACATTGAATCTCATTCAATGGGAGACACTTAATAAACCAAATCCAATATACCAAAAAGAGAAATCTGGAACAGAAAAAAGTCCAATCAAGATAAGAAACTGACTTTATGTCCCCAAATGCATAAAATAGAATTTTAAAGCGTAATAATGGTCATAACAATGAATACCACTAGAAATATGCATTCTGGGACACTTAAATGAGGAATGAGAAGTATAAATACCTTGTTCCCCATTTATTGGGAGACACTGTTAATCAACCAAATCCAATATACCAAAAACAGGAATCTGGAACTGAAATGAGTCCAATGAAGATAAGAAAATGAAATTCTTGTCCCCAAATGCATAAAGCAAGATTTTAAAGAGTATGAATGGTCATAACAATGAATGCCACTAGAAATATGCATTTTGAGACACCTGAATGAGGAATGAGAAGGATAACTACAATGTTTCTCATTCATTAGGAGACACCGTTAATCAACCAAATCTAATATACCAACAAGTGAAATCTGGAACTAAAATGAGTCCCATGAAGATCAGAAAAGAAACTTCATGTCCCCAGATGCATAAACAATAATTTTAAAGAGTACGAATGGTCGTAAAAATGAATACCACTAGAAATATACATTGTGGGACACCTAAATGAAGAATGAGAAGCATAAATACATTCTTTCTCATTCATTGGGAGACAATGTTAATCAACCAAATCAGGTAAACCAAAAACTGGAATCTGGAACTAAAATAATTCCCATGAAGATAAGAAAGAAACTTCATGTCCCAAAAGGCATAAAACAGAATTTTAAAGAGTAAGAATAGACATAACAATGAATACCACTAGAAATATGCATTGTGGGACACCTAATTGAAGAATGAGAATCATAAATAATTTGTTTCTCATTCATTGGGAGACACTGTTAATCAACCAAATCCAATATACCATAAAGAGGAATCTGGAACTGAAATGCATAAAACAGAACTTTAAAGAGTAAGAATGGTTATAACAATGAATACCACTAGAATTATGCATTGTGGAACACCTAAATGAGGAATGAGAAGCATAAATACATTGTATCTCATTCAATGGGAGACACTTAATAAACCAAATCCAATATACCAAAAAGAGGAATCTGGTACAGAAAAAAGTCCAATCAAGATAAAAAACTGACTTTATGTCCCCAAATGCATAAAATAGAATTTTAAAGCGTAATAATGGTCATAACAATGAATACCACTAGAAATATGCATTCTGGGACACTTAAATGAGGAATGAGAAGTATAAATACCTTGTTCCCCATTTATTGGGAGACACTGTTAATCAACCAAATCCAATATACCAAAAACAGGAATCTGGAACTGAAATGAGTCCAATGAAGATAAGAAAATGAACTTCTTGTCCCCAAATGCATAAAGCAAAATTTTAAAGAGTATGAATGGTCATAACAATGAATACCACTAGAAATATGCATTTTGAGACACCTAAATGAGGAATGAGAAGGATAAATACAATGTTTCTCATTCATTAGGAGACACCGTTAATCAACCAAATCTAATATACCAACAAGTGGAATCTGGAACTAAAATGAGTCCCATGAAGATCAGAAAAGAAACTTCATGTCCCCAGATGCATAAACAATAATTTTAAAGAGTACGAATGGTCGTAAAAATGAATACCACTAGAAATATACATTGTGGGACACCTAAATGAAGAATGAGAAGCATAAATACATTCTTTCTCATTCATTGGGAGACAATGTTAATCAACCAAATCAGGTAAACCAAAAACTGGAATCTGGAACTAAAATAATTCCCATGAAGATAAGAAAGAAACTTCATGTCCCATAAAGCATAAAACAGAATTTTAAAGAGTAAGAATAGACATAACAATGAATACCACTAGAATTATGCATTGTGGGACACCTAAATGAGGAATGAGAATCATAAATAATTTTTTTTTCATTCATTGGGAGACACTGTTAATCAACCAAATCCAATATACCATAAAGAGAAATCTGGAACTGAAATGCATAAAACAGAACTTTAAAGAGTAAGAATGGTTATAACAATGAATACCATTAGAATTATGCATTGTGGGACACCTAAATGAGGAATGAGAAGCATAAATACATTGTATCTCATTCAATGAGAGACACTTAATAAACCAAATCCAATATACAAAAAAAGAGGAATCTGGAACAGAAAAAAATCCAATCAAGATAAGAAAATGACTTTATGTCCCCAAATACATAAAACAGAATTTTAAAGAGTACGAATGGTCATAACAATGAATACCACTAGAAATATGCATTCTGGGACACTTAAATGAGGAATGAGAAGTATAAATAACTTGTTTCTCATTTATTGGGAGACACCGTTAATCAACCAAATTGAATATACCAAAATTAAGAGTAAAAATTAATATGGTATATTTAAACTTCACGTCTTTCATAAAGATTAATACGCAATGTCTCATTATATAAAACAATGAATTTTACAGGAGTCATAAAAAATTTCATAATAATTACTTTTGTTATAATTCCATTTCCTTTTTGTCTAAACAATTTACATTTTTAATATAATTTTGGTTTGAAAAATAATACTAAAAAACAATTTCATATTTTGAATTTGTTTTGGTGGGTAGATGAACTTGACCATTAAATGTTCAAGAAATTCACATATTAATAGAAAAACAAGGTTTTGAAAAAACTGGATGATCAACCAAATCCAATAAACCATAAAGAGGAATCTGGAACTGAAATGCATAAAACAGAACTTTAAAGAGTAAGAATGGTTATAACAATGAATACCACTAGAATTATGCATTATGGGACACCTAAATGAGGAATGAGAAGCATAAATACATTGTATCTCATTCAATGGGAGACACTTAATAAACCAAATCCAATATACCAAAAAGAGGAATCTGGAACAAGAAAAAGTCCAATCAAGATAAGAAAATGACTTTATGTCCCCAAATGCATAAAACAGAATTTTAAAGAGTACGAATGGTCATAACAATGAATACCACTAGAAATATGCATTCTGTGACACTTAAATGAAGAATGAGAAGTATAAATACATTGTTCGTCATTTATTGGGAGACACCGTTAATCAACCAAATCCAATATACCAAAAACCCTATTTTGTGTTTTTTGGACAATGAATATTGAATTAAGATGTATTGTTGTGTTGGATTTAACATTGATAATGTAGATTGAGATAATTTCACGCTCTCTGTGATACCGATTTAATAATGTATTCACCAAAGACTATAATCTGTTACAGGAGCATTTCACACTCTCTGTGATACCGATTAATTTTACAAAGGGGTATACTTTTTAGTGTCCTAAGCATAGTACGAGAATAGTTGAGACGGGTAATACTAGTGGGAGTGGTGAACCACGAAAAGTAGACATTCAAGAAATTCAAGTTAAAGTCCATTCACCTATTGTTGCACCTAAAGTAGTTGTTCCTATTAATGCATCACAATCTAATGGCTCAATAGAACAAGATAATGCTGTGCAAATCAAATTAGTTGAAGATCCACTCAGTGAATCTGTTACAATTCAATAAGAGAATAGTGTACCACAAGAACCATCAAGGTGATCTGTAAGGGAAAGAAGATCTGTCATTTCAAATGATTACATAGTTTATGTAAAATGAAACGAGTGCAGTTTTATGAAATTGTTACAACTTTGGGTTAAAACCACAATGAGTGAGACACCGTTATTTCCCCTGCAAGAACATAGAGAAGCATTAATATCTCTCTCTATGAAGAAAATGGGAACTGTTAAGACTTTACGTTTCTTCTGTTTCGTTAAATCTTCTGTTGCTATATGAATGTAGTATTATTTTTGTCGTATGCTTCATTGGAGAACTGATCAACCTGTAATAGTTTGGACCAGTTCCAAGATTATGACTAACCAACTGCTTCTATGACCGGTTCTTAAAAAATTAGGGAGCCAAACCGGGTCTATGAAAGTTTTTGAATGTTGTGGTCAAAGAGGACAATGAGTTGGCCCTTTCAGAATTAAAAAGACACACCTGACCGGAGCATTTACTCGTCCCTATGAGAGCAAAATAGAGAAATCAGGCAAAAAGTTTAAATCGGGAAAATCTGAAGCAAAACACATCTGATTGATTAAAATAAAAAAGAACACAGAAAACTTAATTCCCATATAGATGACTTCTTGAATTTGGTTTACTCATTTTTTATATTTGTAGAAAAAAATGCGTGAAACTATTATTAGAATGTACAGGAAAGTTTAGTTTCAGAAAATGAGTAAGAATTACCATACAAGGATAGAAATCACTTCTGATTTTTCTTCATATTTGGAGATGAGTGTAAGAGCATTAAATATGTTGTGAAATTAAATAGAGAAATTACCCAGAATAACTCAAATTTTATTGTTTATTACTAAAACAACATCATCAAATATTCTTGCACTAAAGTAACTCTAATTTTTTACCAAATGACAAAATACTCATATGTAAAACCAATTATTACAATATGCCATTACTATAATAATTAGAGGTTGAGGAAAATACTTTCACTCTAGATATTAAGATATAAACGGAGGAAAAAAATTATTTTTTACAGTTTCCCTTTTAAAAATCTCCAAAATTCATTAACCTATCTGTAAGTTTTTTTTTCGCCTCCACCGCTCTTTGTCTTCTTCACGAGCACTCCGGCGAATCCGCCTAAATTCCGGCGATTCACCCTTCGATTCTGACCAAACTACACCACTATCGATACCCATACACCACGCCTCAGAATTCTCGTGTCGACTACACACCGTCGCGTATTTACTGTCGCGTATTCACTATCGCGCCCTAGAACTCTCGTGGTTTGAAAACCCCTTCACTTGTTTGAAAACTTTTTCATTTGTTCAATTCAATTTCTGTGTGAATTATGTTAATGTGTTCTCTATTAATTTGTACTTTGTTTTGTTATTGTTTCTTATATCTCTGTCTCCTCTCTGTATCGTCTTGCAATTCAACAATATGAATTATGTCTCTGACTTTGTAGTAGTTTGTCTTTCGAACTGATGTGTAGTTTGTTTTTATTATTGTTTATCACATCCTCTGACTCCTAACTTCCAAAGCGATGATGTGAATTATGTATCTGTCATTGTAGTAATTTGTGAATTATGTTTGTGTATCTACGTTTCTGTGTTTCTTCTCTCTTTGTTTCTACGTTTCTTCCCTGCAATTTCTTCTTCATCTTCTTGCTGATTTCTTTTTTATTTTCTGCAGGATTAATCAAAGGTTCAATCTTCAACAATGTGAATGTGGAAAGGTTTTGACATCCTTTGATTATGACAACATAAGAAAGACAGGTCTCAAAAAAAAAAAAAAAAAAAAAAAAAAAAAAGACAGGTCTTTGAACAAACTGCAACCAAGTTTCAAGAGAAAAGAATCAAATCTTAGGATTCCAAACTCGACAGTCCAACCTCATATCTTTTGTAAGTTAACCTTTCCTTTCGTAACTAAAACTTTTTTGTTTTGTTTTGTTTTTATAACAAAAGTATCACATATTGAAAAATCAATTTGTTCAGATAACCTCTTTTCAGTTTTCATATAGTTAGCATTCTCATCTTGGAGTTGAGAAAACGTTAGTGGATTAACTCACTTTTACAGAAACTTTTGTGTTACCATAATCTCAATTTTATTTGTCTTAGCACAATTACCTGAACACCAAGAAAATATTGTACGTTCATAATGTTTTCTTAGTTGTATATTCTCTATTGATGTATGATTTGTTTTTTTATAGTTTTTTGTAGACATGGCCACATCAAGCGTGAACAAGAGATATCCTTCAAAGTTGTATGAAGAGGGAAAAGCTCCAAAGCAGGCAAAAAGTATGAATCACAATTGTCACATGTCCAATTTACAAATGTTTAACGTTGGTATTGCAATAGATGCTTGGGCTGCTGTCAAGAAGTCATCGGTGGGGGTTATTGCAAAGTTTCAAGAGCTTCCTATCACATGGTCTGCGGCTACCGTCCATTACGTCCTCACAAACCAGTTGTTTGTTCAAAGACCATATGAGATATGGTCGGTTATTGATGATCAACCCATCCGGTTTTCTTTGCATGAGTTTGAAGCGATTACTGGTCTTAATTGTGCTCCATTTGAAGAGAATGATACATGGGATGTGGACCACAGGGAATTTTGGCGAGAGATGAAAATTTCTACTTTAGAAGGTCCTTCACTCAATGATTTGCAGTTGGTGTTGGATAGATGTGGGGATTGGGATTTTGAGAAGAGGAGAATGATAGGATGGTTGGCTATTCTCTCAGTTGGAATCCTAGGCATCTCACCTTCTAGTAAGATCCCTTTAAAGCTAGCTAAAAAAGTTCTTGACCCTGAGATATTTGACAGTTATCCGTGGGGTCGAGTGGCATGTAACAGCCTTGTAGATTCAGTGAAGAAGGTTTAACAGCATCAATTGCTTGTACCTTAAGCGACTTTGCATAAGAAACACGAAGCTGCACAATAAAAACAACATTACTCATTTGTTCAAAACTCAATAATGCATGTAAGGGAAAAAAGGTCGGACCTCTAAGAGTTTTTCAACTCCACGGCTTAAAGTTGTCTTTGTTAACTGTGCATCGTTCCTCCGATCATTAAACCATTTTGTCATCATCAACCTTATTACATCTAAGAGTTGTACAATTGGCAAACTCCTCGCATCTGACAATACTTTATTAATGGATTCAGCAATATTTGAAGTGGTGATGTTGTACCTATCTCCAGGGAAATGAAAACGCGCCCACTTTCGGACATCTGCATCTTCCAAATACTTATGCAGTGCAGGATTCAATGCTTTGATTTCATTGAATGTTGTCTCGAAATCCGAGATTCTGAAAGCGTTGGCAGCTTTTTTTACCAAACGAAATGCATCACCACCCCCAAATCGTATTAGAATGTTCTTATACAGATGATATGTGCATATTCCTCTAGTGGCCATTGGATACACCCCTTCTATGGCATTCCTTATAGATTTGTGCCTGTCTGAAATAATTGCAAGACCCTCGACATCTGGAATCACATAGTTTAGCTGCCTGAAAAACCACTCCCAAGAGTCATCGTTTTCGGTGTCAACAACAGCGAAAGCTATTGGAAATATTTGAAAATTTCCATCCTGTGCTGAAGCCGTTAGTAGTGTTCCTTTGTATTTTCCCTTTAGAAATGTTCCATCAACAACGATTACCTTCCTCATGAAAGGAAAACCATTCATGCTAGCACCAAATGCTAGAAAGAGATATTTAAACCGACCTGAGCTATCAACTTCTAAACGTGCAAGTGTTCCAGGATTTGCTTTTCTAACCATGTAGATGTACTTAGGCAAGTCGGCATATCCACGCTCCGGTGAACCTCTGACCAAATTCCGTGCTTCAAAAAGTGTTCGACGAGCCTTCCAGTAATCCATGTAATTTGAAAAGAAAAAAAAATGGGTGTTCCCATTAATACCATAATAGGTTACATCAATGCATAACAAACATAAATACTCACCTTGATACCAAATCTCAGGGTCATAGCATCACCAACGTGTCGAGGCAAAACCTTTGGTCCCACACCACCAACATAATCTTTGTACAAAAGTCCAAGTATCTCTGGAGTTGCTTGCCGTGAACGGGTAGAACGCTCAGTAACAGAACATGTATGTTCCGCAACATACACACGCACAGAAAAATGAGTAGAATCACCAACTGGTGTAGCTCGAAGTCTCCATGTGCAGCCTTCTAACCAGCACTTAACAGTAAGAAGATCCGGTGTTGATCTATCAACATCAAAATCGAATTGATGTATCATTGATAAAATCTTCAGTCTCGTTTCAAGTGCTTGTTTCGACTCATATTGTTGTCCAACCACCAAAGTAAGTGAAGCCATATCAAAGGTACCGTGTGGGTTCACCACCTTTGCTTCCATGGCCAGCATTGTACTCTCTTTTTTTGGTAGGTAATTTTTGTTTCACTTCTTTTTCTACGAGAGGCATTCCATAAACACTGAAATTTTCATCATCTGAAGATGCTCCATCAGAATCATCACAATAATCAAATCGGTCGCTAATATCGTCGGAGTCCTGATTTTCCGATGGCTTTCTAACCACGTCAATCTTCACTTCGTGAGTAGCAGTAACTGTCTCTCTTTTAGGGGTCACACCTTTTTCGTGATATTCAGGATTGATGTGTGTGTTTGTGGGTATATTTTTTGATGAACACTCCCCTCTTTCCCCAAACGTCTTCTCCTTTAACTCAACACACAGCCAAACAGGATCGGATTTAAGTTGACGTAGAAAACACTGAAGCTGTCTGCTGTTTTCGATCTTAACCGGAGGAGTATCCTGAGGTAACTTAGCCAATACCTTCTTAGAAAGCATGTAACTCAATTCCACATCGTAGAATCTCCATTCAATCTTATAGTCTTCAATAACCATACGGATGAAGTCTTCATACCGAGAACCATCACTTGTATCAACATAGAAAACCCATCTGTTCTTCTCAAACATCCACTTCCCACAAACAAGAATTACTTGATCCATTGAATTAAACAATGAAGAGGACCAAATAGAGGAAGAAATTTGTATAATATGTGTGTTAAGGTGAAGGTAAATCGATTTTTGTGACCATCTCCTAATCAAAAGGTGGCTACCCCCAAAGGTAGAAGAAGGTTTAGGTTTACGTAAGTTGTTTTAGGTTTAAAATCGTTTTTTGTTTAATTGCCAAAAATAAATCTGCCACAATAGACATTGTGTAAATCTGTCGCCAAAAGATTTTAAATATCTGTCGCCAAAAGATTTTTAAAATCTGTCACACAAAATCTGCTATAACATACATTATATAAATCTCTCGCCAAAGAAAATTAAAAATCTGTCACAAAAATTCTGCTGTCAAAGGAAAATGTTATTCTAGTAAAGAATTAATCTGTTGTCTCACGGAACTAAATCTGTCAGAAAACTAAAAAACTGCCACTAAAATAAAATCTGCTGTCAATAAAAATAAAAGATCTGCCCTAGAAAAAAAAATCTGTACGCTAAATCTGTAAGATGATATTAAATCTGTCATAAATTTTAAACCTGTTATAACTTCGCCACAGACTTTTAATAAATCTGTCACGAAAAAATAAGTCTGTCATTCGTTTCACAAATTTATAATAAATCTGTCAAAATAAATAAATTTGTTACTTCATATCATAGACTTTCAACAAAAATCTGCCGTTTGACTGTAATATGTGGGATAAATCTGTCGCTTCCAATAAATCTGCTGCCTTGAACACAGATTTTTATGAAAATCTGCCATTTTAGATAAGTCTGTTTTATAAGTCTGCCATTCAAAAACAATCTATCATAAAATAAAAATCTGTCATCAAGTTAGCATCGCAGAGTTTTTTTTTTTGTGGCATTTTCGTAAATATTGTTTTTTTTTTTGATGGCATAACTGTTATTATTTTTTTCTAACAAAGGTTTAAAGGACCGTATGGCCATTTATTTTTAACTAGTAATTAAAATAAAATTAGAGTTAATCTAGTAATTAAGACTAATTTTAAGATTAATTTAGTTTTTTTCCCAATTAAATATTGTGGTCCTTAGGACCATCGAAAAGATGCTGGACAATGAGATGATCATTCTTATCCCACGTATACTATAATTTTAAGGTATGTGGCTTTTAAAATAGTACGTTTTCTCCCAAACAGATTTTTATTCGGGTCTGATCAATGCAGGATGGTCTTGGATCGCACTAAACTCATTCATGTTATATTTTCAATCAGTGATATTTACTTTTATTTATTTTTCTTTGTTGTTTAAAAATGAATAATATTTACGATCTTCATCAACCAAAACAACCCCTTGATCAAAGTTATTAGTGTTTTAGCCATATTCCAGAAAGTATTGAGATATCTCAATCAATCTCGTAATTGATAGATTGATTCTACTTAGACAAGAGATTTATCTATAAGCAGAAATATTAATAAGCATGAAAACTTGTATACTAATTACAACATAAACCCAAAAGAAGATGTAATCCACTAATTCTTGTTTTTGTAAAGATGTGTGAGTCAGTGATAGAAAGAGAGAGAGATATGTATTTCACATGATTATAACTGGTATGGTATCACTAAATCACCTGTTTATCACAATTAAAGTTGTCTTAACACATAAGCAAGACAAAAATGGGAAAAAGCAAAACAAAAAATAAGATTTAACAATTCAATCTTTGAAGTACTTTATTAACCAGCCGTTATCCTCTCTTTCTCTTTCCCCAGACTCATCTCTTCGCAAGTCCAATTCCACTCAAACCTTAATGTACTCCCAAATTTCAACTTCTCGCTTGTGGCGTTGTACGTGGTTTTAGACTCACGACATCTGCAACTATCTCACCATCTTCTTGTCCTTCAGATACATCCCAAGATACCACTAGTGGTATTCATTGTTCACGTCATATAGATTTGGTTGATTAATGGTGTCTAATGAAATTGTAGATGTGTTTTAATAAAAATACTGATAAAAATTTTAATAAGAAAGCTTACCCTTTTGCTGCGCTGGACTCGTCTGATTCCACTCTCTAAAAGATCAAGAACAGCAAGTTCCCCAGCAAGAAAACTCGGTGGAACATCTTTTAATGGGCAACCTCTCCACTGTAGCCACTTGAGTTCAGATGGAAGAAGTTTAAGATTTCCTTCCAGTTCCACATGGTTGATCTGAAGTAGTCTCAACTTGGACATTGGTACAAAAGGCTCTATGAGAATGGTGATCTCAGAGCTTTTTGGCTTTTCCTCTTCTGGAAATCGTATAAATTTATTCTTCAGGTAACTAAACACAGAGCTGATGCCTGGATTGTTTTGTAGATTGCTCGACGCAATTTCAACTGCACTCAGCTGACTCACAAACTTCTTTTTGAAGTCTAATATGATTCCTCGGACAGATGATCAAAGCATTATTAACAAGTTTGAAATACTTCGGAGAAGAATATACTTATTTTTAATAATGAGTTAAGATCAGTGTACATTGTTAGTTTACAGATTAAAAAATGTATAAGTTAGGATTATCATACAGAGGGTATTAATAATACATCTTTAATTTTGAATTCAACTTATACCTTTTTCTTCCATGTAGATAGTCATTGTAGAAATGAGTCCTATTGTGCTTATTTTATGATCCGGTAGTAATATAACGGTTATAACAATGAATACCACTAAAAATACACAAGAAACAAATAGAAGCCGAGTCACCTCTTGAGTCAGAGAGTGTGAGTGAATGGGAGGATGTAAGGTGTGTGATCTGCATGGAGCCGCCACACAATGTGGTCCTCTTGCAGTGCTCTTCCTTCTCCAAAGGATGTCGTGCTTACATGTGTGACACAAGCTCCCGCCACTCCAACTGTTTCAAGCAGTACCGCAGAAACAACAACAAGAACACAAGCCGTTGCAGTGGCAAGACTCTTAACTGTCCATTATGCAGAGGAGAGGTTTACGGGACAATGAAGTCTACGTCCACACGGAGGTTCATGAATGCTAGGCCAAGGTCCTGTTCTATGGACAAGTGTGATTTCTCTGGGACCTATTCTCAGCTGAAGACTCACTTGAAATCTGAGCATCCGGGTTTACACCTCCAAAGTTGGACCCATGGAATTCGATTAAGGACATAGTATGAACTTACGTTAGATTCCCAGAGATTTTGGTCTCGACTGGCTTAATTGAGCTTCATCCAGAGTTCGGCTCGCATAACTTAAAGTCTTTTTATTTCCAAAACCTACGAAATTAGCAACATGACCCTTCATCTTCTTTAATCTCTCTTCCTCTTGAACCAACATAGCATTTACTTCTTTAAAATTTCATTTGCCTTTAATGGTGTTGTAATTCACCTGGAACTGGCTAAACTTATAAGGTAGAGAGTTCATGATGAACTGGACCAAGAATTTCTCATGTACTTCCATTTCCAAGGTCGTTAACTTTTCTGCCAAGTTAGACATGTGTGTAACATGATCAGGGATTGGGTGAGACCAGTCGAATTTTCTTGTAGTTAGCTCATTCATTAAGCATGATCTAGAGAAGAAGAGTGAAGTATTGTACCATGTGCATTGATGATATGCTCAAATTATCCCTAGAGCTACTCTCTCAAATTAAGAGATCGATGTAATATTTAGGGGTCGAATTCCACATAGACTCAAGATTCACACAATAGATTATTAGTTATTGAATTAAGCTAAACAAGAATGATTGTAATTAAAAGACAGAATGCAGTAAATCGGTTTGTAAGATCAATAAGAGAAAACGTCAAGCTCAGGGAATTCTCAGGAAATCAGGAATGCAAGCAAATCAGTTAATCAGGATTCTTCTAATGTTCTAGAACTTGAAACACGATGATAAAGTGAACCAGTCGTCGCTGCGAAAACTATCTATCTCTAAAACCTAGAAAACCAAATTTCTTTGCGAGTTCTAAAGTGTAAACATGCAATAATCTCAGGTTCAATCTGTTCACAAAATCCCTAAATCAAATTCCTTTGCAGATAGGTATTTTGCTCATCTAGGGTTCTTTTCTAGCTAATTAACCAACTGTCGTTGCGAGAATCAACCTATGATCAATAATCTAACCTTTCAGTTCAGACCAAGCATTAATCACAACCTAGATGAAGAACTAGTGTTTAGAATCCTCAATTAACCAATCAACTTAGCAATCCATGAAATCTCTAATGAGAAACCCTAAACCTAACTAGCAAACTACTCAGACATGGAGATTGAAACAATAAATATGATTGAATAGAATTGCATAAAAGAAATAAGAATAAAATTAATGGAGTTCTGAATCTTCTCTGAATGAGTCTGAATTATTCTCTCCAAAAGCTCTTTCTCTAGAATTCTTGATAGGATAAAAGATAGGTCTAAACAATGACCTGAAAAACCTAAAAATAGCCTAAAATCCGAAAAGGACTTAAATTGTAAATAATAAAAACTTATGGGCCAATTTTCCTTTTTCTCCAAACTTGTCAAAAACTTCAGAATTTGTGATCGCATTAGCAGTGGTGTCGATCGACACGCACCCCGAATATTGACTGACTTCATCTCTTCAGCTACTAAGTTCCAATTGCTCTCAAATGCTCCAATATCTCCAATTAAGCTCCAAACGTATCTATACCTGCAAAAGATTCTAAAAGACTCCAAAGACACTAAAAAGACTCTATATATACAAATTATATCATAGCTAAAAACCATAAAAACCATGATATATCAACTCCCCCAGACTTAGCCTTTGCTTGCCCTCAAGCAAAACAGAGAACTAAACCAGTGAAAGAGGTTTGAAAACATGGGAACTCACCAATTCTTTAGAACACCAAATCAAACAACACTTTTGTAAGTCATATCAAACAACACCAACTTTAGATAGAACATCAACTACTTCCCCCCAGACTTATCAACCATCCCAATTCCAGTCCACAATCAATAAGAGATCTAAATTCACCATCACTGACCTTTTTAAATTGTAAAGTGTGCATTCTCATCAAGGGAGTATCGATCAAAGGACACATGGACTCTTACCTGTTCAAGTTCTGATTATTAGACAGATTTGCTTCAAGTTTTACCTCTCCCTTTTCTCACTTCCATTCAGTTGATTTTTCCCTACTAGGGTATCATTTTTTTCTTTTTATCAACTGAATGCTCTGAAATCAAGTCTTTAATAAAACAAAGAATATCAATGGGGTCACCATCAAAATCCTTGATCACCTTTTTTTTAGACCATTATATTTTTTTTTTTACTCTTTTTTTTTTTTTTTAGAGAACTGAAGGGAAGAGAGAGGTGAACTATAATCACAAACCAGCTGTTTCAGACCTGAACAAGGAATTCGATCCAAAGTATACCAAGCCCCAAGATAAGAAAAATTAAGTTCATTAAATGTTAGGCCAGCTCAGGATCCTGTAAATACTCAAACAGATGTTGGGATAATGGTAGATCAAATCATCTTTGGGTTTTTATATCAGTAAAACCTGCTGTCAATGGCTGTAAGAATGGTCACTATAATGGTAATCAAAGTGGTTAGTTCCAAGAAAAATTCATAGTTCCTGACTGGTTTTGACTCAATAAAGCAGATTCAAACTGACACAAAAGACTCAAAACAAAACAAAGCAAAATACATCAGTATTTTCCTCCCCCAGACTTAAGTAACACTGTCCCCAGTGTACCAAGCCGTAGGATTAGAAAGAAACCAAAGTAAAAACAAAGAAACAAGGACAAGGTTAAGAATACTTACCTGCAGAGTGGGTGTCGATCACCACCCGGAGGTGGTGTCGATCGTCACCAAGGTCGGCTCCTTACTCCTTCGTCTTGTCAAGAACAATTTTTTTTTTTTGACACATGGAAAAACAAAACTAAAAATTAGTAAAAACCAAAACGAAAATCAAAGAAAAATCCTACCTCTAAGTGGGTTGCCTCCCACTAAGCGCTTGTTTTCAGTCATTAGCTTGACTGTGTGGGGGCTCAGAGATCTGGTGGATCAGATGGTGGCATTGAATGCCTCTGGGTGGAACATCTCATCATCCAAGGTGGTGTGTAAGCAGTTGGTGCATGATTTCTACCAAGGAATGAATGAGGAACAACAGCAGGGTGGACTATGAGTTTGGGAGGGACACTTCTTTTTCCTGCAGGATCATCAAAAGAAGAAACAAGTGCTCTACGATAATCTTGTGGCTTGGTCAGTTGTGAAACAGCTTTTGCATCCTTAATCTTCTTTCTTATGATATCAGGGGGTTTTGGAATTGAGAACAGGAGATGCATACATTTGCTGTAATGGAGGTGTTTGTGGTCCGATGGGAGGAGCTGGCTGTTTTAAAACAGCTTTTGGACTTACACTTTTTGACACTCCTTGAAGATGTTGCGATGTAGGCTTGTTTGGTTTGGTCTGTGGGGGGTGTCGATCATCACCAGGGGTGGCGTCGATCGCCACCAAATCTGTAACTCGGATCTTTGCACTTTTTCTGCAATTCAGCTCTGCAACTCTTGTCTCCATCACAAAGACATCATCCTCCAGCAAGTTGCATGTGTCTGGAGCTTCATTTTCAAGTCTAGTTCTTACAAGACAATCTCCACTCCAATCTTCAAGCCCAACAGCTTTCTTGGAAGTTTCAACCAATGCCTCTTGAACACTCAGCATGTTCACTTGCTCAGCAACCTCCAATTCTTTGACAGACCCAGCAGTAATGTCAACTAGATGCTCTGCTTCTGAGACCTCATCCATGGCAACCTCTACAAAAAAGGTTTGACCATCTATGGTAGCTTTTCTCCTCAGCTTACCCATGTCAAAACTCATGGTCTTATCACCCAAATCAAGCCAATCTGTTCTTCTCTGACATCAATGATTGCACCAGCTGTAGCTAAGAAGGATCTCCCAAGTAGAAGAGGATCCTGAGGCTCTTCACCATATTCCAAAACCACAAAGTCTGTGGGAATAGTGCAGCCTGCAATCTGAAGTGGAACATCCTCTAAAACACCTTCTGGAATTCTCTTAGAACGATCAGCAAGGATAAGATGAATCCTTGTAGGCTTGAAGTTAGTTAACCCAAGTCTTACAGCAACAGAATAAGGCATCAGGTTAATGCTTGAGCCAAGATCACAGAGAGAGTGAGGAAACCTTCCTGCTGAGATGGAGAAGTCTAGCACAAAACTCCCTGGATCATGTAACTTTTTTGGAATCCTACTCTGAATCATAGCACTAACTTGTTCAGAGACTTTCACCTTCCTCTCTTTCCTTGATACTGACTTTTTCAAGAGGACTGCACTGATGTCCTTTGTGAGTAAAGCTGCTTCCTCAGGGCTTACCTCAATCACAACCATCCTCTTAACATATCTCTTAAGTGCAGGTGAAAGCTTGACTGCATCAACCAATGGTATCTCAATCAGCACCTTGTCCATTATTGCCTTGCATCTGGACTCTTCCACCTCTTGTTTATACATTTTGGGCTTCAGGTAAGGTATCTTAGGTTTGTAGGCCCTCTTTTCAGTAGGTAATGGTGTTTTGGGACGATCAGCACACTCTTCTGACGGCAATTGAAAAATACAGGTCAAGTGTCGATCGACACCCTCATCTGGTGTCGCTCGACACTCAAAATTTTTGTCGATGCACTTCGATTTCTGTCCGTCAGGACTCGAGAAATCGCGATTTTTCGCTAGTGTCGACCGACACACCTCCTGGGTGTCGACCGACACCAGGTTTGGTGTCAACCTCTTCAATTTGGTGTCGTGAGGCATGGTCGACAATGGTTCGCCAGGACTCGATTTTTCGAGAATTTTGGTTGGTGTCGACCGACACTCCTCCTTGGTGTCGACCGACACCAGGTCTGTGGCTCCAAATTCTTCATCAAACTCTGCATACCCCACGAAATTTTCTTCCCTTCTCACCATGATAGCATTAACATGATGCCTTGGGTTGATATCAGTCTTTCCTGTAAGAAATCCTTCTTGTCTTTTTATGGAATCAACAGTTTGAGCAACCTGAATATCCAGCTTCTTAACATGAGCACCCAAAGACTCAATCTTCCCATTCAGATCAGTATACAAAGCATCTAGCTTTCCATTGAAGTTCACAGTCATCTTTGTCTGACCTTCCAAAACCTGCTCCAACATAGATTCCATCTTGCTATTCTGTTCAGGCTTCTGGTAAGAAGAACCATAACCTTGTTGATTTTTAAATCTCTGACCTTGAAACCCAACTCCATTGATGAAATTTACATCCTCTTTCTCTGGTTCAAAAGTTTCAACCTCTGCAGAAAATTGAACTTGCTTCTTTCCCACAAGGAGATTGTGGATAGAATCAAGTTTTGCTTTCACTTCAGCACTCTGAGTACCATCCATGTTTCCAGCCAGCCTCTTCCTATCATAGTCTGCATTCTTGGTACTATTCCTAGATGTCAAGTTCTTAATAAGCTTTTTGGCTTCCTATGTGCTTCTGGTATTGAAGTTTCCTTCACTTGCAGCATCTAAAGCCATCTGATACCTCCAATCTATGCCTCTGAAGAAAATACCCAGCAGTTGAACATCACTGAAGCCATGGTGTAGACAATCTCTCTGATATGCTCTGAACCTCAACTAAGAAGCTTTGAATGCTTCAGCAGGTCCCTGAGAGAATGTAGAAATCTTTGTCCTTAGCTCCTCAGACCTTGCATTATCAAAAAAGTTGTTGAGAAATGCATTCTTTGTATCAACCCAGGTGGTTAGAGATCCTGGTTGCAACTGCTTCAGCCAGTAGGAAGTATCCCCAGCAAGAGAATAGGGGAAAAGCTTGAAGAAGAGATAATCATAAGACACCCCATTGCACTTGATGCTAGACACCAAATCTTCAAACTTTTCTATGTGGTCCATAGGATGCTCATGAGGAAGACCATAGAAAAGATGCTGACCCACAAGAGTGTAATAGGCAGGTTTCAGCTCAAAATCAGCTCTCTGAAAACCCGGAGGGTTAATGGCAGACCTGTTTGCATAGAATTGATCAGGCATGTTGTAGTCAGCAAGGGTTCTCCCTCGGATAAGTGGTGCTCCGGCAATCTGGGCGTCTCTGTTTTCTGCAGCTGCTACTTCTTGGACGACATTTCCCTGATCATCGACTTGGTCACCATTGTCATTATATGCATGACCCTCTTGGTCTTGTAAGACTCCAGCAACATCAGGTCGAATGATTGTTCTCCTCATGTCTGCTGACCTCCTTCCTTGGCGGTTCATACGTTCTAACTCTCTCAGCTCTTGATTCGTGAGATTCACAGGCTGAGTTCCCCTGTTACTTCTGGTACTGCGATTAGGCATACACCTGAAACACAAGAAGAGAGAAAGAACAATGTAAGTAAACGAAAAAATAAAATGTTTAGACTAAATTCTATTCCAAATCTAATGGCGAATTCAATGAGTCCTCGGCAACGGCGCCAAACTTTGATATGCTCAAATTATCCCTAGAGCTACTCTCTCCAATTAAGAGATCGATGTAATACTTAGGGGTCGAATTCCACAGAGACTCAAGATTCACACAATAGATTATTAGTTAACGAATTAAGCTAAACAAGAATCATTGTAATTGAAAGACAGAACGCAGTAAATCGGTTTGTAAGATCAATAAGAGAAAACGTCAAGCTCAGGGAATTCTCAGGAAATCAGGAATGCAAGCAAGTCAGTTAATCAGGACTCTTCTAATGTTCTAGAACTTGAAACACAATGATAAAGCGTCACTGCGAAAACTATCTATGTCTAAAACCTAGAAAACCAAATTTCTTTGCGAGTTCTAAAGTGTAAACATGCAATAATCTCAAGTTCAATCTGTTCGCAAAATCCCTAAATCAAATTCCTTTGCAGATAGGTATTTTGCTCATCTAGGGTTCTTTTCTAGCTAATTAACCAACTGTCGTTGCGAGAATCAACCTATGGTTAATAATCTAACCTTTCAGTTCAGATCAAGCATTAATCACAACGTAGATGAATAACTAGTGTTTAGAATCCTCAATTAACCAATCAACTTAGCAATCCATGAAATCCCTAATGAGAAACCCTAAACCTAACTAGCAAACTACTCATACATGAAGATTGAAACAATAAACATGATTGAATAGAATTGCATAAAAGAAATAAGAATAAAATTAATGGAGTTCTGAATCTTCTCTGAATGAGTCTGAATTCTTCTCTCCAAAACCTCTCTCTCTAGAATACTTGATAGGATAAAAGATAGGTCTAAACAATGACCTGAAAAACCTAAAAATAGCCTAAAATCTGAAAATGACTTAAATTGTAAATAATAAAAACTTCTAGGGCAATTTTCCTTTTTCTCCAAACTTGTCAAAAACGTCAGAATTTGTGATTGCGTCGGGTGTCGATCGACACCCAGCAGTGGTGTCGATCGACACTCACCCCGAATATTGACTCCGACTTCATCTCTTCAGCTACTAAGTTCCAATTGCTCCCAAATGCTCCAATATCTCTAATTAAGCTCCAAACGTACCTAAACCTGCAAAAGACTCTAAAAGACTCCAAAGACACTAAAAAGACTCTATATATACAACTTATATCATAGCTAAAAACCATAAAAACCATGATATATCAATTGACCAACTAAAGACAGAAACAAAAGGTTCTTCAACATAAAAACAACCCATATCTGCTAAATTCAACAATAAAACCCCCTACGACATATTAAACTAAAAGGTAATAAAGAAGAAGAAGAAGAAAATACATATAAATTATTGTCATGCTTTAGAGTTTTCAAAGCTGAATTTAGCATATGTTCCCATAATACATTGTCACAATTAATCAGTTTGGACTTTTAGGTGTCTTACAATGCATATTTCTAGTGATATTCATTGTTATGACAATTCTAACTCTTTTAAATTTCTGTTTTATTCATTTGGGGACATGAAGATTCTTTTCTGATCTTCATATGACTCATTTTAGTTCAAAATTCCACTTTTTGGTCTATTGCATTTGGTTGATTAACGGTGTCTTCCAATAAATGAGAAACAATGTATTTATGATTCTCTAATTGACATAATTGCACGAACAACAAGGGCAACCAAAACTAATTTGTCTTAAAGTTTAAAGAAAGAAAAAAACAAACAAAACAAGGGATAACAAAAAATAAACGAAGATATTTTTACATGATATAATCATCAATTATTGGAGTTAATGAGAGTGGTTAAGGATGCATCCATCCATTATTTATCAATTAAAAACCAATTAATATATAGTCTGGTAATGTTTCATTACTATTAGTCAATAAAGTCCGTTATTCGTGTAAGAAATGAAGAAGACCACACTAAACCCATTTGGATTTATAATTGAGTTCAACAATCAGTTCACAACTGTGCGGTAACAGTGAATACCCACTATTGGGAGAAGGAACAAAGAATGATTACGAAATATTTCTACTTTTATGAGGATTTGGTGAAATTCAAGTTGCCAAGATTGAAAAGGGTGGTGGACTTGCAAAACAAAACAATACAAAAAATAATTAAGACAAATCGCAGCGCAAAACTCGGCGGCGATAGATAAAACACACACAAAAGAAAAAGACTAAACGCGTTTTTCAAAACTGATTCAATCTTCTTCATCGTCTTCTCTCCACCTTTGACTCTCCATTAAATTAACAATGTCCCTACGGTTTATGCAAGTGTAGTGCTATTAAACTATCCTCTTCTATTTTTCTCCTCATTTTCCCACCCAACCCAATTTATTTTCTCATCTTTTTTTCTCTACTCTCCAGATCTCTCTGTTTTTTCTTCTTCCTCCCTGAGGGTGATTTCTACTCTCTGGGTTGGTTACTGCATCCTTCTCCTTTCTGGGTTCGTTTCAATTCTCAATTTTCCACTACCCTTTTGATCTTCCTGCTGTTCTTCACCTCCAGATAACCTCTGCTCTTGTTTCCCCTTCAAATATATTGCTCGCATCTATTCCTCAAGCAGGGTTTATCTGCTCATCTGTGTACAAATTTGAAAGCATTGGTTTGATCCTTGCTTTGATGTTTGATGGTCTTAGTATAGAAAGGATTTGACTTTCGTGACATTAGGAATGAGATTAGATTGTTTTGAGCGTTTTGTGATCAGATCTTGATGCTATTTCTGGAGAAAGAGATTAAGACAAGTTTAAGGGTATTGGATGGGTAATACTTGTGTTGGACCAAGCAGAAATGGGTTATTGCAATCCGTTTCGGCTGCAATGTGGCGGCCTCGAGATGCAGATGATTCGGTTTCTCAGCACAATGGAGATACTGCAAGTGAAGCTGTTTCAGGCTCATTCATCTAGAGTTGTATATTTACTTTTGAAGATCATCCAAGGTAATATTGTTGTTATGCGTGGTGATCAGAGCAAAAGAATTTTATATAAAGTTGTTCTGGAAATCGTCAAGGTAAAATTTCACTTTTTAAGGAACTCAAAAATCTTAGGGCATCTCCAATGCTACTGCATTTTCCACATTTTACTCCATTTTGGAGTACATTTCTCTCCAATGCTACTCCATTTTCCATTCCAAAATAGAATAAAAAATGGGATAACAAAATAAAAATAGAATCTGTATAGAATATTTCACTTTTGGAGTAAAAAATGGAGTAATGCATAACTCCATTTTGGAGTTACTCTACTTTGGAGTGAAAAATGGAGTAAACCATTGGAGATGGTCTAATAGAGAAATAATTTAAACTTAGTGATGAATTACGAGATTTCCTCTTAAAAATTTCGCATTCATTGAACTCCTAGAAGCCATTTAATCAAAATTTCCTTATTCAAGTGAATCCAAGCCAACAAGATTCACATCTGTCTTATTTAGCTTCCAATCATAATCAACCATTTTACTCTTGGTATACATTAATAAGACAGAGCTTGCTAACCAAGACCTCCATCTGAAGTTAAGTCAGAAGTTACCCGACATCAATTACCTTAAGTAGTTCTAAAGGTAAGTAAAACCTAAAAACTTCAATCTTGAAACAAAAAAAAGAAGTTAAAAATCTTTTAAATTCCGGTGATTTTAAGGTAAAATGGGTTTGCTTTTTTACTTTGTTTGTTGTTAGATGAAGCTTTTGATGGAAGAAGAAAAAAACCGGAAAATCGCCATAGCCTTCGGTTTAAGCCTAACTTGTGTTTGCTTGTTGATCATTGACTTTGGTTTTCTTCTTTGGTGGAGAAGAAAACATAACCAACAAGTATTCTATGACATTAATGGTAAAATTCACAAAGAAAAATCCAATTTGTTTCTTCTGATTTTATGCAAACAACGTGTCTGAAAAGAACGTGTCTGTAAATTTGGATAAATATTTGACAGAAATTCCAGATCTTTCAAAGGCTACCAATCTTGAGCGTTCGAATCTCAACAATTGCAAAAGTATGGTGACAGTTCCTTATACAATTGGGAATCTCAATAAATTGGTGGTGTTGCAAATGAAAAAATGCACAACGAGGTCATTAATTACAAAACAAGTTTAGACCCAATGTTGAATCATTACATATTTTTAATTATGTCAGTTTGTTAAAGATAAAACTGAAAAGCAAAAGAAAAGATGACACGTAATGGGCCTTCTTCGCCAAAAACTAAAAATTTATAATTGATCAAACCGAATGCTCATCATGTCTACTCATTTAAGTCCAAATTGGTCCAAAGATAATAAGCCCATAAATAAAACGAACTGTACATCCTCGAAAGTAAAAACCTAACTGGAAGAAAATAAACTCTGCTAGACTACAAGAATGGCGAAGAGAGAGATTAGTGGGACACTGATAAATCTTGAACCTAAATTCGATTAGCGACTGTTAACTATCCGATTATGTCAGTTTTATCTTTAAAGAAGATAATTTTCAATGGTCTTCAAAACGGAATGACCCTTCTACACAACTAAAAATGATCACCAGCGATACAGGCCAGTGGCAATTATATGAAGATCAACACGCTCTTCTGACAGCAATTTTCGTTGTTATGACCATTCATGTGTTATGTCTTGCATCAGCATCGGAATTAGCGAGTCCTAAGTGCTCGAACTGGGATTGCATTTGCGACCTCCCCGCGTGGTAAAAAAATCAACTAACAAAGCTTCACTAACCGTCTTACATCACGGCCATGCTTTCACAAGCTCATTATTTTGACTGGTGAACCATTGTGCTGATTTTCGCCCCGTCAGTCCATCCCGACAGTTCATCAGACAGGTTTTCATCGGGAAAAACCTGATTTTCGCCCCGCCAGTCCGTCCTGACAGTCCATCAGACAGGTTTTCATCAGGGATATACCACAGCTCCGTGTTCTCAAATTATTTGTTCCCGGTGATATTTACAGTTGATGTTCAAATGATGCAACACAAAATACATGTAAGGTATTTGCCAATTGATTAAAGGTATTTAAAGAGTAAGAATGATTATAACAATGAATACCACTACAAATTAGCTATCTAAAATCAATTGTAGATCCAAATAGGAAGTACACATTTATCCGAAGTCTAAAAACTCAGAATTTCGAGTAATCAACCAATCATTTAAATCTCCTGAAACCCCGTCAAGAGAAATTTATCATGTTTTATGTTAAGATTGATCTAAGAATTGTGTATAACAAATAAATCCCACCAATGAATCATATTAGCTTGAAGAACCAGAGCTAATATTTGGGGTTCTTGCTTTTCCTACAGATTCATCCACATACTTCTTCTCCTGGATCTTCTTCTCTAGTGCAATTTTTTCCTCAAGCTTCTCTTTTGCTTTAGCCTCCTCTTGAAGCTTCCTTGCCTCAGCTTTCTCTCTTGCTACAGCTTCTTCTTGAAGCTTCCTCGCCTCAGCCATCTCTTTCGCTTTAGCTTCTTCTTGCAGCTTCCTCGCCTCAGACTCTTGCCTCTTTGCCTGAATTTACCTATATCCTTCAATTCGATTTTACATTTGCTTTGTGGCTTTCTTTTAGATACTTTTATATCTATGGTTTGATATGTTCGGAGTCCAGACCATCTGTTGACTGCTTGTATATGCGATTCCTCTAACCAATATGTATACTTATAACCAATTTACTGAATAGCTAAATTGCATTATGCAACCGAAGAAGGAGCGTGTATATCAGTGAATTACCATACAAAAACACTCTTCCCTTGTACTTTTTTTAATAATCTTTGATCACCACTAAGTAATATGAATTAACTATATCAATCACTTCGCAATACTTGGGAAACCCATATATATATATACGTCTCTGGACTTTTCAAAAATTAAGCCAAATCTTATGTTTCATGTTTTTACTATTACAATCCATCATAATTTTTTTTTGTTAGAATCTTTATCCCTATATAACTCTTTTCTTTTCAACAATTTGGCTTTACCGCAGTGAACAAACGAATATATGAGTAAATATATAGTTACTTACTTTCTTTTTTGCCAATATCATATTTAGCTTAGATTCTCTTTAGTCCAATAATCAACTGTATAAAAAATGGGCTAAAATACTTTATGGATGTTATGTGAAGAATAAGACAAACAAATGCATGGTCACTGAGTTATCATCATTTTGTCCGCTTAGTGAACTTATTTATTTATCATTCACATCAAATCATACACCAAACGAAGACCAAGTGGTGTGATAAATCATATCCACAGGCAATATTTGATGCTTGTAGAAACAGAAATGGCTCAATTTCCCGTGTATAACATTTTTTTTAATGGAGGTATTTAAGTCCAATTCATTGTGTCATTTTAAATCCCATGTGCAAGAAGTGTACTGTAAAGAAGGGTTCTTCGTTGTCGTGTCGGAGCTCTCAACTTATCCCCTTGCCTAGAAGACTTCTTCTTCTTCGTTTCAGTGCCATGGTGAGACTTCTTATGCCGCTTCTTGTCATCCTTTTGGTTCAGCAAATTAGCTAAGGCAATGGGCAGAGTAGGCACACTTACTCCTACAGTGGAGCCATCTTCAGGACTGTCATACGGAGACCTCTCGGAAAGATTTTTGCTCGCCTGAGCTAACAAATCGATTCCCGGCGAACCCTTGTTCCCATTTTCCTTCTCAATCGTGGCACTGCAGAAGATGGCAAGAAGCGTTATAGAGAACGCCAAGGGTCAAAAATTGGTATTTATGCATGAATCTAAATGAGGTGTCTAGTTTGACTCTTAATTTATTTAATGAATAAATATACCAAAAAGGATGACAAGAAGCGGGGATGGAGAGTATGTGCTGTACAATGATTGTGGTACAATAACATTATCAAATGTTGATCAGATATTTTAAGTTCAGGTCTGTGTGATCCTAGACCATAATGAAAAATGAGAAGCATAAATACATTATTAAGAATGATCATAAATAACAAATTACGACAGAGTCTTCATCAGGGCTAAAGATTTCACTTTTTGGTCTATTGGATTTGGTTGATTAACGGTATCTCCCAATGAATGAGAAATAATATATTTATGTTTCTCATTCCTCATTTAGGTGTTCTTCAATGCTCGGATCGGGGCAAAAATTACAAATAAGTGCTCTTGAGAGTGAAAATGTTAGAAAAGACTCTTTTACATTTGAGTTCAACATCAGATGTTTGAAATTCTTCAGTGTGGTTCATGTGATCATATTGTATATGTTAATTTTATGATTGTGAATAAAATATTGAAGATTATTACAAAAGCGACGATTTTAAACTGTCTCCTCACCGTCAACCCCTTTTACATATTTCTCATTAAACAAAATGCAACCAAATCCAATATGAAAATGATAAACCAAAATATGAGTTATCTATGTTATATGAACTTAAAACAATTACTATTTCAAGTGCAGTTTTATCTTCAAAAAAGATAATTTTCCAGTTTGAAGTTAATTATTATTATTTTTTGAGTTTCAATATATCAAATAATTCATAAAGTGGTTGTGGTTGGAATAACGCTGAGGAATGAAAAGCATAAATGCCTTGTTTCTCATTCAACGTTAAGTTTCATTGGGAGACACCATTAATCAACCAAATCCAATATACAAAAAAATAGAATCTGGAACTGAAATGTATCCAATGAAGATCAGAAAAAAACTTCTTGTCCCTAAATGCATAAAACAGGATTTTAAGGAGTAAGAATGGTCATTACAAAGAATACCACAAGAATATGCATTTTGGGACACCTAAATCAGGAACGAGAAGCATAAATACATTGTTTCTCATTCATTGGGAGACAACGTTAATCAACCAAATCCAATAGACCAAAAAATAGAATCTATAACTAAAATGAGTCCCATGAAGATCAAAAAAGAACTTCATTTCCCCAAATGCATAAAACATAAGTTTAAAGAGTAGGAATGGTCATAACAATGAATACTACTAGAAATATGCATTTTGGGACACCTAAATGAGGAATGAGAAGTATAAATACATTGTATCTCATTCAATGGGAGACACTTAATAAACCAAATCCAATATACCAAAAAGAGGAATCTGGAACAGAAAAAAATTTCAATCAAGATAAGAAAATGACTTTATGTCCCCAAATGCATAAAACAGAATTTTAAAGAGTACGAATGGTTATAACAATGAATACCACTAGAAATATGCATTCTGGGACACTTAAATGAGGAATGAGAAGTATAATACCTTGTTCCTCATTTATTGGGAGACACCGTTAATCAACCAAATCCAATATGCCAACAAGTGGAATCTGGAACTAAAATGAGTCCCATGAAAATCAGAAAAGAAACTTCATGTCCCCAGATGCATAAAACATAATTTTAAAGAGTACGAATGGTCATAAAAATGAATACCACTAGAAATATGGATTGTGGGACACCTAAATGAAGAATGAGAAGCATAACCTTCTTTCTCATTCATTGGGAGACACTGTTAATCAACCAAATCAGGTAAACCAAAAACTGGAATCTGAAACTAAAATAATTCCCATGAAGATAAGAAAGAAACTTCATGTCCCAAAATGCATAAAACATAATTTAAAGAGTAAGAATAGACATAACAATGAATACCACTAGAAATATGCATTGTGGGACACCTAAATGAGGAATGAGAATCATAAATAATTTGTTTCGCATTCATTGGGAGATACCGTTAATCAACAAAATCCAATATACCAAAAAGTGGAATCTGGACCTAAAATGAGTCAAATGAAGATCGTGTTACACTGCTTAAACAAATGGCTCCAGAACATCTTCTGGCAACATTCGCAAAGTTATGTGCAGAGGTCCTCACAGCTGCTTCTGATGGAATGCTCAACATAGAAGATGTCACTGGTCAGTCAGTGCTACAAGTAACATCCAATCTAGCTGGCCCTTTTTCTGTTGCGATCGATGAGTTCTTACCCTTTTTTCTCTCGGTGTAGGATGCGTTTCAGATCTTGGCGTGCAAAGAGATCCGTTTATCAGTTTCCAGAGGATCTTCGTCTGAGACAATGGAGATGGAAGAAGAAGGTGGAGATTCCAATGAAGCGGCCGCAAAAGGAAGAGCCATAACGCAAGCTGTTAGAAAAGGTTTGATTCAGAACACGATTCCAATCTTCATTGAACTCAAGAGGCTATTGGAGAGCAAAAACAGTCCTCTCACAGGTTCCCCCATGGACTGCCTCCGTGTCCTCAAAGACTACAAGAACGAGATTGAGGAAATGCTCGTCGCTGATAAGCAGCTTCAGAAAGAGCTCGTTTACGATATGCAGAAGCACGAGGCTGCAAAGGCAAGGTCCATGGCTAACCAAGGGGTTGCTTGCGGGACAAGTCATAGAAGCGGTGAACCAGAGCAATCAACAGCAGCAGCAGCAAGCGAGGAGAATGTTAAGGATTCGGGATTGTAATCGAGAGTGGTTTCTGCGGCTGCTGACGCGGTGGCGGCCAAAGCGGCTAGGTCGGTGCTGAGAGAAGTGAACTGTGGAGCCGCCACGCGGCCTCTGAGCGCAATGAGCGTACCGAAGCTAAGGTCGAGCATTCATTCAATATTGTGGGTCAAAAGAAGAGGTGCTTACCAGACAAGGTATATTTAAGCATTCGTGATCATAACTATTAGTCAATAAAGTACTCAAATAGTGTAACCTCATTTAAATGAACTCCCCCCGCCTCCGGTCTATAATATATTTCTGATCTTGTCTACTAAATGAGCAGCTTAAGTTAAATCTTTTAAAACGCTTTCCGAAATAATTTAACCTGTTCTTTAGAATCACACACTTAAAACTCATTCCCACTCGGTTTTCTTAGAGGAAAATTCTGACAATAAGTTTTATTTTTAGGATGCCACCAAAGAGAGGAAAATCACCCTAAGGAAGAGCTGCAACATCATGTGTGGTTCGGGAAGCAAGCCTAACATATTCAGTGGGAAGTGTGAGTGGGGCTAACACCATGTCAAGTGGTACAAACCTAGCAGAGAGGTTTCAGGAGGACGACTTAGCCGCAGGGTATGCAGCTATTTCGGCAAAGTTGCAGAGGTACTATGAGCTTTTTGGGGATCAGATGGGTAAAACCCGGAAGAGGGATGGATTCAAGCATCTTTGTAATTCTTCTTGCATATGAGCTGGACCAACAACAAGAGCATTCTTCAGCTATGACATTTAGGCTGAATAATGAACATCTAGTCCCCAAAAATTCTTTTGCTCTGATGACCACGCATAACAACAATATTTCTTCTCATATTTTATTTTTGTCTCTATTTTGAATAACAATGAAGTTACTTGGCGTGATTTTGTAATGATATTTGTATCTGGTAACGAACAATGTTTAGTTGAATATTTATTTGCCTTGTCTCTTCTAACATTTTACACGAATGCTTAAGTTACTCATATTCCCAAGGAATTGATATGACAGTAGTTTGTATTAGATAAGAATATATAGTCTCAATAGAGCCACTCCTACATTCACCAGAACCGCTAATGTATGAATGTTCTATATAGTTGATTTCAGAGGTTTAGTAATTAGTGTCTCTTTTATATATGAGTCCTATGTCGAGAAATTTTACTTAATAAAAGGACAGAATCTGAGGTAATTGTTGATGCGCGCCATTTGCATCAACAGTACAAATTTCACTGACGGGGCAACAATGAAAGTATAACACTCAGTGTGAGAGAGTTAGGCCTTGCGCCACACGCACGCATTTCATCGAGCACTTTATGTGCAACTTGGAGCTGTCGAATCTCGCAGTAACCACCGATCAGAGTGGTGTAAGTGACAACGTGAAGACAAGCTTATGCGCATCGATCACCCTATAGACCAAACACAACTGATTGATCAAACGGTTGTAATTCGTCAACGAAGGCACGAACTTTTTTTTCACACCGATCAAAAGACTCGTTCTTTATAAGATGTTTTCCTGAGGTTTGTAGTTTGCATCCCTTTTAGCTTGTGTGCCCAGCTCACGATGACCCCGAGTCCTCAACGCGACCCCAGGTCAAACGGGATCACCAGCTGAGTTTAAGCATATCAATAAAGGGAGAAAAAGAAACTAACAATAAGGGATCACCCGCTGAGTTTAAGCATATCAATAAGCGGAGAAAAAGAAACTAACAACAACAAAGATTCCTTTAGTAACGGCGAGCGAACCGGGAAAAACCCAGCTTTAAAATTACGACATGGGGTAAATATGACCGGATTTAGTAGTTGAAACATTGAAACTTCTTTTTTTATACCATTGTCTTCTTAAAAACATTAGACTATTTTTATCATTACATGCTATAAACAGCTTTATCTTCTCAATCTCTTTGTCCGTCTCCTTAAAAAATGTTTGGCATTTTTCCCCTTTAACTTCTACTCGTTTTTCTTCCTTTCTTCCATCGTTACCTCTTTATTCTTTCTGGTTAATATATTTCGATTTTTTTTTTCTTATAAGTATTCTTGCTTCAACTTACTGTTAACGATACTTCAATGATTCATATAATGTTCCCATTTCCGCCCGCAGCTTTTAATTCAAACACCAGTACGTACTGCTTTGGTTCTCGTTTGTTACTTGAGGACTTTGTTTTAGACTGTATTTTATTCTTTGGATTCACGGGATAAGGTAATGTCACTGATCCAAATATCCAATATTCATAAATGTCCCAAATAATTTTCTTAAATTTAAGCTTAAAACAATATAGCTGGAAGTACGTGGGAAGTTAATGTGTATAGTCGATGAATGCTAATCATAACCCTAGTTCTTGTCCTTTTTGTTGACATACTAGATTCAAATAATAGAGAAAAGCCTTATGCTACTTGTTTTGTTTCCAAATATTTATTATGACATCTGATTATTACCAATTCTTTGGCCATCTAATTTTATTCATCCATCAAATAGAATACGAGCTTCTTAGGCCTGTTAAGAAGTCACTTGAAAGTGCATAATGTTTTTCATGTCGATTAATTGTGACAGAATTTTTTTCTGATTTAAACAGTTATGGATCACAAAAATTTGGTCACGGTCCAAAATGTTTTATTCATTTTAGTCCTAGATTCCTCGTTTTGGTCTATGGGATTATACATTTCAAAGTAATAATTTATCAATACCCAAAAAGACCACAATTACTATTAAGATTCAAAGCCGTTTACCATATTTTTACTAAATTCATATTATCTAAAGATAATGTATATATTTCAACCTCCTGATTAATTCTGGAATTTAGCCGGAGACAAAAATTGGATTTGGTTGATTAACGGTGTCTCATAATGAGTGAGAAACAAGGTATTTATGCTTCTCATTTCTTATTTAGGTGTCTCAAATGCATAAAAACAGAATTTTAAAGAGTAAGACTGGTCATAACAATGAATACCACTAGAAATATGCATTGAGGGAAACCTAAATGAGGAATGAGAAGCATAAATACATTGTTTCTCATTCATTGGAAGACACTATTAATCAACCAAATCTAATAGACCAAAAAGTGGAATCTGGAACTGAAATGAGTCTAATGAATATCAGAAACGGAACTTCATGTTCCCACATGAAGTCAAATTTAAAACTGATACCATCAATCCATATAAGAACCTCATTGGTTAGTTAACAGTGTCTCCCAATGAATGAGAAACAATGTATTTATGTATCTCATTCTTCATTTAGTTGTCCCACAATGCCTATTTCTAGTGGTATTCATTGTTATGACCATTCATACTTTTCAAAATTCTGTTTTATGCATTTGGGGACTTTAAGTTTCTTTTCGAATCTTAATGGGACTCATTTTAGTTCCAGATTCAAGTTTTTGGTATATTGGATTTTGTTGATTAACGGTATCTCCCAATGAGTGAGAAACAAGGTATTTATGCTTCTCATTTCTTATTTAGGTGTCCCACAATGTATATTTCAAGTGGTATTCATTGTTATGACCATTGTTACTCTTTAAATTTCTGTTTTATGCATTTGGGGACATGAAGTTCATTTTCTGAAGATCCAAAAGATCAATTAAAAATCAAGGTATCAATGTGTCCAACAGTTTTTGTGGATATGATTTACAGAACCAAAAACTTAGAAAAAGGATATTTATGCTCCATAATTATTTTGTAAATCGTGGTTATTCTATTATGATCATAATATCCCAATCGTGTTTGAAATGTTGCTTCACTATCAAGCGTAAAAGAAAAATCCACTCATGGACTTTTAGTTTTTGGAATAAGATAACCAATTAATATAACTGTAGTCATCCAAATCTATTGATTCTTCACCATATTGCATCCTAAAATTTTTAGTATATTTCATATATCTCAATACTCTAATTATAACTTTTCATTGTTTACATGGATTACTTTTATGATAACTTATTACTTGTACATAAATCACCATATTGAGTCTATTACAATTTGTTAAGTACTCTAGACTTCCAATTATATATGAGCAGATCTTGAATCAAGTATCATTATTGCATATAAGTTTGAGATAAGATGATTCTTTTGGAATGTATATGTGTTTCTCACATTGATTCAAAACTATTTGACATGATACATTGTAACGACCCAAAACCAAGCCCAGCAAGGCCCAATATAGTTTCAGTAGGAACCCCTAGGTTTTCCCTTTAAATAGTCCATTCTCCTTTTCTTTTCCTCCCAAAACTTCATCAAAGCGAAGCTCTGTCAAAATCAATTCGTCGGAGAGTGTTAGAGGCGAATTCTCATAGCCACCGCATAGATCTATCAGTGTATCATCGAATCCGAGGCAAAGGTAATCCCGAAAACCATTTTTCGATAACTTTCCGCTTCAGCCGAACAGTAAATCGTCCATAACTTTCTAACCGTGTCGAGTCTCACAAATCCAAGGCCACCATCAGATTCAGGACGACGAGACGAGTCCGTAGACACCAAAATCGCCGCAAACCGCCTCCGGACGCGCTCACAATCGCCGCTGGAAGCTTCGCACGTGTCGCTCACGCGCCGCCGTTGACCGCCGCCACCTCCGGTAAGCCGTCGCCGCCGCCGAGTTGACTCAGTGACCCACCGAGTTGACTCAGTCGACCCGGTCTGGTCCGGTCTGGTTCGGTCTGGTCCGGTTTAGGTCCGGTTTGATTCTGAGTCCGGTTTGGTTCGGTTTGAGTCTGGTTTGACTGTTGACCGTTGACCATTGACCGCTGACCGTTGACCACTGACCGTTGACCGTTGACTGTTGACTTTCCGTTGACCGCTGACCGTTGACTTTCTGTTGACTTTTTCGTTGACTTTTTCCAGCTGATCCGTTATCCGTTTTTCGCCGTTCGAAGACCGTTCTCACTCGATTTTTCGTGCTGATTCCAGATTTAGCATCCGTTTTAGCATCCGGAGTCCAGAAGCCGCAGTATCAGCCATTTTTGCTAATGTGAGGGTGGCTTTTCCACAGAGATCCGTACTTTCGCCTAGAACTTCTGAGATGGAATATAGTACTAAATGTGTTCCGTTTTCTTGATCGAGTCTAGGTAGTTTTGTTTGTAAATTGGACCTAGGAATATAGATGATTCAACCCATTGATTGTGCATTAAATTGTTAATTGAGTCTTTTAAACTTGCTAGAGCTAGGATTAGTCGACTATGTGGGTCGTTAGGGATTGCGGGAGTATAGAGACGGACTTCTGTACTTGTGTCGCGTGTTGTATGAGGAGATGGTGCTGGGCAGCTTAGTCGACCTGTTGTCCAGTACCTTCAGAGGTCGATAATCATCTACGGGCGGTGTGATTGGGCACTATCCCATAAGTTGTCCTTCTGGGAGGAGGGTGCCGCCGGTCACTGGATCCGGTAGTAGGACATTGACTGTTCTTTGGGTACGTTAGGTACCGTGTTTGTGCATGTTTAGACTGTTTTCCGTATTTGGAGTGCTATGACCGGGACTGCGTTTTCTGTGTGTTTAGCATCCCGTACCTTACTGAGTAACTCCCCTGTTACTCACCCCTCTTTCTTCCATTTCAGGTGAGACGGACGAGTAGTAGGTGTATCGGACCTGGTGCTATTTATTTTAGGATTTTCACGTTTTCTTCGTATTTTATTTTAGACATTGGTTTTATGATTTATTCGATATATTTCAGTTACGGATTTATTTATGGATTTATTTATGGAGTTATTTATGGATTTCCGGAAATCAAGGTGTATTTATTAAATGGGAGTATTTGAGTTTTGAGATGTGTTTAGTGGCACGCCATTCTTGAGTGAGGATGAGACGGGTGTTACAAACATAATCATATATTTTATGTCACTGTTTCAAAGCATTCCAAATCCCAAACAGAGACTACACAAGTCTAAAAACTTTATGATTTTCAGAGGCAGTACTGCAAATTTTGCCAAGCATCCTCACATTTCCAAGTATTTATATGTATGTATTTTACTTCTCTAAAGTCCATATGGTGTTTTATCAATGATTTTTATGTGGTAAGCAATACTTCCCCCCATATTTTTCAAGTAATTTAGAATCATACATCTTTGCATTCAACATCTCCTAAGAGTTCAATTTTTTTTTTTCATGAATAATGCAAAATTTCTCTTAAAAACGCCTTAAATCTCATCAAACACTTGCTTCTTTTATCATTTATAATTATTTTCATAGTTTTCTCAATTTTGTCTTTAATTTACATCTTGTTTACTTTGAATTTTTCCAAAGTCACAATCTTGCTTTTTTAGCAAATATACATGTCTATCACAAATATATATATCTATCACAATAGACATCATTAGTGGTAGCAAAGTCATCATTCCATTTGGATATTCTCAACCATGTTGTTTTCATAAACTACAATGTACATGCCAGTTTCAGTCCAATTAGTATGATATATCTCATTATATTTACATAGTCAATCTTGCTACAACATTCATAAGCAATGTTATGACATGTGTCAGTCTAGTGACTCATCATGCCACACTTTTGACATTTTTCATTGATTTTTTTTTTTAATTACATTAGTCATATGCTATAGCACTAAGCACTCACATGACAATCTGATAAACATCAAAATTTGACACAATCATATGTGGTAGACCACTACCAAACTGAATTTGGTGTATCGACTCATTAGATTTGTAACCAACAACACTTCCACCGCAATCGGTGTTTATAGAATATAGATATTCAGATACACATCCAAATTTTATTCTATAAAGCACATAAGGTCATAGACCATTCCCAATTAGGGATATCAGCTCACTATATAGTGGTCATCTCAAACATTTATGTTTGTTAGACAATCTTTAGAAATCGAATATATATGCATATACATTTATCGATTAAGATTGTTAACTCAATAATAGTCATACTTAAAATTGAATCTGTTCAAAAGAACCAAAAATCAAATTAATATACAAACATAAAAATTGAAAAGTTCAATCTTCAAGAAGCAACTCAGCTGGTATCAAGTAACAGGAGGAACAGGTGTTGGAACAAACAGCACACAAGGCCACATAAATATGCACATGTGTCGCTCCTAGCAACTATATAATCTGGGTCAATGATGCAAGAAGATGGTTAAAAAGACTCACTCACCGCTCTAATATAAGGAGAATCTGTGTGCTTCAACAGTCCATGCATCTGCTTCACCGTAAGTTTCATGGTAAAGAATTTGTACAATAGACAATACGCTGTTGAAGGACCACGGCAATTTCCACCCATCCACGGCTCTACATGATTAACTTGGTTGTAGATTTCATCAATTACTTCATGATAAGTCTTTAAACCATAAAGCTCTTTGAAATAGTCAGAAGAAAGAATGTTCATTGAAAGAACATTTTCCAATAGTGACTCGTATGCTCTTCCATTTGTCTGTATCTCCGCCATGTTTTATGAAATGCTGATAGATACAGACAAGCCTACGAGCCCAGAACCTGAAACAGAAGCTCTAACACATCATCAAAAACAAGAAGCAGATAAAGCTTGAAACTTTATAGTTCAAGGAAGAATGAGAAACAAGAACAAATCCTGGAAACCCAACAAAACCAACTGTTAATCACAGAATTGAAAGTTCTAGATTCCTCCGAAACCCTAGAAATCGTGAAGCAATATCTTGTAAATTAAACCGTAAAGGAGTTCAATTTCGACAAACCCAGAAAGGAAAAAGGTGAAATTTGATATCAGTTTGTGACAGAACTTGCAAAAGTGAATCGATCAGGTTAGAAGAAACAAGTCGGGTTTGTGTATCAGCGCCGGTTAAAACAAATTCCTCAGAGAAATCGAACTTCAATTTCGAGAAGCCTATGGTCGCATGGAGTAAAAGAAAGAGAACAAAACCTGAATTTGACGAACTGTGATTGAGATTAAAGGCTTCGAACTCTTGAGACGAAGAGGAAACCAAAAAGCCCTCAGAAACGGCGATCTCGTATCTGAAAGACTTTTCAGATAGAGAAGCTGTCTCAACATTTAATTGGCTAACTTTCAAATATGACATCCTATTATTATGTATTTTCATATTTGACCCTTCTACTAAAATATTTAAAAAAAAAAAAACAATTTTCTTACGCTGAGAAACATCTAAATACATGTACAGTTACGCACTAATTTTCAATTATCCCATTTTTGTTAGCTTAATCACCGTCTACACAGTTCGATTCAGTGTTCTAGCGTTACATATAAATGTATTAGTTCGAGTAGTACATTACAAGAAAAAAATGATAAGTATAAATAGAGTCATTCAGTATACGTTAATCAATTATTGTTTATATTTTTAAAGAATAGTTTTCGAGCCAAGGATAAGAAGTTATTCACTGAGAAAATGAATAATAACTTTTATCATCGTTATATGTAGTAGTCATTTGAAATCTTCAATATGCACATGAAGAGTCTTCAGGATGCACAGACAGGAAAAGATAAGTTTTCCTTCTAAGTATTCTTCAATTTTTAATTGATTTGGCATAATAAATGGTGGAAAACTAATCCAAGTTCTATTATGAGCTTTGAACCAAGATTCTTTTTTCTCCATCAACACTTTCTTAAACACTAAGTCAAAACTGATTAAGTTGTAAAAAGCTATACTTCTTGAAATTTGTCATAAATGAAACAAGTAAGCCCAACGGACAAACATAGAAATTTGTAAAAAAAAATAAGGTCATGAGTGGAGGATTTCTTCTTTTTTATTTCACGAATGGGTGGGAATTTAAAACAGAGATAATCGAAAGAGTACATTCTAGTCAAAAAATTTATGTAATAATTTTCAAAAACCATGCACTAACCATTAACCAATAATGCAGCCATTTAAAGCAAATACGATGCAGTGATCGTAATACAATAAAGATGTGGTATAAAAGGTACAAATAACACAGAACAATTAAATCAGCGTTTGAAACATACAAAGCCTAGACTGCAACCAAACAACCATTATATAGATGGCATAAATGCCTACAAAATACTTACAAAATATCTTGCAGACAACTAGTACTACCTAATAACGCATACCAATTGTAGATATACATGGACTCTTAATTGGGTAGAAATTAGGATAAACATACAAAAATAATATTTTCAAGAAAATCAAGCTTTTACCAAGCCAACTATTCCAAGAATATAAGACGCCAGAAAAGTTATCATCTGACCCTACCAAAGGAAACAAGATCACTATTGATCTTAACAAAGAATGACCAATAGATGATAAGATAAGCAACCCAAATGTAAGAATTGTGTTTACCTAACAAATCTTATAGTCTAACACAAAGTCAAAACGATATGAAAATCATTTTTTATCAACACAAATCTAACATTGAAATTATTTTTTTTTCCATTTTACGCAAACAAGAAAAAAAACAAAAAAGTGATAAATAGTATTTTATATATATAGACATTGATTGACTGAACTTTTATAAAAACATTAAGCATTTTATCATAGAATTTTTTATACTCTTAAAACTAAGATATACCATTAATTTTTTTGTTATTATTGTATATTCAAAATTTTTATTAAATAAATATACTTAAACATGAATAAATATTTCCAAACAAAAATATGAATATTATTAAATTATATATATATATATATATATATATATATAGTAATTAGAGTATACAATTTTTGCATATTTGTTTTGCTGATATAACTATAGCAAATCCATATATTAAAAGCAGCAAAGAGTCCATCAACTTTTTTAAGACAAAGAAAGTAAGAGGCAATGTAAGAAGTATATTAAAAAAAAAAAAACAATCATCAATGTAAGAGAAGTAGGATGCAAAATTCTAAAATTACTCAACTAATAATCAAATTTAACTGTAAGATCATGAAAATATCAATTCTGAAAATTTTAAATGATCACTAAACCTGGTTTAGAGCATAACGCAGAGCAAATACATCAATATTTAAGGAAACTTCAACCATATTCTACAGGAGTTTAGCATACATTAAAATTTAACTTCTAAGGAGACTCCAAAATATATTCATTTCGTAAAATAAATACAGGCATCAAAACAGAGAATACGTTTTGTTTTTACAAGCATCAATATATTTATATACATTCAAGAGTAAAAAAAAACTATTACCATAACTTTTTACATTAATAAGAACTTCTAAAGTAAATATATATATATTCATGGAAGGTAGATTGATAAATAGAGTTAGACAGTTAGTGAGCAACTAAGCAAGCAAGTAAAGGAAATGATTTAAGTAAAACAAAGTCATGTAGGCAAATTAAGCGAGTAAGCAAGAAGTTAGTAAGTTATGAAAAAAGAATATAAAAAATCAAGTAAGCAAGGACAAAAGTAGAACGTTGAATAAAGGAAAAACGCAACTAAGTAAGCAATCAAGAAGAAAATAAAGAAAGAGCCATGGAAGTAAACAACCAATCAAGTAACAAGTGAGGAATCAAGGAAGAAAATAAAGGAAACATGCATCTAAGCAAGCAATCAAGAAAAAAATAAGGAAAAAATCAAGAAAGTAAACAACCAATCAAGTAAACAAGTTAAAACTAAGCAAAGAATCAAGGAAGTAAATAAAGGAAACACACCACAAAGCAAACAATCAAGAAGAAAATAAGGAAGAACCCATGGAAGTAATCAAGTAACAAGTTAAAACTAAGCAAGAAATCAAGGAAGAAAATAAAGGAAACATGCATCTAAACAAGCAATCAAGAAAAAAATAAGGAAGGAACCATGGAAGTAAACAACCAATCAAGTAAACAAGTTAAAACTAAGCAAAGAATCAAGGAAGTAAATAAAAGAAACACACCACTAAACAAACAATCAAGAAGAAGATAAGGAAGAAACCATGGAAGTAATCAAGTAACAAGTTAAAACTATGCAAAGAAACAAGGAAGTAAATAAAGGAATCACACCACTAAGCAAACAATCAAGAAAACAACCATAGAAGTAAACAACCAATCACGTAAACAACCAATCAAGTAAGAAAGTAAAAATAAGAAAGGAATAAAGGAAGTAAATAAATAAGCAAGTAAGAATCAATGAAGTAAGTTAAGGAAGCGAAAAAAGCAAGTACAAAGAAAATTAGTAATTTAGCAAGAAAATTGAACAAAGAATCACAAAACAAGTAAACAATGAAGGATGGAAGCAACTATGAAAGTATACGTGTAAACAAGTATGTGTATACCTATGTAACACTTCCATGAGAGAAGCATATAGATGAACAAAACAATATTAGTTTTTATAATTTAAGCTGTTACAGAAGTATGCTGTTACACTTATAAAATCTCCCAAGATTTTGGATGCTTCTTCAAGTACATGTCCTGTGGAAATCAGAATTAGTCTTTACTTCATACATGTTTGTCCTACTTGTGAATTTCATAAACTAATTATAAGCAAATTTGGAAGCCACATACCTATCACAGAAATCTGCTACACTTGAAAAAAATCTCCTGAAGTGTATAACAATTTGAACACTTTCTGAAGCACATACCTGCAAAAAAAAAAAAAAAAAAAAGTCAGAATTAGTTAGTCTTTACACTCTTTACTTCAAAAAAAGAATCGGTTTTTCATTCGTAGGATTTAATATAGTTTTTGTCTAAACAGCTACAAGCCCTGGTGAAAGTCCAGAACATGTTTTCGATTCATAGTCTTTCTCTAGTGACTTATGTAAGCTATTGTAAGAATAGGAACCGATCCATGATCTTTGTCTAAAGACTTTTATTTAAAGCCTTGTGGCAGAGTAAAAGTTTTTCATCCATAGTCTAAGTCATGAGACTTTTTTGAGCTGTGGGTTATTTTCCCGTCTATATTCTTTGTCTTGAGACCATCTTTAAGTCATTGGTCGTTTTACCAAAACCGACCCATAGTCTTTCTCATAATGTCAATCTTTGCCTTATGACATTTCCGAAGCCATTGGTTGTTTTATCCATACAACAAGTCGTTTAAATGACTTGTGGCTCGTATAAAGCTGTTGGTCGTTTGTTTCTCTCAGCCATTGTCTTTGTCTGAAGAGTTGGTCGTTCTATCTATCCATCCAACTCATAGTCTTTGTATACTCTCAGCCATTGTCTTTGTCTGAAGAGTTGGTCATTCTATGTATCCATCTAACTCATAATGTTTGTATACTCTCAAGCCTTGTCATTATGGAGCAGAAATAGTTTTCTTACGCCCCAAGCAGAAATGTCTCTGTTGTCTTAATCATCATTGAACTGTTGGTCGTTTTTCTCTTCCATCCAACAAGTCTTCTTTTTGCCATTATCGTTCGTTCTCATCTAAGGGCTTTTGTCTGAGCCGCTGGTCATTTTGCCATCCAGCATATATAAAAGGCGACCCATTTTGTCTTTTGGCTAAAGACTTTGTAAGACTTTTTGAGCCGCTTGAACTTTTTTTATTGCATCAAAGACCTTTTTCTAAGCAACTCCATACTGTCTTTGTGTAGAGACTTTTGTAAGTCGTGGGTCATAAGATAAGGAATCTGGTTTTTCGTTTCTGACTTCTTTTTTTTAACCATCCAACAACTTGTTAACCAACCCATTCTCTTTGTTTAAAGACTGTTCTAAGCTGCAGGTTATTTTACTATCCAACAAGTCAAATCGCCCATTGGTGACTTTTTTTTCATCGTTCAAGTCCATAATAATCGTATGAAACCCATAGTCTTGGTCTAGAGACTTGAAGACTTTTTCAGCTATTTGTGACTTTCTCAGTCGTTTTATCCTGTTAAGCCTTCAGGTCATCTCAGAGGCTTTGTATTAAGACATCTTGGTCATTTTTTTCCCATCCAACAAATCCATTAGTCGGTCATTGTTGTCTTTGTTGTTTTTGTGTAGAGACTTTTGTACCTTTTTCCATCAAGGATGTAAGCCGTGGGGAATCTATTATCAAGTCATAGTTTTTTCCCTATGACTCTCTTTAGCCCTTGTTATCTGATTGGGCATTATGTACTTTTAAGCGTTGTGGTTATCGCAAAGATAGGCCGTTGACTTTCTCAGTTCAGTCTTTGTCTACAAAGATAGGCCGTTAGTCGTTTTTTTTTCCCATCCAACAAGCCTTATTTAAGCAGTTAATTAAGAATCTTGTTTCGATTCATAATCCTTATTAAGAATCTTTGCTTTATTACGAGTAGTCTTTATCAAATGGTTTTTCTAAGCTGTGGGACTTTCCAAAGCTGTGAGTTGTTTTCGTATCAGCTCTGTCTTAAGACTGATTTCAGACAATTGGTCATATTCTTTCCATCCCCCAAATACAAAACCAACTCATAGTCTTTGTCTTGGTCGTTTGTTGTTCCCTTGTCTTGATCGTTTGTTGTTCCCATCCAACAAGTCCATTGTCTTTGTCTAAAGATTGTTCTAAGCCATTGTCTTTGTCTAAAGACTGTTCTATAAGCCAGGGGTTTTTTCTCTACCCAGCAAGGCCAATACCAACCCGTAGTCTTTGTCTTTTTCCCAAGCCACGAATGCTAATAAAAGAACCTGTTTTTGATTCAGTCTCTATGTTAAGACTGATTTTAGATAATCTGTCATTCGTCCATTGTCTTTGTCTGAAGAGTTGGTCGTTTTATCTATCCATCCAACTCATATATAGTCTTTGTATACTTGTAAGCCTTGTCGTCATGGAGCTTAATTATTTCAGCTGTTGGTCGTTTTTCTCCCATCCAACAAAATCGTAAACACACCCATTGTATCTGTCTAAAGACTTTTCGAAGTTGTGTGAAATTTCTAAGCTATGGGCTGTTTTTCTATCCGACAAGTCAAATTACCAATAGTCTTTGTGTCTAAAGACTGTTTGAGGCTGTTGTTGGTCGTTTTTATACCATCCAACAAATCGTAAACCAACCCATTGTCTTTGTCTAAAGACTGTTCGAGGCTGTGGGGCATATTAAAGTCATTTAGTCATCGCAGAGACATAGTGTTATCAGTTCAGAGTCTTTTGTCTTAAAACATGTAATAATCGTTGGTTGTTTTTCCCCCATCCAACAAGTCTAAGACCGAGTCCATATAGTCTGTCTAAAGACTTGTAAGCCGTGTGTAGTAAAAATATGGAATCTGTTTTCTTAAGCCCTCTTTCTAAATAATTGGAAACAGATCCCACACAGTCTCTGTCAAAAGACATTAAACCATGCACTACCAACCAATAGATTCCATCTCTTATTTTCCATCCTTGTTTAGACATGCACTACCAACCGATAGATTCCTTATAGCTAGAGGCAACGGGACAAGTGTACCCAAATAACAATATGACAGAACACTATTAGATGAGTGTCTGTCTATGATTTTCTTTGGGGTTCAAATTAATCTTATGACATCATCATCGACGAGAAGTGACCACAATATGTTTGACTTTATCCTCGTCTGATTCCATCCTCAGAAGACAAAAAATTCGAAAAACAAGTGTAAGCTTCGAATGTACCTCAGTGATGGTGTCACACAGAGTAAACTTCCAGGTATGTAAGGCAGTAACTAGGAAGGCTGATGAGTTTCCTCCTCTAAACAATGCATCCCATGATTCACAAGCGATACTTTCATCTGTTCAAACCAAAAACCATGTTCAGAGTTCAGACACTAACCACAGGACTTGTGTGACATTGATACAAGAGAATGAATTGTAAGGTTCGATACTATCATCTATTCAAACCAAAATCATGTTCAGAGTTCAGACACTAACCACAGGACTTGTGTGACATTTATACAAGAGAATGTATTGTAAGGTTCGATACTTTCATCTGTTCAAACCAAAAACCATACACTAACACAGGACTTGTGTGACATTGATACAAGAGAATGAATTGTAAGGTTCGATACTATCATCTATTCAAACCAAAACCATGTTCAGAGTTCAGACACTAACCACAGGACTTGTGTGACATTTATACAAGAGAATGAATTGTAAGGTTCGATACTATCATCTATTCAAACCAAAACCATGTTAAGAGTTCATACACTAAACATGGGACTTGTGTGACATATATTCAAGAGAATGAATTGTAAGGTTTACAACAAAAGTTCAGAATCTTGAAACAATTATGTATATATTAATAAAAATGCAGAACAAGAACAAAGAGTAACTAGTGTCGGTGGATTAATATGGATCTAAAACATTCAAAATCACCTCATAAATCATAGAAAGCTTAGCAGATGCGATTGAATTTTCAACAACAACAACGAAGTGGAGAACCGAAAGTCATGAACAAAAGAATATACCTCGACGATGGTTTCATGCACGCGGAGGAAGAAACCCTAACCAACATCACTGCAAAAATTGAATCATTAACCAATTAGGAAAACTGATTATACACAGAAACTTATAAACCATAATTAAGATAACCAATCGGAAGCGAAAACCAAAACAAAAAAGGAACAATCGGAAGATTCGCAAACTTGGAAACAAAATCGAGATCAAAGAGTAACACGAAACTTAGAATTCCTTTAGAGAATTCACGATTTACAGAGGACGAAGCACTTACTAGTTTCCCAGTTTTGCAAGAGTCAATTGAGAGAATTCTTCAAAGAAAATAAAAATAAAGAGAGAAAATACAAATAAGAGTTTGTAGAAAATTGAGAAATAAAAGTCGAAAGATTTTGATAACGCGCTTTTGTAACGAACAGTTATATTTTTAAAACTCAATCAATTTATTTGGAATGGAACGGGGTCGGTTCTCTAACGGTTGTATTTTATTAAGTCGGGTTTTTGAAATGGTTTTGGTTTTCGTTTCTTTAGAAATCTATTTTATATCATTTTGAAAAAAATGATTTCCTACAAAATAGGAAACTCGTTCTTGAGTGTTTTAAGAAGTTTTCAAAGAAAAACCAAAATCTTTTTTTTTTTTTGGTTTTCCCTAAAAATTGAACCACGACAAGTTTTTTTTTTTTTTTTTTTTTTTTGTAATTTTTGGTTTTTCTAAAACTTGATTGATGATTTGATTTTTTCTACGTATTTATTTATTTCTAAATTTTTTTCTATGTTAGATTTTTTATAAAAAAGTTTATTGTTAGCCCCAAAATTTTATAAATAATACCAAAACATTATTAATAAGATGTATATGAATTTTTTTAAATAGTTAAATTTTGAACAATTAATTTAATTTATTGATAAATATTTTATTAATATAAGTTATTTTCATAATTTTTATATTAATTTTTGGATGCTACTATTATTTTTATTGGCCCTTAATAATGTGGAGTAGCTATTCTTTTTTTAAGAAAAAAAATATTTTGTTTTCAACTATATTGATATATATATATATATATATATATATATTAAATAGAAAATTAATAATATTTGTTTATTAGTTATAATATTTTGAAATTATTTACATAGTTTTTAGATTCTAGTTTTTGTTTTTAGCTTTTTTGTTTTTCGATTTTAAATTTTGGTTTTAAAATTTTTGGTTTGTGATTTTTCTGTAGATTTTAGTTTATTTTAAACCTTGAATGTGATTTATAGTATTTTTTTGTTTTTGAATTTTAGATTTTGAATTTTTTGTTTTTTATGTATTACTCTTTTTATACATTTTGTAATTCTACAAATAAATTTTGACTTATGTTGAAAATTATTATAATAAATTTATAATTTTTATAAAAATATTATTTAGAAAATGGATAACTCCAAACATTTATAAATAAGTAATAAATTTTGTAATAAAAATATACATAAATTTATATCATATTTTTTTAAAAATATATATATAAATGAAAATTATTATAAAATGTTTACACAAATAGAGATTAATTTGTGAGTATAGATGTGAATTTGTTCTTATAAAAATAGTATTAAATTAAATATTAATTGATAAATTAGTAATATTTGGAAAAAGAAAAATTATTATGGCAGTTTTTATGTAAAATCCATAAAAGCTATTTTTGGTTTCTCTTTAGAAAATATAAGGCCCTGATTCTTTACATGGTTTTTATGTTTTATTTTTTGGGACTAAATTTTGGGTAATCTATTTAGATTTTGGCTAAATTTATTTTGAGAAATGGATTCCCTAAAATATAGGTAAACTAATTTTTTAAATAACTGCTCATTTCAAACAAAAACCAAAATCTATTTTGTGTTGGTTTTTCACTTTATTGTTGATACCTTTTTATTTTTTATTTTTTCTTGATACAAATATTGATAATTATTAACATTAATAGGGATAGAGATGAAAATGAAAATAGAATATGTTTAACATATGACATGTAATATAATATTTAAGAAAATAATTGATATTACTAAAAATACTTTTTAAACTTATCAATACAGTTAGCTTAATTGTTTTTATTTACAAAAAAAAGTTCATGTACATCTTGTTATTAAAATTTTTAATATTATTTATAAAATTTTGTGAATTGTCATTTTAATAATTTTATTTTATTAAAAAGCTCAATTTATAAGTCAAATTTAAGAAAATAAACATAAAAACCAAAAATTAAATTAAATCACCAATCAAGTTTTTAGAAAAACCAAAATCTACAGAAAAATCAAAAACTGAAAATCTGTAGAGAATCTATTTTCTTAAAAAAATTCTTGGTTGGATAATAAATTGGTTTTTGAAAGAAAAAAAAAACAAAAACTATTTCAAAATTAGAATCAATCAACACGAATATGTTTCCCTTTTGTATTATGGTAAAGAAGCAAATAACATTGGATGTTGATTGTTATTCTGTTTCGTTGGAAACTGATGTCACGTGTTATTCAATAAAATTGGCATTATAATTGAATTACTTATCACACAAAAAAACAACATAACAGATTTTACAATTGTCTCAAATGACATGCACCAAAGTTTACACCAACAGTAGAATTGTTCACACTTAGGAAATCATGAACAACGATTTTGAGTATTAGAAGACCGAATAAAAGAACTTAAAAACCAAACTAGAGTAAAAAGGGAACTGCATAAAACATTAAACTGCAAGGTAACTAAGAATCATTGTTGCTTCCTACGAGCATCCACAATAACTTTGGTCAAATCAACTCCGAGGTGAGCCTGTTGCAAATGCAAAGTACGGTGTGCGTCTTTAAGGTTCTTGATCCTCTAGTCCAACTCTTTATTCACTTCTGTTGCCCAGACTTGACTCACAGTCCATTTGTCTGAACCCAAATAGTAACCTCCTGTGTCTGTCCTCATGAGGGATGCAACATCTATACCACTTACCATATTCTTTACTCTCTTTACTTGCGAGTCGTCATGTTGGCCCTGCCTTATCATCCACCGTACGCTTGGCAGGCAGGCCAAGCTTCAGATTACTACTCTCTGTTTCAGGCTTCTCAACAGCAACAACTTGTGAACTAGAACCAGCCTTGTTCTGACTTTGACTCGTATCTCTGGAATCATACTAGTCTTCGCTGGCCTCACTTTCAGTGTCAGAGACTCTCGTGCATGCTCGTCTACCATCACCAGTTTTGGATTCAGGTTCCAATGTCGAGAAAAACAAAACGTTATGTCCTTTCTCTCGCCTCTCTAGGTTAAAGGGTACAGAGACTTAGCTTTTGCCATGATATATACAACTACCAGGTTATGGCTCTGGGAAATAGATTAACGTAAATCCTAATAATGTTACTTTATGTTCCCTTTGCCTCTTGGTGAATCGTGATGCAATGCATCTTCCTCTAATGTTATTTTGGACTCTTCGTATGCAAGTGACTGAAACGGAAAGGAACAAAAGAACCAACGACGGGACAAAGAAAGCGAAGAAAGTCTTAATTAGAGCACTGAAACAGAGGATTTACTAGAGCACTGAAACAGAGGATTTACTAGAGCCATGAAACAAAGTGATCGTTTGCTAGAACACCACTTGACACAACACTTGAGAGTTGTGTCTGTGGTAAAATGTTAAGAAAGTAGTTTGTATCCTCTGCCCGAAAAGAACCATCTCTCTTTCTACAATGTTAGAACCAAATGACCCAACTTACATATATCCTACGAGTGATTGGTTATAGCCTGAAAGCTGATAAATAGTAGACACATCAATCACAATTATACAAGCATAACTAAAAAAACTACCTCAAACTGATTCATAATGCTAGCGAGACTTCACCTCCCTTGTTACACCCTCCTTGCTTATCTTTTTCTTGATTCTGGGAGGTGACTTATCTGCTCTCTCTTTGGTTCCATGTAACTTCACCATGTTTCTTCCAGTTTCAGCAGTTACACATTAAGTGACCTTTCTTCCACTAGAGGAACTTGTCTCGGTTTCTCCTATTACTTTCCTCCTTTTAAGAGAGCTACCAGAAGCAGACGAACCAGTATTAGTGCTCTTCCTTTTGGCATTCTTCTTCTCTCTTTTTGCTTTTGCCTCCTCTCGTTCTTTCTTTACCTTCTCGTAAGCTTTCTGAACCACACTTGCAGCGTGAGCTGCACTGCTGGTTCGTGAGAATGTCCACTTATTGTTACTGAATAAACCTGAAGGAGTACTGTGACAGCTGACTTTGGATCCACGTTTCGCTTTAGATGGCTGAGACTACTCCAACGGTTTGACATGCCCGGTTTAGGGACTTTTGTTGCTGAAAACGACTGTAGACAGTTGGGACACAGAATGTTACAGTTAACATATGTTCTAAGATACTCGTACTGCAGCATGCATCTCCTGCAGACTGTCCAGAAAGTATTCGACTTTGATTGCTCTGACGACCCAGATGCAGTAAATGAGCTTGGTGCTGTTGTATGATGATCACTCCGTCCTGTTTTTTCTGTATTCCCAACTGGCTTTTGCGGATTGCTCTTCTGAGTCGGCGGCGGATTGTTCTTCTTGGGCGGCGGCGGATTGTTTCTCTGAGTCGGCGGCGGATTGTTTCTCTGAGTCGGTGTAGATAGTTTATGAATTGTTGATTGTATTATTCATGTGATTAACATACTTATACAGATGGTAGTTGTGATCACAATCTTTAGATAAGATTGAATCATTCTAAGATAATAACTAACTATAGATATATACAAATCCAAGATAAGAGTTATCTATACTAATATGCCCCCACAAGATGAACGTCGCTTGCAGAGTCCAATCTTGTTACAAAGAGTATCAAAGCGTTGACGAGGCAAAGGTTTGGTGAGGGCGTCAGCTAACTGATCAATGGAGCTAATGTGTGACACACGTAACTGCTTCGCCTGGACTTGTTCCCGAACAAAATGATAGTCAAGAGCCAGATGCTTCATTCGAGAATGAAACACTGGATTCGCTGAAAGATAAGTCGCACCAATATTGTCGCAATAAAGAACTGGAGTTGCAGTGGACTTAATACCAAGCTCGGAGAGAAGAGAATTGACCCATTTAACTTCCGATGCCGCTTCTGTAAGTGCTCGATATTCAGCTTCAGTAGAAGACCGAGCTACTCCACTCTGCTTCTTCGTTGACCAAGACACAGGCTGCTTCCCAATATAGACAATGTAGGCTCCTGTTGACGAATAATCGTCACGATCGCCAGCCCAGTCCGCATCAGAGTAAGCGTGAAGAGTAGTTGGTGAAGAGACAGAGAAGAAAATGCCTTTGTCGGCAGTGCCAACCAAGTACCGCAAGACTCTTTTGACAGCTTCCCAGTGCACTGTCGTTGGAATGTGCATAAACTGAGAAAGCCGGTTAACCGCAAAAGCAATGTCGGGTCGAGTCAGCTGAAGATATTGAAGACTGCCGATGGTTGCACGATACTGAGTTCCATCAGCCAGAGGATCACCGGAGGAGAGAGTTAAAACTTGCGAAGATGCCATTGGGGTAGGAACAGGTTTAGCATCCACCATGTTGGTTTTGCGAAGTAAATCGGTGATGTACTTTGTCTGTGTAAGATGAAGTCCAGAGGAGGTTCGAGTAGCTTCCATACCAAGAAAATACGAAAGCTCGCCGAGGTCTCTGAGAGAAAACTTATCACCAAGAAGATCAGTAACACGTTTTAGTTCAATCATAGAAGAGCCAGTGATGATAATATCATCGACATATACAAGTATGTAGATGAAAGAAGAACCCTTGTGAAGAACGAAAAGAGACGCATCGGCAAGGGAGTTCTTGAAGCCAATACTAACAAGAAAATCTTTGAGCGCAGTGTTCCAGGCCCTCGGCGCCTGTTTCAGGCCATAGACTGCTTTCTTTAGGCGGCAAACATGATTGGGTTTGTCTTTATCAATGAGACCCGGAGGCTGTAACATGTAAACCTCTTCATCTAAGGGACCTTGAAGAAAGGCGTTATTGACATCAAGTTGATGTAAAGGCCAACCACAGCCAATGGCAGTGCCAAGAACAACACGGATTGTAGCATGCTTGACAACAGGACTAAATGTATCATGGAAATCAAGTCCAGGGCGTTGATGAAAGCCCTTGGCGACAAGCCGAGCTTTGTACTTGTCGACAGATCCATCAGGCTTTCGTTTGATACGGAAAACCCACTTGGACCCGACAATGTTCTTTGCAAGTGAACGATCAACCAAGTCAAATGTATCGTTACGAATAAAGGCATCAGCCTCAACACCAATGGCGCGTCTCCACTTCTCATCTTTAAGAGCTTGAACATGATTCGCTGGCTCAACCTCATGAAGAACAGCAGTAAGACCATAACGAGGATTAGGTTTGCGAATGTTGTCTTTTGCCCGTGTGGTCATGACATGTATGTTCTGAGGTGGCGGCGGAGAAACAGAGACAGGGGAAGCTGCGACATCTTCAGGAGGAGCCACTAACGAGACAGATGGAGAACCAACATCAGATGATTCTAAAGATGCAGATGATGATGCTGATCTTATTGAGGATGATACAGTCGCTTCAGGTGAAGGATCAGTGCTCGGGATTTCTGTGAGAGTGAGTGACCGATTGAATACAGGAACCAAGGAGGCAGAGAAAGAATCAGATGGAGACGACTCGGAAGAAAGATTAGGAGTGAGAGCTGGAGGTGAAGAAAATGGGAAAACAGACTCAATGAATTCAACGTGACGAGAGACGTAAACACGAGACGTGGAAACATCAAAGCACAGATAGGCACTCTGGGTTAAAGAGTAACCAAGAAAGATACAGGGTGTGGACTTAGAGCTGAACTTGTTTTGACCATATGGCCGAATCCAAGGATAACAGAGACATCCAAAGGTTCGGAGTTTGGTATAGTTGGGTTCAGACTGAAAGAGGATATGATAAGGAGAAGATCTAGACAAGTTTGGTGTTGTGAGTCTGTTGATCAGATAAACAGCTGCAGCAAAAGAATATGACCAATATGTTTTAGGTATAGAAGCATGAGAAAGAAGAGAAAGACCAGTCTCCACAATATGACGATGTTTACGTTCAGCCAAGCCATTGTGTTCAGGGGTGTGCGGAGGAGATGTAAAATGAGAGATACCATTCGTTGCCAAAAACTGTTTAAGAGCAAGAAACTCACCCCCATTGTCAGAAAAAAGCATTGTGATTTTGGTTTTGAAGCGATTTTCTACAAGAGCTTTGAAGATAGGAAAAATATGAGCAACTTGTGATTTCCGTTTGAGTGGATACAACCATGTGTATCGCGAAAAATGGTCAACAAAGATCACATAATACTTATAGCCATCAACCGAGAGAACCGGTGATGTCCAGACATCAGAAAATATAATTTCAAGTGGAGCTTTAGATGTCAAAGAAGAGACAGAAAATGGTAACTTATGACTTTTATTACTTGAACAAGAGTTCCAAAACACATGAGAGGACAAAGAAGAAGAAATAGGTAATGAAAACTTAGAAATCATATGATGTAAAGTTTGATAGTTTGGATGTCCTAATCTAGAATGCCAATCAGAATGAGAGACCTTGGAGCAGGAGAAAGCAGAGATGGATTGCGGAGATGTGTTTGGGGAGGAATTCGTCGGCCACTCATACACACCCTCATTGGCCTTGCCGCTGAGAAGTGTTTTCCCCGTGCGAAGATCCTTCACCTGAAAATCAGAAGGACAAAGTTGAATCATCACATTGTTAGTTTGGCAAAGCTTGTTGGCCGAGATCAAGTTTTTTTTCATTGCAGGAACACATAAAACGTTGGTAAGATGTAGATTCCGAGAGACAGAAGGGAGAGAAAGAGAACCGGTATGAGTTATGGGAAGATTCGAACCATTCCCGACCATAACATTCTCACCACCACTGTAAGGAGTGTGGAGAGAGAGATTAGCAAGATCACTTGCAATGTGATGAGAAGCAGCGCTGTCCAGAAGCCATGGAGAGAAATCGGGATGTGGAGAGCTTGTTGTATGGTGTGCCTGAGCTTGAGTTGGCCATTGAGGCGTTGGTAGAGGTAGATGTGGAGCAGACCATGGTGCAGATCCACGATAGTAGCCGGAGGGATGAGTTGGATATGGAGTAGGTGATGACGACGTCTGATATTGCGGACACCTGCGAGCTCCATGTCCTTGCACTCCACAGATTTGACACTTTCCAAGGTACGGGCGTGGTTGCCGAGATCCACCACGAGATGCCGAGTAACCCCCGCGTTGAGAAGAAAACGGCTGTTGTGGACGGAATTGAGTCACATTCGCTGTTGCAGGAGCAGATGAGTCAGTGTGGTCAGAGAACTTTAGAGAGTTTTCACGATTAATAAGTTTCTCATGAAGCTCATCTATCGTGATAGGAATGTCTCTGCCATTGACCATCTCAACAATTGCTCGGTAGTCCTCTCCAAGACCTTCAGTGATGTAATCAAGCAGGTCTTCATGGGCAAGAGGAGCACCAAGGAGAGCAAGTTGATCAGACTTCTCGATAATACTTCGCATATAGTCATTGACTGTTTTGTTTCCTTTGGTGATAAGCCTGAGTTGTTGTTTGACTTGTTTGATGTGCCCCCGGGATGGTTTACCGTAGGTACGGTAAAGAGTTTGCCAGATTTCTTTTGATGTGGTGGCTCGTGCCACAATTGGTTGAACCGCTAGAGATAGCGATCCAAGTAAGGAACTGTAGAGAATTTTGTCTTGTCTTGTCCAGGCTGCAAAGGCTGGGTTTGGTGCTGTTGTATCTTCGGTAGTGGTGATAATCGCAGGTGGGACGCAATCATCATCACAGATAAAACAGTGGAGTTCATGAGCTTCAAGGAGAGATCGGATTTGCAGACGCCACGTAATGAAGTTGTTTGGGGTAAGTTTTGTGATATTTGACATATTGAGAGAGATCAATGATGTCTTAGGGTCAGAGATATTGAAGATGGGAGCCGAGTCGGCTGTTGCGGAAGAATTTGTCGTGGACATAGTGTTGCAGAAAGGAAGAGAGAAGTAAAGAAAGAAGAAAAAGATTAAAAATGTAGAGAAGAGTTTTTAGAATAGGTTTTGCTCTGATACCATGTAGATAGTTTATGAATTGTTGATTGTATTATTCATGTGATTAACATACTTATACAGATGGTAGTTGTGATCACAATCTTTAGATAAGATTGAATCATTCTAAGATAATAACTAACTATAGATATATACAAATCCAAGATAAGAGTTATCTATACTAATAGTCGGCGGCCTCGCATTTGAAGTAGAACTAGGGTTGGCGAAGTTGCAGAAGCCGCTATTAGAAGACGAGACTGAAACCTTCTGATACATTGTGTGCAAACTCTTCCTACGATCATAAGCTGCTCTCTTCTCCTTATCTGAAAAGAACTTCCAAGCTTCAGAAACATGTTTGAATGCTCCTTCAGCTCCATAGGAGCTGTTTTTATCGGGATGAAGCATCAGAGCAAGCTTCCTGTACTTTCTCTTCAACGTTTCGTTATCATCACGCGGACTTGCATTGAGTATCCCGTACCAGTTAACTTCCTCGTTTACATTGTTTTCCGCAGCGATATAGACATCCAAAGTAGCTAACATCTGAGAAACACCTTCCATCTCTGGATACAGGCTTTGAGCTTTCAAGGCAAATTTCTTGGCCCCAGCAACGTCTTTCATCTTGAACTACTTCTCTGCAATTTCTTTCGCCCTTGCCGCCTCGTCTCTGTTGCACTCCATAGTGAATCTGTATCATTCAATACCTCTACGTTCCTAAATGCCGACCAAGAAGCTATAGTTTCGCTTCAAGGATGGCTCATTTTCTGTCGAAAACAAAGAAAAAAGGCAGACATAGAGGTGTTAACATATGTAGGATTCATATAAACGCATCACAAATGTTAGTTTCGTACATATTAACACTAATGGATAGACATACATGTGAATGGTTTACTACAATCATCATCTCAACACATACCACCTTGCTACCAAAGATACAATGCAACTAGAACAATCAAGCAAACAAGAGATTTGATTTTTATGTTAGAAATAGTAAGATTCTCACCATATGTGTCATTGAAGGTTGGCTGGCGAACTTTTGTTGTTTTGAGGCCACTGATGATTAATATTTTTTTTTTGGAGCTCTCCACTGAATTGACAAGTGCCTGTTGAGTTTCTGTATTGTATAAATGAAGATGACTGATATCTTAATCCTACAGTGGAAAATACTGTAACGGAATCAGATAAGATCATTTCATAATAGGTTTAAAAAATATTATATGCATCTTTGCGTATTTTCATCCGAGGGACATACGAACTACATATAGACTATGAGTAGCTAATCAAATTATCTTCACCATTTGAACCTATAATCCACAATATATGTTGATAACTAAACCTATATGTATAGTCTCTCACTCAACTATTAAACTTAAAAAGCATGTGCGTAATATTTGTGAGTAATGTGCATATAATGGATTTTTATAAAATAAGAAGAATGTGCGAGTTCACACTTACCGGAAATACAAGTAGTTAGAGACTGGTTGAGGAAGTCCTTAAGCGACAGAATCTTCAGTGTTCATGTGGAAGAGGTGCCTGAGTTCCATCTCAGCCTACAAGACTGTCCTCAAGCTTCTTCACCACCTCACCATTTTCACATCAACCCTCTTCCTCCTAGTGACAATCAATTCGGGGGGAAAAAAAAACATTAGTTTGATTCGGCAGATGGGTTATGAGCAACAACAACAACACAATTCTGATTGGGATAATGGTTATCAAGATTTCGTTCATTTGGGTGCTAACAATGCAACAACTCATGATTTGCTTAGTCTCCTAAACTCAGAATGTCTAGAACTTTCCCTATAGAATGTGAAATAACAGTTTACTTCAGTGATCGCTTATTCCAAATCACAAAAAGGTTTACGTTGCTTAATTTTGAGAAGTGAGACATAGAAAGAATCATTTTCTGGCTAACAATGCTTACAACGCTTAGAACTGTAGTACAACATGAAATCCATATTTTCACCGGACCAATTAAAATGTATATCTAGGTCATTCAAATGAAATTAACAGCAGACAATGGAATAAATTAGAAGAGACAGACCTTTTTCTTATCATTTTGGGAGATTACTTGTATCATGTTAAAAGTCCTCGTAATGATCCTCTCACTCATGATTTTTAACTAAGAAGGGAAGAGAGAGAATCACGGAAACGAAGAGTGGAGAAAACGATGGAGAAAAAGATTACGGCGAAATAGGCGGGAATTAAAGAGGAGGAGATCGAAAGAGGGTAAGATTTGAAGTTGAGAAATATCAAACCCCCGATTTGAGAACAAAAGATATAGGTTGTATTAGATGATGGGTGAGTATGATTTTCCAAAGAGAAAGATATGCAGAAGAGAAAACTATAGAAAGAAAAATAGAATTGGAACAGACGCGATTGGGAGAAGTGTGAACAGAACGAAATACTCGATTGTTGTTTTACGCTGAATAAAGGTTTGGAATAGACACGTGTCACTTTTTGGAGTGCTGACGTGTCACTATGTGGGAGAGAGTTGACCACTCATTATATAGAAGACTAGGGGATGCACAGATTGTGTAATTTTTTTATTTTAGTTATTAATTGTGTTTGTATATATATATATATTTTGTTCTTATTTGTTATTGGCTGAATGAGTTTTTGAAAATATTTAACTGTTTTGCTAACATTTTTGATACTGATTATATAGTTGGAAGATAGAACTTTCATTTGTGTGGATCAAATCATTTATTTAAGGAATAATTGGTTTTAAAAGATTTTTTTGAAAAATATTTGGCTGTTTAAAAATAAAATGACAACATATTTATTGAAAAGCAAAAATCATCGATTTGCTTCATTGTAGTATAGTTGTGCTTATTTTGTTGTGATGTTGATGTCATTTTCTTATTTGGAGAAATCTTGTATCTATGCTTGTGAGTTTTCTTTCTCGATGAAGTTTTTATATAGCATCTATGGATTTATCAAAGTAGAATTTAGTTCTTGGAGTTGAGGCGAGTAGTAATTTTCCTACAGTGTAGTTTAGAAAAATGTGTTTAAAAATTATTTAAGATGATAATTAACATTGAATTTTAAACGTATTTACCTTTATATGTTTTTGGATTGATGCTTGTCACCAGCATGATTGAGTGTTTTTGGTCTTTAATTCTTAAGAAGTGTCGGAAATTAGATGATTGTTCATCCTATAAAGATAGATGGATTATTGTGGACATGCAGAAAAGCAATATGTTTTTTTTTGAATAATTTTTAACTATTATAAATGTAGAAATTAAGTTTTCCTTATGTACCTGTTTAGTTGTAAGCCTATCATAACCTCTGTTTAAGATTGTGGATTCTTGAGATTTGTTCCTTGTATGATGTGTATTCCTTCGATGACATCTTTGGAGATAATATTTATTATTATTTAGAATAAAAATTAATAATTAAATATATATATATATATATATATATATATATAAGTAAAAATTTTAAAAGTACATGGTAGTTCTGTTTTGGTATCTCGTAGACGTTGAAACCGACTATATTTTTGAATCCAGAAAGTGTTGGTATGCATGTTTGGTGAATTCTCGTTGACTGAAAGTATTGTCTTTTGGGTTGTCATTTGAATGACATATTGATGTGGTGTGAGTTTGTATTTTTTTTGTTCGGATATACTATAAAGTTTGAAACTTCATATATTTTCTCCTTCCTTTAAATTATTTTTATGTTGGTTTTCATAAAAATATTGCATTCTGCTTTCTATAATTTAACCCTGTTTGAGAATTTAGTTTTCGTAAATAAGAAAGTGAGTAAATATATAATTTTCTTAAATTGATTGTATAACTTTTTGTCCAAGAGAAGTAATACCATTCCCATTTTGCCTTCTTTTTTGGTGTGATTTTGTATTTCCTACATTCGATTGATTCGAATAATGATTGGCAATTTTGAAGGGTCCAGCAAGATTTTGTAAATCATAAATTGTATTGTTTTTTGGTTTCATCAGCACCCCTGAAAACAGATTAAGACATTTAATAGGTTAGTTATTTGGATCCAGATTGGTTTTTTAGTACAATTGTTTATGTAATGGAGTTTTTGTGTTTACCTTTGTTTTCCTCGTGTATCTGTTTCATGTTTCTACTGTTGTTATTGCATTGTCAAGAATAGTTGTTGGCACTTTAAGCAAATGCTTCGTAAGTGAAATACTGCTTATGATGTCTATATAGGTTTTAAAAGATTATAAGGTTTTTAATATAAACGTATGAATAAACTGTACATTTGATATGTGATAGTTCATATATATATATATATATATATAGTATTGTGTATTTGTAAAAGAAATTAGTATGTAAAGATTTAGTTAGTCAAACTGGATATATTATTGTAGGAACACAAATTCTACAATAGGGCTAACTGAATAATTGTAAAGCATTTTGCATAAATAGATCGGTATAAAATACATAAAATACCAATACAATAATTAGGAAAGACAGATTTGCAGAGGCGAGACGCTCTTTCCTTAATTCTGTAAACGCCCCTTAGTGTGACGGTTTCATGGTGTTCCAAAATCTCAGGATACAACTGCATATGTTTCTGTCTTCCATCACTGAAGAACAGAACCTATCGAACATTTTTCTGTGTGTTACTCTGATGGAAAATAAAAGGGAAATGAAAAGAGAGAAAAATAGAAAATGAATTGCAAGAGATTGTTGTATTCATTGTGTATATAGAATGAGAGAAATAGACCATCATTTTACAGTCTAAAATATTTGGAGTATTATTTCTCAAATTAATTGAGCAATAAGGAGAAATGAGTTACAAATCTTTTGTCATCAATTGTTAAATTGATTATGACACCTTAATGCTTTGACATAATTTAATTCAGTATTGATCAGATACCAAAAGAAAAACCGAAAGCAAAAAGACTGATTATTGGACCGAGACCCGTATACCCGAATCCGCACTTAAACCCGTACCCAAGCCCGAGCTCATCTTGTCTCGGCTTGGCGCGCACGCATGGTTTAATATAGATTCTCTCATTTCTACAATTTTCCTAAGGTCTTTAACCTTGTTAGAACTTCTCCACAATATCCGCTATATCTATTTTATGCCTTTTCAGACAACAAACATTGTACATGCATTTCTCATTCAAACAAACTCTAATTTTGAAAAATTGAGTTCCAACAATCCCCCACATGAATAGAAATCAATCTAAACAAATTAAGACTCGATAGAAGGACTTTTGAGAGTACAAGCGAAAAATCCACTGTATGGTGAGTTGGTAGCATTTTTCAGCCTTGAACCGTTAATAGCTATCGGATTTACTCGAACAGGAGGTGGCCATGATGTCTTGAACCCCCCCCCCCCGGACTTTGATGTAAACCGAGACAATAGCTATAACACAGCTTCATTCTCTCACAGAAAAAATGTTCTCTGTTGTGTTCGTTTTGGCCTTGAACCCCTGGTTAATCATGAGTGAACTTAGAGAATATAACATTTCCTTCATTCTCCTAGAAACGGCCCAATTTCACACTCACAAGGTGATTTTTCATTAACTTTGTTTAAATGAGTATCCTGTAATACTCATTTATATCTCCAAGCTATAGACACAAATCATTAAAAGGCTTATCCTCTACACCTTACAGGTAGCACTGTACAATCATCCTAGGAACTGGGTAGAGACCGGAGTCTCATAATGCTTTGAGCAGATTCAGTTTGACTTAGTTTTCCCCTTAAACCTAAGTCAATTAATTAGGTAAGGTTACCGCCAAATCTCCGCTTAAGTCATAGGCTATTTAAAAAAACCATTCCTCTTGATGATTTGACAAGTTGATCTCATGACACACCTTTAATAAATGGATCATAGGTTGTCATCTGGCTGGATATAATCTATGAAGATAACTCCATTTGAGATCAATTGTTTTATGGTTTATGTTATCTTCATAAGATATACAACTAATCATTATACACAAACTCAATGCCTAAGCACTAGTTTTAACCATATCATGATGTCTTTTACCAAGTTCTGAAACACTAAGTGTCCTTAGGTTTATGTAGATCTATGAACATTGGTTTCATGTTTAATCTGTTGCACATAATTAATTTGGAAGATTTCAAATGTTGCTTCACTATCAAGCGTAAAGATAAATCCACTCATGGACTTTTAGTTTTTGGAATAAGATAACCAATTAATATACCTGTAGCCATCCAAATCTATTGATTCTTCACCATAGTGCATCTTAAATTTTTTTGTATATTTCATATATCTCAATACTCTAATTATAACTTTTCACTGTTTACAACATGGATTACTTTTATGATGAATTATTACTTGTACATAATGCACCATATTGAGTCTAGTACAATTTGTTAAGTACTTTAGACTTCCAATCATATATGACCAGATCTTGAATCTCTCAAGTACCATTATTGCATATAAGCTTGAGATAGGATGATTCTTTTTGAATGTATATGTGCTTCTCACATTGATTCAAAACTATTTGACATGATAACATGATCAAATATTTTATGTCACTGTTTCAAAGCATTCCAAATCCCAAACAGAGACTACACAAGTCTAAAAACTTTGTGTTTTTCAGAGGCGGTACTCCAAATTTTGCCAGGCACCCCCACATTTCCAGGTATTTATATGTATGTATTTTACTTCTCTAAATTTCATATGGTGTTTTACCAATGATTTTTATGTGGTAAGCAACACTTCACCCCACATTTTTGAAGTAACTTAGAATCATACATCTTTGCATTCAACATCTCACTAAGAGTTCAATTTTTTTTTTCATGAATAATGCAAATTTTCTCTTAAAAAACGCATTTAATCTCATCAAACACTTGCTTCCTTTATCATTTATAACTATTTTCATAGTTTTCTCAATTTGGTTTTTAATTTCCATCTTGTTTACTTTGAATTTTTCCAAAGTCAAAATCTTGCTTTTTAGCAAATATACATGTCTATCACAAATATACATGTCTATCACAAATATACATGTCTATCATAATAGACATCATTATTGGTAGCAAAGTCACCATTCCATTTGGATATTCTCAACCATGTTGGTTTCATAAACTACAACGTACATGCCAGTTTCAGTCCAATTAGTACGAGATATCTCATTATATTTACATAGTCAATCTTGCTACAACATTCATAAGCAATGTTATGACATGTGTCAGCCTAGTGACTCATCATGCCACACTTTTGACATTTTTCATTGATTTTTTTTTTGTTTAATTACATTAGTCATATGCTATAGCACTAGGCACTAATATGACAATCTGATAAACATCAAAATTTGACACAATCATATGTGGCAGACCACTACCAAACTGAATTTGGTGTATCGACTCACTAGATTTGTAACCAACAACACTTCCACCGCAATCGGTGTTAATAGAATATAGATATTCAGATACACATCCAAGTTTCATTCTATAAAAGACATAAGGTCATAGACCATTCCCAATTAGAGATGTCAGCTCACTATATAGTGGTCATCCCAAATATTTATGTTTGTTAGACAATCTTTAGAAATCGAATATATATATGCATATACATTTATCGATTTAGATTGTTAACTCAGTAATAATCATACTTAAATCTCCATTTCCAAAATACGTTTAGAAATAGTTAAACAAATAATATTCAAAACTGATTCACCTAAGAAAAATTGCAGTTATAGATTAATTTCTATAAAATCACTGCAATTTAAACAAAAGCAATCATAAATAATAATAAATATTAAAAATTTCTGCAGATTAAACAATAATATATTAAGAAATTTAACCCCATAATTCTACAACCAATATGCAGATGAACTTTCATATTATGTTCAAATGTTGAGCATAATTATCCATGAATACTTGTTCTCATCAAAACAAATAAATCAATACAAGAAATTTGAATTTGATCAAATTAAATCCAAAAATATTTATAAAAACTTTTTATACCACAGAAACAAAATTCTAGAAATTTCTGCAGAATAATGAAAATAAACTGCAGAAAATCATAAGAATTAATCTAATTAATTTAGCAATTTTTAATTAAAATGCAGAATAATTAAACCATGTTAAGGAAAAGACAGATTTTTCATTACCATGATTTTTCATATTCCTGTTTTCATAACAAAAACACTTCACAACAAAACAGTTTTCGTTAGTGTGAAAAACATAAACTAAAATTTACAGAATAAGATTGTAGGAACGCAAATTCTATAATAGAGCTAACTGAATAATTGTCAAGCATTTTGCATAAATAGATCAGTATAAAATACATAAAATACTAATACAAGAATTTGGAAAGACGGATTTGTAGAGGCGATACGCTCTTTCCTTCATTCTGTAAACACCCTGTAGTGTGACGGTTGCATGGCGTTCCAAAGTCCCAGGATACAACTGCATATGTTTCTGTCTTCCATCACTGAAGAACAGAACCTATCGAACATTTTTCTGTGCGCTACTGTCATGGAAAATAAAAGAGAAATGAAAAGAGAGAAAAATAGAAAAGGAATTCCAAGAGATTGTTGTATTCATTGTGTATATAGAATGAGAGAAATAGACCATCATTTTATAGTCTAAAATGTTTGGAGTTTTATTTCTCAAATTAATTGAGCAATAAGGAGAAAGGAGTTACATATCTTTTGTCATCAATTGCTAAATTGATTATGACACCTTAATGCTTTGATAGAATTTAATCCAGTATTAATCAGATACAAAAAGCAAAACCGAAAGCAAAAAGACTGGTTATTGGACCGAGACCCGTATACCTGAATCCGCACTTAAACCCGTACCAAAGCCCGAACTCATCTTGTTTCGGCTTGGCGAGCGCACATGGTTTAATATAGATTCTCTCATTTCTACAATTTTCCTAAGGTCTTTAATCTTGTTAGAACTTCTCCACAATATCTGTTATATCCATTTTATGTCTTTTCAGAAAACATACATTGGACAAGCATTACTCATTCAAACAAACTCTAATTGTTAAGGGTGGAGTTACATTTTTTTATTTAACTGTTTAATTTTATTAGTTCCGTGTATTTTAAATCATATCATAATGTATAAATTATTTTCTGATAAATATTTTAATTTGTGATTTTGTTAATGTTATGAATCTTCAGATTTGTGCTGTATCGATGTTTACAATTTTGTAATCAAAATAACTGTTTATAATCTAGGGGGTTTGAATTTTATTTGATTTTAATTTGTAAAATGGTTGGATATGTTTAGTATTTTTAATCTTATAATTGTTATATTTATTTGTACTGTGTATTTGAGGCTATATTGTAGTGATTAAAAGAATTTGATAAAGTGTTTTTTCACCTGCTATCATGTCAATAATATTAAACGAGAAATTTGTGATGCATTGATGTTTAAATTTCGTAATGTAAATAATAATTTATTTATTATTTTGAGTTAGTTTTCTTTATAAAAAAATTCGATTTAATTTCAGTTTTAGTATGATTTTCATAAGTTGGTGTATGAATGTATATATATTTTTTTTTTGTAGAGAATATTTTCTTGGAAAAATTGAATTATGTATTTCTTTCTTTTATAATATAAAATATTATTTGTATAATAGCTTATTTGCTTATGTTTTAGTTGGTTAGTGTAGATAATTTTAGGAATATATTGAAAGTTTTAAAAAACTTTTCATAGAGAGTATAGATCTATGAATAAACTATAAAGTTTGTTATTTGATTAGTTAATTTCACTTTTGATATTGATATGGAAATGTATATTTTTATATTATTAGTAAATAAATAATTTTTTAAAAATTGGTTTTCTACAAATCTAGAATTTTATTTCTAGAGTTTTTTTTTAAAAAAAATGGTTTGAACTTATTATTTTGGTGTTGTAAATCAGATTGTAATGAATAGATGCATTTGGTAAAGCTTTTACTTGTGGTTTTTTTTTAAAAAAATGTCATGAATCCAAAATATTGTAAGGCAATGTTTATAATTCCATAATCAATTTTTTTATTCATAAGAATAAAATCTAATTTCTCTTTTGATTTTAAATTTGTGTTCTTATCTTTCAATAAATTTTAAACATGATTTACATAAGGTGGTGGTAGGAATTTATTAATTTTTTAAAAACTATGAATAAAATCTTATTTGATATTTGCTTAGTTTATTTCATCATTTATATTTATATAATAATGTGTTGTGTTTTATGTTATTATATTAGGATGAAGCTATTATTTTATTTTTTTACAAAAGAACTCGATTTTAATTTGTTCAGAGTTGATCTGTAATTTTATATCTTTTAATTCTAATGGCTGAGAGTAGATTTTTAGTTAATGGTATTTAAATAAATATGATATGGGGATATTTTTTTTCTTGATTCTATTATATTAGGAAATATCCTAGATTAATATTAATTGTTTGTATGTATTTTGAAAATATTTTGTAGGATGGCTTAATTTTAACAATTTGAATTTAATACATCTTAAAAAATCTAGAGCTTAACTTGCTTTTGTACTTTTTAGGAAAATATAAAACGTATGAAACCGTAGATCTGGAATCTTATGTGTTATTTTTTTTCAAATGAGTTGAGAGTAGGTGATAATATGTGTTTAATTTTTAGGTTATACTACCCATATTTATCTATTATTTAATTTATTGGGCTGGATTTTTCTTTTGGGCCTTTTTGAATCTTAACATACAAATTTTGGGCTGTCGATATTTCGTAGGTTTTCTTAGTTAATGATTTGATTATATATTAGTTACACATTGCCCACAAATGGGACACGTGGCTCATTCTGGGGAAAAAAATGCTTCTGGAGCCTCAAGGAGCAACTTTTATTAGTATATCAGTAAGCGAGACCACCGTCCATGAGTTTAACGACATCTTATTCTGATACATCTCTTCGTCTCCTTTGATCCTAAAGTCCATCCCTTAATTGTTGTTATAATCTACCATGATATTCTTTTATCATTAGTAGGAGGAAGATAGAAGTATTAAATTGATGTATTGATGAGAGAAATCAAAGGGACCGTCTTTTATTTGATAAAAGCCAAAAAGTCTAACGATATGGCTTAAAAAATGGAAGACATAAAACATAAATTTTGCTTGTCACATGTCCACTCAGAAATTGAAGCTGATGTGGATAGTCTGAGAGACCTCAAGAAGCAACTTTTATTAGTATAGATTTTTTTCTACATTGAATATTTTCTATCTACAAAATCTATACACTTTTATAATTTAAAAAAAAAATATTTGATTAATAATAAGAAGATTCATTTTCTATAATCAGGGCCGTGTTCAATAAATAAATAAATAAAAAAGACAAATACCCTTACTTCACATATTAAAATTTAGGACCCAACTTTCATATTTATTCTAATTTCAAATAATTGGAAACATCCTCTGCAAATGTGTATAAGTTAACAAACATAGTAATTCATGATAACCAAATCTAAAAGTTGTAATATGGATCTTATCTATTTACCATTTTCATATGCTTCAAATCTTCTTAACCAATTGCGACTACAAATCAAAGCTTGTACATTCTTTGGAAGTAGCCGGCTTCTATACTTGTTCAGAACACGGGATCCAATGCTAAAGGAAGATTCTGAAGCTACTGTTGTAATTGGAATACTCAAGAGATCGCAAGCCATTGAAAATAACTCACCATATCTATGAGAGTTGTCTTTCCAGTACTTCAGGATATCCAAACTCTGATAATTCATCATGTCTAATGCAGGTTCATCAAGATATGCTTGCAGATAAGTCTTCCCACTGGCAGCAACACTTTTCTTGCAAAAAGCAAAGAAATCCTGAAAAGAAATACAAATAAAAATGAAGAAAAGATGTTTAACTTTCTAGTTTAAAAAAAAAAAGTTACAAAGAGGATATACTTACATCATAATTCGAAAAGCTTCCTTTCTGTCCTTCATTAGCTTCACTTTGTTGATATATTTCCCGTGACTGTGTCTCTGTAGAAGCTGATGTGGACCTAGACTTTGTATCATAGGACTCAAACAGAACACAGAAGTTTACGACGCAAGTGTTCCATATTTGCTTCACAAGAACTCGGATCAAGCTTCCCAAAACAAAATTCTGCAAGTGTAAGCTTCAGCCGTGGATCAAAAACAGTTGCAATTGCGAAAATATCACTCACTTCTTCCCAATACTTATCAAACTTCTCCTGCATCAGTATGATCATATTTCTGACTATTTCATCTTTGCTTTCCTCATTAACTTTGAGCCAATTTTGGATCTTCCAAACCTGCATGAAGTACAAGTTTGAAATCGGATATGTTGCACCTGACATAAGACGAGAGTGATCTCATCAAATGGCTCCAAAAAATCATAAATCTCCTTTGCTCGATTCCATTCTTCATTAGATGGAAGGAACTTATAGTTTTTCTCCATCAAACTTCTTAAAATTAGCAAATGCTGCATGATACTTAATAGCCCTATTAAGCATGTTGTACGTTGAATTCCATCTTGTTTGCACATCTAATATCAAACCAGCCTTCAAGACCAAACCTACAGACTTCACACATTTTCCAAAAAGTATCTCACGAGATTCAGATGCTATAACATACTTAATACTCTCTCTGATTTTATGCAAGGAATCGCCAATAACCTTCAGGCCATCTTGAACAATGAGATTAAGTATGTGAGCTGAACATCTAACATAGAAAAACTCACCTCCACACAACAAATCATTCCTCAAAATCAGCTGTGATTTCAGAATATCCTGCATTGAGTCATTTTATGTAGCGTTGTTCAATGTGATGGAGAAAACCTTCTTCTCAATTTCCCATTGTTTCCATGTATCAAGAAGGTTAATTGCTAAATTCATACCTGAATGTGGTGGTGGTAGAGCACAAAATGCTATGATTTTGTTGTTCAGCTTCCAGTTGTGATCAATATAATGAGCTGTCACGCACATGTATCCCTCATGTGTGATTGCTGTCCACAAATCAGATGTGAAGCTAATTCTTCCAGGAAGACTAGCTAGTTCCCTCTTCAAGCTAGCTGTCTCATTCTCATAGAATCGATAGACATCTGCTGCAGCAGTGTTTCGGCTAATGAATTTAACATCAGCATTCAGGTACTTCCAAACTGCCCTAACTCTTTCATACTCAACATAAGCAAATGGAAGATCATGCTGAATAATAGACTTAGCTACCATCTCACGAAATACAAGATGATCATACTTACGTGCTTGTAGTTTAGCCTCTGCCGTGACCAACATATCTCAAACATTCCCATCCCTTGGAGTAAGACTGTATTTCTTCTTATGCCTTAATAAAACATTGGTACCATGTGTATGTGAATCATGCGCATACTCTGTCTTACAATGTTTGCAGACAGCTTTTTGCTCACCATTCGGTTTTGTAACCACCACAAAAGTTTTCCACGCCTTTGACCATTGTCTGGGCTTCTTTTTAGGCTTCTGAGTTGATGAGCCTTCTTTTACGACCTTGCATGTGCTGTGATCCATCAGAACTCATTCGTTCTTCTTCAGCATTAAGAGATGCGACAACTCTTTGAGACTCAGTATCGATTGATTGTAAATAGGCAAAGTCCTCAGAATTCTGTCATTAAGATCACAAATTTATAGTTAGTATCCGTTTTAATATAGAAAGTTAACTAATCATACAAGAAATTAAACCACATCAAACATAAACAAAGCAAGTTAAGCTCACCATGTCCATTACTCAAGAAGTCACGAGTTACTGACGGTGATCACTTCCACCACTTGAATTATGATCACTTCTTCCAATGATCACTTCGTATTTCAAACTCTCTGCCTTGATGCGATGATCACCACTCACTCCCCCAAACTCTCTCTCTCAGATTCTTAGCCGAATGAATATTGAGTACTAGAGTAGTTGCCTACTTGCCTTTAGGCTTATGTTAAATTAGGTTAATAGGGTTTTAAAAACCCGTTTTTTATTTAAAAAAATACTCTAGTTAGAATAGAAGGTTTCAACTGTCAAGTTAATTTAAATTAGAATATTCTTAATTTTTAAAATATGTACAAACAATCATAGTTATTATAAATTTCAAACCTATCATTCAATATCTTATCAATAATTTTCAATTTCTACTAATCCGATAACTTAACATTAAAATAGTCCCCTGAAAAAGAGAAAATGAACGCTGCTAGATGGACATAGCTACACAACTCAAACAATCAGAGTTTTATGAGTCTGTTACCTTTTAATTATGCGTCTCAAAAGAATCTCCCCCTGCAGCAGAATAATTCATTTTTAAGAATCTTTAATGCAAAGAAGAGAGCAACGAGTATCTATCTTACAGTGAGATGTAAAGCAGATGTATGACAGTAAGATTATACTCATGCCAGACTTACCTTTCCATTAGAAATTCCTCTGTTTACTGCATCTCCAACGTGTTTCAAAAAAATTATTCATAATCCACAACACACGATCTCCTGTCCAGCTTGCAGCAAAATTGGATTCATATCGCAGGTAGACACATTTTTCTTGTAAGATTACACAACCATTAGCTTGTTACAATCTCAAATGCAAAAACAAAAGGAGAAGGAAATGACTCAGATTCACAAAGATATATGACACTTACCACTATATCCAGAGAAAATTCGATTTTTGCAAGAGACTCATGAAATGCAAATATATAATTTAATGCCATGTTCAGCGTCAACAAGCAGAGAAGATTGTATCTATAGTTTTGCTGGCACACTCACTCCCAAGCAAAAATGTGATGTCCTGAATGTCTAGCAAAGTCTCACCATGATTATCTGCAACAACAATATAGAAGATAACTTACACAAAAGAGACGTGATTATTATATAAGTCTTACCAAAAAAAGAAATAAGTAACCATACCAGAATCTTTCACACGTTTATCCAAGAAAGACAGCAAGATATCCAAGTACTCCATAACATGAGATTCATCTTGAATGATTAAGAATCTTAATCTCTCTTTCTCCATGATACTTCAATGATTTCCTGATCATAATTAACATTTTTTCTTCAGAAAAAAACATGTAAAAACAAAGACAGAAATAACTAAATCTGTGCAATCATGAATCTAAGAATCCTTTAATCATATGATCATCAGCATCCACGTCCACGAGTCGTTCTCACGAATTAGCAACCTCACTAATTAATAATTATCCACTAAAAAGGCACGCAATCACTTATTTCAAGCAAAGACATGTGTAATCATGCAAGAAGAAACAAACTCTAAGCTATCTAATTCATAATCAGCTTTTACCCACACATTTACAATTAGCAAGATAGAATGGCCATAAGAAACAAGTTATTCAAGTAAAAAGGAGAACAAGGATATCCGAACTATAGAAACAAACCCTTTCATGGTATTGAGTTCTCCTATGAGATAGAAGATGAGACAGACGAACCTGAGAAGTTATTGTTTTGATAGTTGTCGTTGAACTGCTCTTTGACCCAGATTCAACCTCCGATGAGCCACCAAATCCACCGAATCCACCAAATTGGTCCCTTCCTTCAGAGCTACCTCCACAAAACATGGAAAATGTATCATCTATCCTAAAACCAAAGGAACTTTGCATCATCGTCCCTCCCTAGTCGCGATTTCACAAGCAATTTAGAATGAATTGAAGAAATTGATCGAAATCAACACTGTTGCATGTGTTTTGTGCGGTCCGCCCGTTAACCCGCGTACCCATTACGGGCCAGACCGCAAAACACGGAAACCCATGCGGTTTAGCCCGCGATGCCCACCCCCATTTGGACATTGATTATGTTGTCCAAACCCGCATATATTTGAGCTATTTGGACCTGGCGCGCGGGCTGCGATACACATTGACATCTCTAATGTATATGTCTAATTATTCTGGTTTAATTTTTAGTAATAATTTTCTAAACATTTACTTGTGTTAATATGTTTTCTATTTTAACTTTCTATAGGATTTAAGATTCATAATACTCACTGATTTATTTATCTTATGTATATATATATTTAATTCTTTTCACATATTTTTTTTTCTAATTCAATTGATATTATACATTCTGCATTATTCAATAAGTCTTTATAATTATACAACTACAATTTATATATTTTAGCTAACACAGATTAATTATTGGTCAAAATATGATGCATACAAATGTAAACTATCTTAAAATTAACTTGTTATATCAAAAAAAAAAAATTAATTAAGGATCCAAATTTTAAAATCGTTTTAAGCCTCACGAAGTATAGGCACCACACTGCCTATAGTATTTACATCTGTGGATAGACATGCATTCTCAGTACATGAAAAAAAAATCGTGAGAAGTAAGGAATTGTTGTTTCTTTTTCTTTTTAATCTAGTTTATTATGTGCACTTCAACTATAATGATGGACTTGTTAGCTCGGAGTACTCAACCATAAGATGAGGTGTAAATTATGTACCTCTTCTTAGATTTCTGAGTTATTTTAAATTCTATAAAATTGTTGAAAAAATAACGAGCAAACATTTAGTTATCATTTGTCATTCTTCTCAAGAACTCACAAATGCATTTAACAAATTTTAACTTTAAATAGTGAGATAAAGACTAGTGAATAAACTGAAGATTCCAGTCGTAAAGGATTTGGGACAGGAAAGTGACATTTAAGCAAGTCCTCTAAAGTGTTAATCAAATGATTGATATATATGTTATTTTTTTTACCAATATATTTCACTTATTCAATGACCAAATGACTGAAAATCAAGATACACACTTGCATACATTCACAAAATCATAAATTCTTCCACTAAACGTAGACAAATTTTATCAAATGACTTTTCCCCATCATTATTCTTCCATTATTATGATCAAATTGTTTCAAACAGACTACGTCTGAGGGGATTTGTCACTGAAAAACCGAGCAAGAACTTTGTCTTCAAGAATTGCTAAAACTTGAGGAGAGTTAATGCATATAGGTGTCTTGTATTGAGATATAGAAGTACCATTCGAGATGAAATATTCCATGAGGGAGTCAAACGTTCCTTGTTGCACCACTCTTATCTCTAGAGCTCCCATTGAACCACGTTTACTCCGAAGTATTCTATAAAGAACGTTTAATGATTTTTCGATTACATAGCAACATTCCATCATTACCTTGTTACCAAGCTTAACAACTCCGTTTAAGTTTTTTCTTTTAAGCTCCCAGAAAAAAACGTAGTGACCTGGAACAGTGGAAATATCTGCAAAGCAGGTGAAGCCCATCAACATTAAGTCTGAAGATTCAAGAACGAGTGCCGCACGATTTAATGCTTTTGAAATGTCTTCTTCAGTTGTTGCTTCTAAGTCGATGCTTAGAACAATATTTTTCCTCCGTACAAATTTAAACTGTGGTGCACTATTGTAGAATCCTGTCACCTGTAGAATATCTCCCATTCTGTATCTGCATAAGCCTAGAGACAACATAAAAAAGTATATATATAATAAAGTTGAGATCAGAGTATATATATATGTCTGTGTGTAACTCACCAAAATGATTTGTGATTAAGGGCTCATAAAAGCACCCTAACTTGACGTTCACAAGTTCAACAATTTCGTTGTTTGCTTCACTGACAGGTAAGAACTCAAAGTAGGACATGTTTGGCAAAAATGTGTAGGACACATCTTGTGGTTTGCATAGAGGATTCAAATTTGCACCAAAGACTGTTTCAGAAGACGCGTAACGCGGGGAGAACAGAGGAAGTTTGTTGGAATAAAACTCCAATATTGGGATGTACTGACTCATTTGTCCTGTAATTATGCTTTGAATATATTTGATGTTAGGCCATAGATGTGTGATTATACCTTTCCATGATTTCTGGCTGCATATGCTCTCGATTAGATCTGCCAATTCAGATTTAGGTCCTCCAAGTATGACGGAGACAGAGTCTCTGCAATCAAGGTCGGTGATCCACTCGCTAATACAACCAAATCGGATGTTATTACATAATTCATTCCAGTGACTTTCAAGATATTGGATTGCTTGAACCATCAAACAAGCAAATGTAGCAGAAATAACCACAACCTCTTCTCGCTGGATAAGACCGCAAAGAAGATGACAGTACATACTTTGTTTGTAATCGACACAGGATATCACTTTGTCGGGGCTAGTATAACATTTTAAGGGCCTGTTCTTGAAAAAATCGCTCATTAAATAGCTTGCTGACAGAGGAGCCATATGCAAACCAGAGGGAGTTGTAGCTAACGGTTTATTGTTGAGAAAGGCCATCACTTTTCCTTCTCTCGCAACTTCGATGTACCTATATACCAGAAATAGAAAGATGGATTATTGGTGATGCAAGTCACAAATTCACTTAAAGGATATATATATATATATATGTACGAAGACTTACTTGGATACAATGGCGGAGCATAGATCTTGGACGAATGTCATATTCTCAAAAAACTTACTGTTCACAGGAAAGATTTTTAATTGCCCTCCTGAAGTGCCAGAACTACACATCATACGAGTATCCACATTGGTTAGAAAGTAAAAAAAAAAAAAAAAATTAGTACTTAAATACAATTTAATTGAATAATAAAAATTAATTAAATAATAAAATTTTATTTTATTATTAGAAAACAAATCAATCATGACAAGTGTTAGTAGAATTCCTAAAAATATCTAAAATAAAAACTCATTTCCTTTTTTATTTTTATTTTTATTTTTTAATCATTGAAACTTTAATAAATACTACATTTATCCAAAAAAAAGAATAGCTCAATTAGTGAGATACCCATATTGGAGCAAAAATTGGGTAAAGTATATGGCTTTCCAGCCCAAATTATGACGACATTATTTTTTGTGGCGCATTGCAATGTAATAAGTTCTACTAAATCACACATATTATAAAATATCATTATATACTACATAGTATTTAATAACCAAACTTTAAATGCAAAATACTAATTTCTAAATCAAAAAGTAAAGTCTTAAACACAGAATAATTTTACATTTTACAAGTAAACTACAAAAATAATACAAAAAATTCAGCATTTTATATAGAAAAATATATATAGAATAAAATGCATGTGTTTAGTATACAATTAGAACATTTATACACTAAAGTTTATTTATTGGTTTTAGAAAAAAAAATTATATTTTCAAAATTTTAAATTCTGATATATGCAGAAAAAAGTATTCAGTTTTTTTTTCAATTGAAAACCAAGTTTCAATCAAGGTTTTATAAAAAAAAACACATATCTAACAAGATGAGATGGAGTTAAAAAAAATTAAAGAAAAAAAAGAAAAAAAGTATATTATTATTTTATATTATACACATAATATCCTAGCATGCGTTTGTTTTTATCATAAACTGCATTATAATTTCTTTTTTTTTTTGGGTTACTTTTGCCAATTTCTAAAAAAGAAAACTACTCCCTTAAATATATAATAAATTTGGTTTCAGGAATTCGACAATGTTTACCTTAAAATGAAACTAGTAACGGTTTCTCCTGCAATGACATTTGAAGGCTCTCCGTTGGCGACACGCTCGATATAAGGTTTAACATCATCATAGGTCACCACTGGTACGTTCTTCCTGAAAAGATCTTTATCAGAACTTCCATGAAGAAACTGACGGAGATACTCTGTGTTGGCGTTAACTCTCAGTATCCCCTCCAACAAATCGTCTTGTACTTGCTTCGCATTTGACGTCAACTCTTCTAGATCCTTGAGTTCTGAGCTGAGATTCATTTTTGGTATTGATCTGATCAAGTCGAGGGTTCTATATGTATAGCTATACAAGATATCATTATATTAACTTGTTTATGTCCCAAGCGAGAAAAAAAGATTCGATTTGAATATCTGTATACATTATTTATACAACTCATTGCTTCGGAAATCGTGTGAATTAGGCATCTTCAACTGCCAAGATATTATTGTATTTGCATATGGACGATTGATATCATGTGGATATCACCTCACTGCTTATAATATTACGTTGTCAAATAATCGATCTAGTTTACAGTTTGAAATTATTTTTGTTGACATAATTTTAATTTAGTAAAGAAAAAAAAATTATTTTTACTTTTTTTATTTTGTTTTTCTGATATGAAATTGTTTTCTTTAAAATTTTTTATTTATAGTTGTAAAATTTTAAGATCTATTTGCATATATTATATATTTTATTAAATTTTAATTTGTTTTTAATGTGGATAACATTATTTAATTTTTTAATTTCTTACTTTGTAGAATTCATAATTTAAGATATGTTGATTATTTATTTTGGTTTATAGTATTAATTTTGTATTTATAATATTACTATATAATAAGATTATAAATTTAATATATATTTTTATATTTACAGATTTAAATATATTATATATTGAATTATTTTATTTTATACAATAAGTTTTCACATATTTTAAGTAAATGTAATTTTGTATTTATGAAAATTAAAAATACTTAGTCGTTGATGTTTCATATCAAATAACAATATATGTCTACATATATTATAGTATTTTCATTTTTGTTTTTATTTTATAAATTAAATTTTAATTTCTTAATTTATGGTAATTTTTACTATTATTTCCAAATTTTGTTGATTATTTAAAAAAAAGAAATAAAAAACATAAAAATAATATTTTAAATATTATTTTGTAACTAAAAAAAAAAATATTTATGTTAAAGATATTGAAAGATATTGTAAAATATTAAAAGATATTATAGACAAATTAATTAATAATTGATTTGATGATCTATTACTGAAATCTTATAATTTTTATTAATTTTATTAATATTTTATATAATATAATACATGACAAATGATTTATAGGTTATGTTATAATATAATAAATGAAGATATACTCATACATAACTTTACTACCAATGCGACATGCTTTATAGTTGGTGGTTTATTATTAATGGTTTTATTGATTTTCAATTAATGGGACATGCTATACTTCTTTCGGTTATCTGACATGCACTACATATCTCGTTCAATGCATATTTGAGTATTAGTTTTGTTCTTGTGTACTGAATTATTTCATCACATATTTTTGAGTTGTTTCAACAGATTATTTGTATAATATGTTATTAACAACCATTAGTTGTTACCGTATTTGTTAAGAAACATTGAATATTTTAGTATATAATCGATAATATGCTCAATTTATTTAATTCATAACTTATGAAGTGGGTTATGTGTTTAAGCAAAATATCGATTTGTTGCGTTCTGTTAGGTGAATAATTTATTTATTTGCAAATTGATTCTGAGATTAAAATTTTAATATCTATACTATTAAAACAGAAAACATTATAGATTAAACTTTTAGTCATGTGTTATATTACATATAATGTCACTGTCTTTTAGTGATTTTTCAAAATGTTCATTAAGAGTATTTTTGTCAAATGATATATACCAATTATGATTAAAATTTAAATCAAAACTAAATCGAAACCAAATCATATCATATCTTTTAAATCGTAGAATATTTTTTTTTAAGCAACCATTAAATCTCTCTAAATAATTATGGAAATAAATTATATCTATTAAACATATTTCCAAACAATACAATAATTAAATGTGTATCCAAATAATCTAAAAATATTAAGTTTCACTTCCCTAATTAATGAAAACGAAAATAAAAACAAAAACATATATATTAAATTAAAAAATCAAATGATAAATATAATTAATTATTTTTAAAAATCATTAAATCAAATTTAATAAATATACATATAAAATAACATGAATAAATATATTTTTGAACATATTTAAATTAACAATAAAATGAAAAAAATCAATACAAAAAATCAAATTTAATATTAAGAAGTGTCTAATTTATAAAATGTAAATTTGAAAATTTGAAAGTAATTTAAAATAGGTTGATATATTTTTAACTCAATAAAATTTAAACATTAAAAATTAGTCAATATATATATAGAGAGAGTAAAACAGGTGTAAATATTTAAAATTAGGTTGAAATATTTTATTTTTACATTTGGTTTCATCAGAATATGTAAAATATAGACAATTGCAAAATGGGTTAAAAGATACGTAATAATTATAACGGGTGAAGAAAAAAAATTTCTTAAGGGCCGGAATCTAGTTGTACTTTAAATATAAAGAACTTTTAATTAGGAAAATTATATCTTCTTACATTTAGTATAAATACTTTTCTAATTTATAATATATGAAGTGGAGTTTTTTTATTTTGATTGGTTTCTCCGCTACCACTAATAAACATAGTTTTTATAGGTAGAACATTTCTTAGCGTTTGACGACAATTATAGAAAACATTTTATACCGCTTTGTATCGCTTCAAACCTCTCAAAATCAAAAGCTGCTTCCCTCGATCGTTTGTAGTTGTGGGCGGTTGAGTAATTAAAAATAAAATAAAATCATTTAAAATTTAAAATAGATATAATAAATTTAAAATTTAAATATATACACCAAACTAAAATTTTCTAATATGAAAAAATGATTTCCAACTATAAAGACTATAGGCCATCACATGGCCACACATCTAGACAAAACTAATTTATGAAAACCTACACGAACTATATGTTCGAGATAACGACATGTATAAAACCCACTAAATAATCCAACCCACTAAAAAACCCATCCACACGGCCCAATCTTTTCCCCCTTATATTCTTCCCCTTTTCGTCTCTTCTCCTTGTCTTCTTCTTCCTAAAACCCCGCTAATGGAAAATCTTAATTGATTAACAATCTCTACTCCTTGTCTTCTTTTCCTTTTTTAATCTGCTTGTTTTTTTTTTTTCTCGATACATCAAGATGGATTCAAGCTCGAGTCGAAGGATGTGTCATTGTCGATTGGCCGCGAAGATTTTTACTTCTTGGACGGATAAGAATCTGGGTCGCAGGTTATATCGATATAAGCTCTATAAGGTACCAACTTGAATTACCTTATGACTGAAAGTAAATATTGTGGTGATTGTAGCGGATGATTGTAGCGTGAGTGAATTATGTGTGTCTACAGGAAGGTGGATTTAACCACTGCAAATATTTTCAATGGGTTGATGAAGAAGAGGTCAAAGGCTGGCCAAAAAGAGCTTTGATTGAAGCTAGGAATGAAATCCGGGAGAAGAAGAAAGTGATCAATGAACTAACAAATACCATCACGGGACTTCACATCGTTTTGGAGAAGAATACAATGGATAAATCGGTTACACCTGGTAAGAATGTGACTTCCGACGTTTACATTGTACCTGGATGGAAGAGAAAGTTTTTGAAAATGTTGTGCATCGATAACGAATGAAGCTTGTAATGTTGAGCATGGCTTCCAATGACTTCCGACATTTTCATTGTACATGGGGTATGGTTTATTTTGAAGACTCGTTATGTAGTAATTATGCAATGGATTGGTAACATTCTTGTTCTTATGACTTGTATCTTTTAAAGACTCATAATATTGTATTGTCTTCCTTTTCCTCTTCTTTGTTAACAATGAGACATCCAGAAGATAAAAAAGAATAAGCATTCAAATGCAATAGATAAATAGCATTCTAATGTAATGTGATACACTCTAAGCAAAATAAACAAGGAATATGTCCATCACATAAACAACATACCCGATAAAATGTAAAAACATGTAAGAACATGTTAAAGCACACACAAAAAGAAACCTGTCCATCCCCGAACATGTTAAAACATACAAAGAAGGGAAGACCCTACCCAATAGCATGTAAGAATATGTTAAAACATCCAAAAAGGTTCCACATTGAAAAGAAAAAAACCAATATCAACCAAAGAGCAACGAAGCCAAACAGCTGCTTCTTCGAACGTTTCTTTCACTTGGTTGTGGTTGGCTTGGTTGTGGCACAGTTGAAGAAATGTCTTGCACTTCAACTTGATCTTCCATCTGAGCTCTGAAATCTGCTTCCATTTCAGCTGCCTCTTGAGCCAAATCTTGAGCTTGCATTTGAGCATCCATTTGATCATCCATTTGAGCATCCATTTGAGCGTCCACATGAGCTTCTGCATTCTGTCTCCTTCTCTTTTCCCTACTCTTCGGAGGCTACCAAACACAACACAATATTTAGAATTCTCAATATTTAAGCGAGAATGGAAACTAAAAACAGAAGGCGAGAGTAGAATACCTGACTATGACATCTTCTTGAATTGTGTCCTTTCTGGCCGCATAAACCACAATGTGGTACTCTCCTCGGCAGCCAACCTTCTTTTTAGATGGTGATTCATGAACATCCTTAATCCTTAATTTTCCCTTAGGTCTTCCTGGAGGGCACTTATATGGTGGGGCAACAATGCGAGATCCTCCTGATTCAACCCAGAATTTAGGTCCATTAACCTGCTTCAAATTTTTTCGGTAAGTCTCCTTCTATTTCTCTTTTCTCTGTTAAATAGTAGTCGGAAATGTAGCTCTCAACCAAACTCGTATTCTCTCTTATTGCAGTAACTGCATGGCGACAGGGAATGCCAGTCAAGTCCCACTTTCTGCATACACAAGTCCATTTCTGCAAGTTGGCAGAGTATCCATTAACCCCCTCAACAATCTCATATCTCCCACCCGTGCTAGACACGGAGGAACAATGCTGAGCTTCTTCACACGATTTCTGTACCTCTTTTCTTGCCTTCTTTGTGTGTTTTGCTACCTCCTTACAAGCAGTCTTATATCTCTTAGCAACCCTTTGCATTGCATCTCTTCTTATCAACTCTTACATCTGAACAAATGACTTCTTTTTTGCAGCCTTCAGAGTTCTGTTAAATAACTCAGCCAGATTGTTGTGTGTATCCGCACAACAACAACCAATCTTAAAGAATGCTCTACACCACATCCGGTGATCTTTCTTCAGTAGGTCATCACACGCCATGGGGGCAAACTCTCTGAATGTTGCTAAATTGGTTTTTAAAATCTGCTACATTGTAACTGCTTGTAACTCTCCAGAACAGTGACTTCAATGTGTCGGACTTATGAAGTTTCTTCAAGTTGGCGTAGATATGCCTTGCACAGGCGCGATGTTCCGCCTTTGGTAACGCAGTAGCAACACCATGAATCAGGCTTCTGTGCATGTCTGAAATGATGGCAATATCTTTACCTTCACCCAATTCCAAGTCGACCTTTAGCTTTTGAATAAACCACTCCCAGTTATCATTGTTCTCAGCTGAAACTACAGCCCAAGCTATCGGGTATATCTGATTGTTAGGGTCCCTTCCAATGGCAGTGAGTATCATTCCTGGACAGAATGCTTTAAAAATGTACCATCCAAACCTATAATGGGTTGGCAGTTCTGCTTCCATGATCTCTTCAGAGCTTCAAAGCATATATAGATTTGAGAGAATGCCTCAGACCCATCCTCTTTTGTGTGTTAATCTCCACGGTTGTATTTTTGTTCGTCCTACAAGCAAAAAATCAACCATCAATAATCGACAATAGCAACTGGAGATAAGAAACTAAAAGGAACAAAAGACATTGAAAATTAATGTATCTTACCTCTTAATTTCATACTCATAATTTCTCAACCTTGCAAATTGCTCATCTGACTCAGCTTGCAATTTATCAAATACAATTCTTCTTGCAACTTGCGAGTGTGGAGGTGAAATGATAATGTTGTACCTCCTTTTCATTTCATCCTTGATCTCTGGTGCACTCATCTCTGGATCTCTCCTAATGTCTTCTAAAAATAAATAAGCTACCACATGACTCTTAATAAGTTTACACCTCCCAACAGGATGACATTGATGCTCATCCTCATAGACTTTCAACATCCATTTACCAATCGGATTCTCTATTGAGCAATAAATCCGCCAACTACAATCATTTTCATGACACTTAGCACCGAGCTTGGTCTTCTCCCGTCTATCAAAGACTACATTACACCTAGTCTTCAAAATGTACCTTATCAAATTTTGCTTGAACTCCTTGCCACTACTAAATGTCTGCCTCAAGCTGAATACACCATCAGGTAAATTCCTTCTCACTAACCTCTCAACTTGTTCTTATTCATCACCAGATGAGTCATCAGTACCTGGATAAACTTCATCTTCATTTGGAATTTGTTCATCATAGTCCACATTGTTGAAGACTTGCAATTCTTAATCAATCACCTCAACATCTGAATCTTAATCAGTATTATCAGATAAGCCATCCTCAGAGTCTTTTTTTACATCATCCGATTCTTCTTGATTACCATCGTAATCCTTATCACCATCGTTATCACTGAAATTGATATCAGCTACTCCTTTGTCACTCACGCTTTAAGATACAAATAATTCCTCTCAGTGATTTCTCCACCTGCAGCATTCTCATTCTCCTCTTCAGTTCGTGACCTTTCAGTAGTTTCCCCACCTACAGCATACTCACTCTCCTCTTCAGTTTATGACGTTTCAGTAGTTTCCCCACCTGCACCATGCTCCCTTTCCTCATCAGTTCGTAACCTTTCAGTAGTTTCCCCACCTGCAGCATGCTCACTCTCCTCTTCGGTTCATGACATTTTAGTAGTTTCCCCATCTGGAGCATTCTCACTCTCCTCTTCATTTTGTGCCTTTTCACTTGCTTTAACTCCTTTGTCTGCCTTCTGCCTTACGTTCTCCTCAACATCCAAACCATTCTCAATATAAATGTCAACTTCTTTGTACCAACGAGCTGCTACTTCCATTCTACTCTTATTATGATCCACATTTTCCCACAACGGCTTCAAATCTTCAAGATCATGGAATGGTAGCTTAAACCACATATTTCCTATGATGATCCTCTTTTCAAACAATTTTGATACCAAATTAGTGAAGAGAGATTCATAATTCACCTCTACCACCTCGACAACTCCATCTTTGTACGCCAAAACTTCTTTTTCCTTTTTGAATCGCCTAGAATGATAACAATTAACTTTCACTTTGAACAAAGCTTCATTTCTACAAGAGAAGAAAGTAGAAAACACATATCAGACGAACTTACGATTAGAAAAAGAATTTGACCATGATAAAAAAGCAAAAGGAAATAAAAAGGAATAAAAAACAAACTCCGACATAACCCACAAACCCCATACACAACCGACACAACCCGACACTAACCCCACACAAATAAACTGAAAAGTTTCTTTTGTTTTCTATCGTTCAAACCCTAATAATCAAATCAAAACTCAAATGTTTCTTCATTCGAACAAAACATGAACCCAGCCACAAAAATTCTCAAACTGAACTAACATCTCCGAAACGAATTTCCTTAACTCGCCAATATTCATCTTGTCTCGATTTTATCCACAGGAACAACCAAATTGTGTTTAATTGCAGCCCTTTCACACGATTAAATTTTGTTTCTCTCGGAAGAACCCTAATATCGACAGATTTGGGATTGTCGGGAATTAGGGGTTAGAGATTTGTCGGGAATTAGATTTTGGGATTGGGTATTGATTGGGCCGTGTGGGTGAGTTTTTAGTGGGTCTGATTATTTAGTGGGTTTAAAACGGACGGTGCCGGATTCCGTCGTCGGGTTCGCTGTTCCGATAACCGGAATTTACTTAATGATGTTAATCACATAATTAGTTGTTAATTTATACATGTCATTATGTCGAACATATAATTCGTATAGGTTTTCATACATTAGTTTTGTCTAGATGTGTGGCAATGTGATGGCCTATAGTCTGTGTAGTTGGCAATCATTTTTCTTTTTCTAAATATAACATCATTCTCCACAAAAAGCAATTTCTCAACAGTTTGTCCATTGAAATCACAACTTTTATCAAAACTAAAGAAAAATATATATACATATATATAATATTATATGTATTAATATTTTTCAATTCTATTTATTATTAATTATATTTTATTAATATTTTATTTTTTATTATAAAAATATATTTTTATATATCTTCAACGCAACAATTTGAAACCGCTGTGCCAGTCTTATAAACTGCTAAACACGCCTAAAACCACTGTGTTTAAACCAATCAGTCTTCTTATCCATGTCAGTATAAAATCTGACACTGGAGTTTCCTTTAACTAGTGATCATTACCTCGCCCGTGGCGTGGGGGTGTATTTTTGTTTTATTATATTTATTTTTTTGCATATTTTATTTATTTTCCTCCAGTTTTTTAAAAGAGATAATTTGAAAAATACCTTATTATGATTTAAATTTTGAAAATTACACCTAAACTAAATTTTATTATATGTTATAAGATATTTTTACCCTGATTTTAATTTATAAGTATCCTTTTTAATAACTAAACTAGATTAAAACCCGCGCTCAGCGCGGGATAGTATAAATTTTATTTATCAAATATATAACTGAAAATATTGAAATATTATAATTTAAGTATAATATAATAATAATTATGAAACTTTAAAAATTATTTTGTCTATTTTTTTATTAATTTTGTTTTTGAGATAAAAATTATATATATATATATATATATATATATATATTATAAAATCTGAGGAGAATATGAAAAACTAACATCTTTTATCGATTGGATTTAAAAACGACAAACTTCAATAAAAAAAAAACTAAAGTCGTTCTCAGTAAGTTTTTTTAATGCGTTTTTATTTTTAAACTATAAATTTCAATTAAATTAATGTCTTCTCGGCTTTCAAAGCATATGATTTTTTTGACAAGTTTTAATTTAAGAGAAATGAATATATTTTCTAATTTTTAATTTGCTTGATATTTTTTCTGATATTTAGTTTTTTTCTGAAAAAAATATATTTATAAATGAGAAAGTTTGAGACATAAATGAATTATATATTTTATTAAAGTTTAACCCGTGCTAAATGCAAATAATATTTTTAATATAATGAATATATTTAATAATTTTTAATTTGCTTGATATTTTTTTCTGATATTTAGTTTTTTTCTGAAAAAAATATATTTATAAATAAGAAAGTTTGAAACATAAATGAATTATATATTTTATTAAAGTTTAACCCGTGCTAAAGGCAAATAGCATTTTTAATATATTTTTGTTTTTATGTTTTTAATACAAAGTAAAAATTTCAGATGTATTGATATTCTTTATATTTATTCTTTTAAACTAAAATTTACTTATCTAATTTATGTATATATCTAATCAAATCTCCTTGCATAAGATCTTTTTTGCATAATATCTAAAATCTAATATTTTAAAATATGTTTAAAAGGAAGTTTCGATTTTGTTTGATATTTTGAGATTTGATTTTGATTTAATTTTTAATTATAATTGAGATATATTGTTTGACTAAAATTCCCTTAATGAAGATTTGAAAACCCATTAAAAAACAATGACATTTTCTGTAAATCACACGTAGGGGTAATGTGTATTTTTAAAAAATGATCACGTTTTAATATAATAGATTCTAAAAAATCTTTTTAAAAAAAATAATAATTATCAAAATCATTTATTAGGCCCCAACAGCCCCTACCAGTGAGCTCTCATGTCCTCTCACTAGGCCCATGGGCCGGCCCACCCCTATATGACGATCGGTGTGTTAAACGGGAGGTTTGAAAGTCATGATATACTGACCCTGTAATCACCACGTGACCGTCCCCGTATTTTGGCCTCACTCACACGGTAGCGCGAATGACTTCCCGGTAGGTCACCCATCCTTTGACTACTCCAGCTCAAGCACGCTTAACCCTGGAGTTCTCTCTGGATGTGCAACCGAAAAGGTAAGTGCACTTTGATGACATAGGTAGCCAAATCAATTCTTTTAACCTCTCTACATATACTAGAAATCGGGATGTTACAATTCACCCTCACTCACAGAGCGCAACGTCCTCGTTGCACACCACGACAGGTCCTAAGACGCTTCCCAGGTCAGAACTGGGGCGGCTAACCAGCTCTGATACCACTTATAACACCCCAACCGCCTCTACCAGTGCGCCCCCATGTCCTCTCACTAGGCCCATGGGCTGACCCACCCCTGTCCGACGATAGGTGCGTTAACCGGGAGGTTTAAAAGTCATGATATACTGACCCTGCAATCACCACGTGACCGTCCCCGTATTTTGGCCTCACTCACACGGTACCGCGAATGACTTCCCGGTAGGTCACCCATTCTTTGACTAATCCAGCTCAAGCACGCTTAACCCTGGACTTCTCTCTGGATGTCCAACCGAAAAGGTAAGTGCACTTTGGTGACATAGGTAGCCAAATCAATTCTTTTAACCTCTCTACATATACCAGAAATCGGGATGTTACATCATTATTATTATTTATGTTTGAGATTACTATAGGATTAAGATAAATACACATTAATATTTTGAGATATATAATCTGATAATTTTAAAAATATTTTAAAGTTTATCTCTATAAATTCTAGTTTTATATATTTTCTACAAACCAAGTTTACAAAAATATATTGCTAAACAAATTTATCTTCTCATTCATATGATTTTACTAGGTCAATATTTTTTTTTTTTATAAGTTCAATCTTAAAAATTATTTTTATGAGATTGTAGGCAATAGATTTTGTGTATAAAATCTTTCTTTAACGAGTAAACTAGATTCTAGCCCATCTTTAAGGACAAAAATTTTATTCTTCTTTATTTTTGAGTTTTTTTTGAATAATATGTATTTATAAATTTAAAAGTTTAATATAAGTTAACAATTTTACTTTTTTATAAATATTTTATATTTATTTTAATATGTTTTGAGAGCGGATGATATTTTTTAATTGATTTTTGTTTTTTTATGTTTGATTGTATATGAAAGATATATTTGTGGAAGTTATAATTTGAGATGTGCTGAATTGAATTTATAACATTATTTTAAAGTAGATGATAAAACTATATTGTAACGACCTTAACCCTGAGACCTATTAAGGCCCAACTTGTCTAAATAAAACTCTAAGTTCCTTTCCCTATAAATAGCATCCTCTTGTTTATTTTTCTTAAAACAAAACCTAATTACACCGAAACCCTGGCGAAATCTAGCCTTCAACCCTGAAGGAGAAGCCACGGAGCCATCTAGAAAGTTCTATAGGGCAGATTCGACTAGTTCTGGGAGAAGGGAGAATCGAACTAGCAAATCTAATCCAATCGACCTGAAACTTGGTAGGTATACTCTTGACTCGTTCATTGATCTACTGCGGCAAGCGGTTTATCATTCGGATCTGTATACTGAAAGTTATGGTTGTTTCTTTGAGCATGTGCGTCGCAGTGCCGGATTCGCGTCATCATTCCGCCGCCACCTTGCGAGGCGATTTTCCGGCGAATCGTGAGGATCCACGGAACGATCAACCTATTGTTAGAAAGCCCCGAATATCTTCTTTCCAGAAAGGCCAAGTTTGTTTCGATCGGAGGTATGAGTAGAAAGTTGTATCATCGTTTCCAAATCGTGTCTGTGTTGTGCTGATCCGAGACCAGTCTGTTGAGATGTGTGTTTTGGTTAGGCAAACGTGGTCTGGTTGACCTGAATCTTTGCAGGGAGCTTCTGGAGTCGTAGATCTAGCTTTCTGGTGAAGGAGAACCGATCTGGAGCTTTAGAGCATAGGGATTCCTATTCTTCTTCATGGTTAAGGCTAAGGTGAGGGCTTTCCGCAGAATTCCGCACTTTCGTCTAGAACGCCGTATATGGAATTTAGTACTAAATGTGATCTATTTCTCTGATCGAGTCTAGGTAGTTTTGCTTGTAAATTGGACCTAGGAATATAGATGATTCAACCCATTGATTGTGCATTAAATTGTTAATTGAGTCTTTTAAACTTGCTAGAGCTAGGATTAGTCGACTATGTGAGTCGTTAGGGATTGCGGGGGTATAGAGACGGACTTCTGTACTTGTGTCGCGTGTTGTATGAGGAGATGGTGCTGGACAGCTTAGTCGACCTGTTGTCCAGTACCTTCAGAGGTCGATAATCGTCTACGGGCGGTGTGATTGGGCACTATCCCATAAGTTGTCCTTCTGGGAGGAGGGTGCCGGCGGTCACTGGATCCAGTAGTAGGACATTGACTGTTCTTTGGGTACTTTAGGTACCGTGTTTGTGCATGTTTAGTTTGTTTTCCGTGTTTGGAGTGCTATGACCAGATTGCGTTTTCTGTGATTAGCATCCCATACCTCACTGAGTAACTCCCCTGTTACTCACCCCTTTCTTTCCTTTTCAGGTGAGACCGACGAGTAGATTTATGGTATGACGATCGGGTGCTATTTTGGGATTTTACGGTTTTCAGTATTTTATTTTAAACATTATTTTAAGATTTTATTCGATTTACTGAATTTATGAGATTTATTTAATGATTTCCGAAAATAAAGTTGAGATTTTATTAGTTGGAGTATTTGAGACATAAATTAAGTTTGGTGGCACGCCGTTCTCGAGTGAGGATGAGACGGGTGTTACATTTTGGTATCAGAGCTGGTTAGCTGTCCCAGTTCTGACCTGGGAGGCGTCTTAGGACCTGTTGTGGTGCGCAACGAGAACGTTGCGCTCTATGAGTGGGGGTGAATTGTAACATCCCGATTTCTGGTATATGTGGAGAGGTTCAAAGAATTTATTTGGCTACCTATCTCACCAAAGTGCACTTACCTTTTTGGTTGCACATCCAGAAAAAACTCCAGGGTTAAGCGTGCTTGAGCTGGAGTAGTCAAATGATGGGTGACCTACCGGGAAGCCGTTCGCGATACCGTGTGAGTGAGGCCAAAACACGGGGGAACGGTCACGTGGTGATTGCAGGGACAGTATATCATGACCTTCGAGCCTTCCGGAATAACACACCGACCGTTGGACAGGGGTGGGGCCCACGAGCCCGATAGAGGGATGGGTGACTCACCGGTAGGGGCGGTTGGGGCGTTATATATATAATCTATTCTATTAGTTTATTAATTTTTTTGTTATAATATTTTTATAACTAATTTTCTATTTTATTTAATTATAATTACAATTTTATGAAAATTAAAATATGATAATCAGTCTATTAAATTTTTCTTTGATTAGTTATTTTTATGTTTTTATAATAAAAAAATGCTTATTAATTTTTCAATCCATTTTGCCATTGTAATTTTGTGAAAATTTAAATATGATAATCCGTCTATTAAATTTGTCTTTTATTAGTTATTTTAATTTTTTTATAATCAAAATATGATAATTAACTTTTTTAACTCATTTTGCCATTGTGTAAATATTTTACAGATTCTGATGGAACAAACTGTAAAAAACAGTAAGTGTAGAAACATCAACTCGTTTTACTATATGATTGACTAATATATATATTGACTAATTTTCATGTTTAAATTTTAATAAGTTAAAAATATATCAGCCTAATTTTAGATATTTTAAATTAGTTTTGAAATTTAAAATTTTACATTTTATAAATTAAACACTTATTAATATTAAGTTTGATATTTTTTAATTCATTTATTTTTTCATTTATTGTTAGTTGAAATATATTCAAAAGTATATTTACTCTTGTTGTTCTATATGTATGTCTATCATATTTAATTTTATGATTTGTAAAAATAGTTAATGTACTAAATTATTTAATTATATTTATCATTTGATTTTTTAATTTAATACTAGATTATGGGCCCGCCCTAAGGACGGGATTCTTTTTTCATTCAAATTTTTAATAATATACTAATAATAAATATTTATAAATTTAGAAGTTTAAGGTATTTTATCAGTTTTTTTCTTTCATACATGTAATATATAGTTTTAATATATTATGAGAATAGACGATATTTTTAATTGATTTTTTTTCTTTTCTATTTTGTATGAAAAATATATTTGTGAAAGTCATAATTTTAGATATGTTAGTACTTTTATTTTGAAATATATGGTAATACTATATAATTTTTATTATTTATATAACTATAGTATGATTATATAATATGCTTATCGATTTGTGTATATATATATATATATATATTCATATTTATCATTTTTAAATATTAAATATTATACCATTTTATTTTGAATATTATTTTTTTCATAAAAAAATATTTTAGTTTAAAGAATGTAATTTCACATTTACAAAAATAAAATAGGCTAACCCGTCAATTAAGTTGTCCAATCAAATAATTATAATGATATCAAAAGTAAATTAAATTCATTTATAATAATTTTTAATAATACTAACGAAATTATTAATAATAAAAAACATTAAAATATATCAAAAATATTTGTATAAGATTTTTTTTTATAATTAAAATAGAAACATACATTTATATTCAAAATAAATAAGATATTGAAAGATATTGAAAGTTTTGATTTTATTTAGTATAGATTATAATTGAGATATATTGTTTGACTAAAATACCCTTAATGAAGATTTGAAAACTCATTAAAAAACAATGGCATTTTCCGTAAATCACACGTAGACATAGGGGTAAGGTTTATTTCAAAAAATGATCCTGTTTTAATATAATAGATATATGTTTTGTTTTTATTTTCATTTTTCATTAATTAGGGAGTAAAACCTATTATTTTTAGATTATTTGTATACATGTTTAATTATTGTATTGTTTGGAAATATGTTTATTGGATATAATATTAATTTCCATAATTATTTAGAGAGATTTAATGGTTGTTTAAAAAAATATTTAAAGATTTTTTTTTAGATTTTTGAGCGATTTTGTTTTGACTTAAATTTTAATCATAATTAATATATATCGTTTGACTAAATTACCCTTAATGAACATTTGAAAAACAATTAAAACACAATGACATTTTATGTAATATAACACATAGTTAAAGTTTTTTCTATAATGTTTCCTGTTTTAATAGTATAGATTAGAATTTTTTGCCTCTTTTGCTATTTATGTTAATCCATATTTTTAGTTTGTGAAATTTTCTATCATGATTGTACTTTATATCATTATTTTTTGTACCCAGAAATATATATTTTAATATGATATTCTATAGATTTAAAAATATTATTTTATAAATAAAATAAGTAAACATCTAATTACTTTTAGATTATTTTTAGTTTTTTTTCTTTTAAATTGATGCAATTATGCTTTTTTAACATTACAAATTTAAATATTAGAATAATTATAAGCATTTAAATTGTATAATTCAGTCATTTCATTTATTAATAAGTGTAGATTTAAATAAAAAGTAAAAAACTGGTGTAATTTTCAAAATATAATCGAATGAGAGAGTAATTTTTCAAATTTCCTCTTTCTAAAATCGGTTGTTCCATTAATTATGTGCATGTGTTTTTACATTATGATTTGTTCGTGGGTCCTCAGAAGATAATATATGGTCGCTTTTTTATTCTTTGTTTTGTTTTTTTTTTTTTTGTGATGGGTAGTTTCTAAATTATATTTTTTTTGCTTATTTCTTAGATGCTGAAATGATGGTTTACCTTTCTGGGTGTTTGTTGCTCTTTTAGTTTGTAATATTCATCGTCTAACATCGTGAGTTTTCTTTTGATTCTCTGCATTGAGAAAGAGTTCGTCTTTGTTTAACATTAATACTTATACTTTTAATTTTTTTTTGTTGATTATTTTTGTTTGGTTGTCTGATTACGTCGTTGTTTATCTATTTGTTGTGTATGGAGATTAGCTGATGGTGGCTCCATTTCCCATCTATTACTTTTCTCATTGCTTCTTCTTTGTGGAACTCCTGCATAAATCATTGGATTTCCGGCATTAATCTGTTAGAGACTCCATTGATGGTTAACATTGTTTTTCATCAATCCACCTCTAGTTATAATCTACTCCTCAGCCAAATCGTTTACCTGAGACATTTCCTCTTCCTCTTTTTGTCATTATAATGTGCCTCGCATGTCTTTGTTCTGTGCAGACTAAATGTTTTTTTTTGCACATTAGTTATATGGGGCGCTTGCACAAATAATTCATAAATTAAAGTTAATGACAAATCTTATCCTTTATTTTTTTTCTCTTTAACAAATATCATATTGTTTCCTTTCTAACTTTACTAAATCGGATAATTCACGAAAATATCATTACTTATGATTTTATTTGATTTATTTCAAAAATGGCAAAGAAAAACACATCCTCATCTTCATCACTTATTCACGGAAATGTCATCGACATCAATTCTTCCAACCACCATTAACAACCAGATTTGAAGCTCTTAATGTTTTAACCACCGCACTTTAACCTCTTAAAACCCACCATTTGAGTTCGCGAACTCTTTTTTTGCTCTTTTCTCTCGATTTTCATCTCCAAAGCTCATTAATTCAATTCTTCAAAATCTCAAACCCTTTACATGTGCATACGAGGTGATTCTTGCATATATTGACCCTGGACTTCGTTAGTGCTCGTGAGCCTCAAAGTTTTTGTCAGTCGACGATCCCAAAAGCCAGATTAAGGTAATTCGAACTGGATTTTCTTGATTTTTTCCATCTGTTTCGCGAAAGTAGACTTCATGTGAAGTCTACTAGTCAAAGCATATGTTAGTTTTGCATTTGACCATTTTGGATCGTAGACTTCACCTGAAGTCTACTATTTTTCTTTGGAAAGAAAAAAGTAGAGGACACATCTAACTCCTATTGGCCAGGTTAGTTTTGCATTTGACCAATAGGAGGGCTTTTTGGAGAAGTCTACTCGAGAAGTCTACGTTAAAGCGAGGTGAATATTTCATTTGACCAGATTTTGACTTTTATAGTAGACTTCGGGTGAAGTCTATTGAGGTTACTTTTTGGGGTTGACGAAAACATCAAAACATTGATCAATAATATCATTTAAATAGTAGACTTCACGCAAAGTCTACTACTTATTTAAAAGTCAGTAGACTTTGTGTGAAATCTACTATTTATTTAAATCTTAACTTTGGTCAACGCTAGAATTAAGCGAGTAGACTTCACCCGAAGTATACTAGGGCAGTAGACTTCTTGATGAATTCTACTGAGAAATTTAAATTTCATAACTAACCCGAAAGAAGTCTACACTTACAGATATACTTCAGGACGAAGTCTACATAGTAAAGTAGATGTCTATGTGAAGTCTACTGTTTTTGTGAAGTCTACGTCGAAAAGTCAAAGTTTGGTCAATTGCTGAAGTGACCTATTTTTTAGTAGACTTCAGGTGATGTCTACATTTTCATTTTGCCAATTAAAGAAGGCAGACTTCGTTAATTGGCAATTGCAAAAGTAACTCGGGAGAGTAGACTTCGGGTGAAGTCTACTCGGATGACTTCAGATAGAAGTCTACTACATTGGATTTTATTAAAGTTGTAATTATAACATATTTATAACGAATTTTTAAGATTTTCTTATTCGTGCGTTGATTTTAGCTTACCAACTTTCTTGTGTGTGAGTTTGACATTTTTATTTGTTGTATGCATTGATGCATCATTTTTCTTGTTTTATTTTGCAACTAGCTCACTTGTAGTAGACTTCACATCGAAGTCTACTTTTTGTACTTAGATTTCTAATGTATTTTGATTATGTCTTTCTTAAAGAGAATGGTGGTTCACGTACAAGTTGTTTACGGAGTATGGATGATGCAAACTCAATATTGGCATTTCGATGTGGATAAACACAAAGGAGGGAGAATGTTCAGCTTGAGAGATGGTTGTACACTCAGTAACCTTCTTCAGATGGCAGAAGATGATTTCATCGTAGACAAGAAAGTAGATATTGTGGAGTCATCTTATCCATTATCAGATGCGATGCTTCAAAAAATGCCTACATATACCCCTCCTACGTATGTGACAAGTGATAGACAAATTCAGAGCTTTATCGAGTGAAGTAAAGAGCATGTTTTGTGCCTCTGTGTAACGAGAAGGAGCATGGATACTGGGAATGTCAATGTGGAGGGACATGGGGAGGATTTGGATGATGATGATGTTGAAGATATGGATGCATGGGATGAGGATGACGAAAATGCGGATGGTGTTAATAGTATTTCAGGTGAGAATAATGTTGAGGGTGGTGCGGCGGATGGTGTAGACGTGGATTTAAAGATGAGAGTGATGTGTTGGATGTGGATTATATTGACAATGGAAAAGTGAAAAATGAGGATGATGATGATGTTGAGGATGAGGATCATATCTCGCTTGATGTTGTGGGTCGTTGTGTTCAAGGTGGACTGTCCAATGGCACCTGGTTTGACAATATCTTTGTCATGTAGAGCTTTCCTAGCAAAGAAAAGCTTGTATCAGAGCTGAATTTGATGGCCGTGATGTTTAAATTCACATTCAAAGAATATAAGTCAACAAAGACTTTGTTTGTGGCAAAATGTCATGTGGATGGATGCATTTGGAAGCTTAGAGCGGCTGTGAAGAATGAACCAAACACGTTTTGGGTGAAAAAGTATATGAAGGCACATACTTGTTCTGTGTCAGACCGAGCAGTTATCCATAGACATTCCACTCCGAAATATAACGGAAGGTTATTCATAGAACGCCTTGGAATCATTGATGAAATTGTGAAGAAACATATCACGTATTCAATGAAGGTGATGTTTGGGTTGAACTTGGATTATACGACTTCTTACCGAGCTTTGATATATGCTCAATAAAATTGAGAGGTTGTCTTCTTATTTTCATGAAATTGAGAAAGCAAATCCAGGAAGTGTCACTGACCTTGTACATGATGAGAAGAACCGGTTCCAGTACCTGTTTATATCTTTCGGGGCTTCAATAGTTGGGTTTCGGTACTTGAGGCGAGTTATTGTGGTTGATGGAACTCATCTAATTGGGAAGTATGGAGGGGTGCTGCTAGTGGGGTCGGGCAGGATGACAACTTTCAGATATTTCCATTGGCTTTTGGAATTGTTAACTCTGAGTGTGATGTTTCGTGGGAGTCGTTTTTCACAAATTTGTGCGTTGTTTTCAGACGAATATTCGATTGTCATAGTCTTTGACAGACACTCCTCCATAGCTAAAGCATGCAGCACTGTTCTACCTTGGGCAACGCGAGGAATATGATACTATCATCTACAACAAAACATTGTCACACATTTTCGTGGGAAGCAACTCATATATTTGGTGAAAGGTGCTGCTTATGCGCATCCGACTATAACCGATATATGGATGCACCTCGACATGTAAATCACAGTCTTGCAACATACTTGGAGAATGCGGATCCAAAGTTATGGTCACGAGTACACTTCCACAAAGATTGATACAACATAAAGACAAACAACATCGCATAGTCTATCAATTCTGCATTTAAGCAAGCCAGAGGATTCCCCATATTGTTTCTCCTTGAGTTTATCCAAGAGAAGTTAGCGAGGTGGCATTGTAAAAGACGGGAAGATGCTTTGAGTCTCACTACTCGTCATAGCCGTGGGGCTGAGTATTTATTGTCTATTCGTCAACATTATGCAGATAAGATGACGATTGAACGCATACACGGTTGGCACTTCTTTGTCAAGGGTGGAACACGGGATTGTATGGTTGATCTGGAAGCTAAAAAGTGTGCATGTGGTGTTTTCGATGTGGAGAAAATACCATGTTCACATGCTGTTCCAGCTGCAACTAAAGCGCGTGTTCATTTTTCTATGATTATTTGCCCTACGTATAAGACTCAGTATTTGGTTGCGACATACCCGGGTAATATTTTCCCCGCATCCGCATCTACTGCAGAAACCGGAAATTTTCCAAGTCTTATTCCTCCAATTGTGAAGCGTGCTCCTGGGAGGCAGAAGAAATCGAGATGGCAAATTTGGCTACAAATGGCAAGGAAGAAGGGGACCAAGTCGAGAAAGTTGCACAAGCATTACATTTGTTCAAATTTCAGACAACCTGGACATACTCGACCGCATTGTGTAAGTTACTCTCCTTCAGGGTTCTGTCTTCATATGTTCCCAATTTTTGTATTCTTGTATGTTCCCAATTTTTGTTGACATGCTTTTTTTATAAGTCATGCGAGAAGACGGACACTAATGTCTACTCTAGAAGTCTGCGTAGTGTAAGAGAAGTTTACTCTTTGTAATGAAGTCTACAATTACCTTATGTACGTGTCGTTAATGGAGGATGGGGTTGAAGCGATTAAACTAACAGCTGATGGAGGATGTGTGCTTGCTTTGTATACTTATGCAATGTTATGCAAGGTATTTCATAACGATGCTTATTACTTCTCTCGGTGATGGGAATCAAGACATGGACCACACCATCGGACCAGGGACGGGAACGTTGGACCAAGGAGTGGAGGTTGATCGTGAGGGCCAGACCATGGACCGTGGGACGGGAGCTGACAACCGTATCGTCTACCGTATCGACCTAACTCGACCCGGGAACGAGCTGAGGAAGAATCTTCGACCGAATGACCGATTCATTCGACCCAGATACCAAATTCAACACACAAGTGGACCCGAGAAAGGCAATGGTCAAGTCAGATTGGCCATGATTCGGACAAACCAGGAGTTGGTCGAGAAACTCCCTTTCTCGACCAAGGAGCATAACCGAAACAGATGGACCAAGACATGGACCTGTTCCATGGTCCATTCACCAAGGACCGATCCATGGAGCTTCAAACTCAAGTACAAGACATGGTTGTAGGATGCACTCAGGGACTGGGACATTCGGCTTGCACTGATGGACCGACCTATTGGACCATGATCCAAGCTCTTCGACCAAGTAGTTCAAGGGACACTTAAAGGGTAGCTTAAAGGTCACTTTGACCAATCAGTTTGCCAGCTGATTTAGCTGAGTTCTATGTTCTTGTTTTCACCATTTTCATTTATTTCCTTTGAACTTAAACTCTATATATATATTAACATTTCGAAATGAATAAGGGCCTTTTGATCTGTCTTTAAATTTTCCTTTAATAGAGAATTGTTTTTCTATTTGTTCTTAGAAAACAAACTGTTGTCTCTTTGTTCTTTGAGAACAACCTGTTGTTGGCACGGGGTACTTCCAACAACAACCTCCCTAACGGTGTCGTGGTGAGTCATATCCTCAGCCCTAAGGAGTGGGAATACTAGGGGAATTCCGCAACTCCTAACGATTCCAATCGATCCATCCTTGGCTGTGTGTGCTAGTAGCCTCCTGCCCAAGTTTATCCAGCGACAGTTCCACAAGGGGTGTTGATCCGGTCAAGGGTTCTATGACTCGGTTTACCCAGAAATCTATCCGTGCGTTAAGTACCCATATCATACTAAATGGATGGGGTTGGCCTCCTATACTGCCTGCCTTATCTTGTAAAAAGGAAGAGTTTGAGAATTTTGCGCTTCCCAATGTGTTTGCACTTGTACTCCATACAGGTATTGGTACCACTGGTACGATAATGAAATGAAGGATGATAGGATGTGTGACAAATGTTTATGGACAAGGGAGTTGAGAATTTTTTACGAGCTTTTTCGTGTCCCGCTTTTACCATTCCAACCCAAATAGATGCTTTCGTTTCAAACTTTTATCTATTACACTAACACATAGTTTGTCAGGAAGTCTAATCTTTGTAAAGGAGTCTACTGTTTGTAATGAAGTCTACTCTTTTTAATGAAGTCTACTATTTATAATGAAGTCTACTCTTTAGAAAGAAGTCTACTCAAACAACAACAAGTCTACTCTTTAGAAAGAAGTTAACATTCACCACGTAGTTTGAGTCAAAAATATACAAATTTCCATTAGTGGTTACAAAAAAACAAAAATACTAACCGCAATCACACCCATTGTTTCAAAAAATTAATGGTGTGGAAAATTAGTATGAACCTGTGAGATGTCTCATACCGATTCATACAAGTCCAACTCCGCCCACTCGTGGTTGTCTAGACCTCGTAATTCTGTCTCCGCAAATATCTCCCCGACTAGCTTTTATCTGATACCTTTGATGTTGGCGTCGTACAAGGTGTTAGGTACTTAGATCCCCAAAGCATGTCATTCCATGTACGTGAAGCAGAACACTCCACAATCACCACTCTGAATGTTCTGAGGCATTCCTAGTACACACTCATGTGTGTAAGCATCTAATGGCCAGTCTTCTTTGCCACCCGGGGCCAGCTTCCGAAGAAGGTATGGAAGCATCACCGCAATAGGCTCCACCGTCTGAGCTATTTGGGTGTCTTTGTACATTGATTCAGAACTGTCCCATATGGTGATGTGTCTCTTTGGGATAGATATCCAGATAGCTATCCAATGGTCGGTCCCTATGTGCATTGGAGCGTATATGTTATCAATCTCAACCCCTCCCCCCCACCACATCTTTTTGACTGGCAGTATTCTGGGCTATCTCCTGAATGGAGTTCATACGCTCCAACAGGTAGTATTCACCCTAGTCCATTTGGGGTTGGTGTGCAGTCTTTAAAGGGTTGATACTTTTTTTACTACATCGTCGCAAACAGGATATCCAACAAGCAAATTTTATCCAACCTAAACCATTCCGGATGTTTGGACATGCGATTTCGGAGAAGATTCATGCTGCAATGTAAACAAATTAATAAACGAAGTCTACTCAACCAGTTTACTCAAGAAGTCTACTCACAAAATTTATTAAAAGAATGTACCGTGTCTTTAAGTCATTGACATGTGTATCGTGTTTATTAACATGACAAGATGTTTAAAGTTTTTGGTTTACGCTTCATCATTCTTCCCAACTCTCATTATGCATGCATTCATCTCATAACTACAAAACCAAAATTTATGTCATTGAACATTTCTTCTTCTTAAGAATATGAACCTCTTGATATGTTTAAGAACTTGTTATTATATAAAAGCTATTACTATTTGTAATATAAAATATATGAATCTATAACCGATGAGAAGCAGATTTTCTGTCTGACCACAATTTTTGAGCGATATAATTTTGAACAATATTCATATAAACTGCAGTTGATGTTTCTTTATTTATTTGTACATTATTTTCATCGTCTGAAACATCGTTCTCATTTTGATGTGTATGCATACGGTTGTTCCCCCATAGCTGCTTCTTCAAAATCAATAACTTTAATTTTTTCCATTGAATAGAACTGTGAAGTGCCATTGTTGCAATTATAACCTTCCTCTGTGATGAGATATCATACCTGAAAAATTTATTTAAAACCATTCACTTGGTCTTTAATACACCAAACATACGTTGGAATGTAATGAAGTATACCATCTGTTAAACATTTTTTTACTAGTTTTTGGAGGTTCACTATTTATAAATTTTTTAAAGATGATATCAAGTACCTTCTTTTCTTTCTTTTCGATATGAAGCTAAATAACCACATCTATTTGCATAAACAGAATCTATGAGATAATATTTTCATTCAAGAGGTTTACGAAACATTAGATCATGTTGTATAGTGTTGTCCAGCACTCTAGAGTCATGTATTGATCATGTTATTCAAATGAAATAATATGTAAAAAACAGATCATAATCACATATTCCTAGAACATTAATACTTGTTGTTCCTTTTCGGTTCATAAACCATAATGCATCACAACCTAGAGTCACCATAACTGGTATTTATGATCTGTCAAGAGCTCCCAGAAATCCATTAAAGTGAGGCAAATAGGTTATTCATATGCTGTTCTTGGCCGTAAATAGTCAACTGTCAGTCATATCATTGTTTCAAAAACACAATAAAACTTCTACCTATAGTCTCATGGGTGTGGCCAAATCGTAAACCAATATCATGTTAAGTGTCATTTTGACCATAGAGAATCAATAAAATTGCAACACTCTCATCGAATTTAATATTATGTAACTCTTGTGATCCATACTATTTTTCAAGAACTTAACACAAACGGGTAAACGCTTCTGGATTCATGTGAATAAGAGTAAAACACAAGATTTCATTGTTGTAAATTTGCTCCTTTATCATTTCTCAACCATTTCCCCACACATCTTTCATTAGATTTTTACAAAAGTTTCTTTTGTAATACTCTAATATAGGATGCATGTACCTTTGGATAAATTCTCCTTCTTCCAATAACATAAGCTCTACTAACTCATTTTCTCCTAGATTTTGAATTCCATGTGAACATAATTCTATAATACGAAGATCCTGCAAATATTTTAATGAATCTTATTATTAATATAATCATTTTTAAAAACAACTTCAAACTTTAATAACTAAAAATAAACAAAATCCATATATAAATATCAAACACCAAAATTTTCAAAAAATAAAAATTTAGAACATTAAAGCAAAAAAGCTCCAAAATACCTAACAAATAACAAATCTCATAAAACTAAGCAAGCTTGTCACCATCACTTCCATCTGATTCATTAGGTATATTAACTATACTTGATGCATTTCTTGTTGGTTCTTCTAACCCAGAGGAATGCATCCCATGTAAACTCTTGAAATCAGTTGTAACAGTTTCAGTTCCCATTGAATTAGTTCCAATCATTATAATATTCTGAACAAGGTCTTGACTTGTCATTAGCATATCGACATGATTGCATAGATTCTCGTATCTATCTCTACCAAGTAAACGCTCCAAATATTTGATCTTACTTTCGTCACTCTCCCATTTTATAAAGGCTTCACGTACATCCATATCATTCTTCAATAGCTTATTTGCTGTCCACCAGAATACTTCAAGTTCTTCAATTGGTAGTTGTTCTATAACAGTCGTTTCATCACCATATGATAGCTTTTGATTTTATTTGTGAGTGTAGTTCTTCCAAAAAATATTGGCGAGTATCTATTATACGTTGAAATCCACTCTCAACCTGCGTTTCAAAAGTTAGTTCTTCTTCTCAGAGGACAACAGGTTGATGTACTTTGTGTTGGCGGTTGGGATCCTTAATTGTTAGTTATATCCATGATCCATAATTGGTTCACCACTTTGATCTTCTTATACTTGGTTCATTATTGTGCCATCATTACTAGCTAAAGCAGGCTGAATCAGCTGGAGATGTTGTCCAAACATATGCGAAGCATAACGTTCATCTTAATCAACATCATATTTAGCAAAATATTGGCCCAACAAATCTTTGAATGATAATGGTTTATTTTGCAACACACGAACAAGTTTTCCTTCACTTTCATATTCCTAAAAGTGATATCAATAAAAAATAGTTACTAAAAAATTCTAAATAAATACATATGTAATCTTGTAGGCATAAATAATTACCGCAATTCTATCAGTCCACCAAGTTTGCTTCATATTTATTTTTCCAGTTGATAAAATTTCCATAATTTCAATGCACTTTATCAATTGACCATGAATAATCCCTAATTTACGCAAATAACCAATTTTGCTAGTTATTTTTGGATCCTAAGAAATATATTTTCTCATCAGTTCAAAGTATTTCTTTCTTAATTATTTTTTCTAACAGCAACATATGCAATCCTACTATGGTAGTCATCTGCTCTTAGATCCGCAATGACAAGCATAACTTGAAATTTTTTGTCCTTCCACACGTATTAAAGTACATATTCTAATAGTTAATTGAAAATATTTCATATTAATCAATAAATTATTCTAGAAATAGATTATATATGTATAATTACCTGGCCTTCAAGAGCACCATCGGCTGTGATTCTTGCCTCATCACTTGATTGATGTCCACGACGGAATCCACTTTTATTTCTTGAAGTCGACATGATATTTGTAACAAATACACATGATACTAGTTTTATTGCCAACCATTATTCAATATATATGCTTTATTATTTTAGACATAGAATAATTATAATCATAAGAAGTATGGTTTACCTCTTGTTCTTACTTTGTTTTAGCCGACACATTAAGTTAGATGAGAGAAAGCTTTGATAAGAAATATATATATATATATATATATATAAGAAGACAATCTATGTAAAGCGTGAAAAAATTGGCGTAAAATGTTATTTTCTATAAGTTTATTTACATAATAATATATTTTTACCAAATTTTATATTATTCCTTTTTGTTCTTTGTCAAATTTGATATGAAATATATTTGTTTAATATTTCCTCATAAAAGAAATAATGAAGAGGAATTAATTAAGTGGGTCCTATATGTAACAAATATTCCATGTAAATGGTAAAAAAATTTAAGAACAAAGGAATTGTAGTATTCTTTCTAATTCATTATCTCAATTATGGTCACCAGTTAGACCCTAGTGAATTGGTGAACCGTAAGTAGGATAAGAAGATATTAAAGATCGAACAAAGGAATAAGCATATGAATGGAAGACATATATGTATTTGAATCATGATAAGAGAATAAGCTTTTGTATAAACTACTTATTACATAACCATGAACAAGAAACCAGAATATAAAATATGATATGAGTAAACATTAACAAACTAGACGTGATGAAAAATATGTCTAGTTGGCGCAAACAAAAAAACTCAAAAAAAGATAAGAGACTGTTCATGCCCAAATCAAACAAGCAAACAATAAAAAAAAAATATGTATTTATCAAATTCGATGACATTATGAAAAGAAGAAGAGAACCACAAAGATATTAAGAAGAATCACCAATCAATAGATTTCAATTGATGATAATTTGAAGAGAATAATGACAACGACACTTACAGGAGGAGGAAGGACGGAGAACACGAGAATAAAAGAATGAGGAAAACTGGGTCAAAGCAAAACAGGAAAAGAAAAGAAGAAGAGAACGGATAATAAATGGATGATAAAGAACGACAAATAGACGGTTAGTGAAGACCGACAACACTCGTCTGAGAGAAGGAAATCATGGACGGCGGAGATGAGGACTGAAGAATATATTTTTCTGACTAGTTTTGGAATTAGATCTGAAGAGATTTTAGGTTTACTAACTTTACTTTTTTTGTCACAAATTTTAGATAAACAATTTATTTAAAAAGTTACTTTTATAAATATAATAAGTTATAGTTTCGATTTTTGAAAGAGTAAAATCGGTTAACACTTATCTAAATCATAATTCCCCAATTTTATTAGCCAAAAGTGTAATGAAAAAAATTTGGTTTCAATTTAAGACTTCGATTGGTGACGATGAAAAGGAAAAGAATAATGATAGAAAAATAAAGAATAAATGAATTTTTAGGAATAAAAACAAATTTTTTAAGAAGTTTTTTAAAATGACTCGATACTATTAGATGAATGAATATTTAAAAAATAAGAAAATTGAAATGATTTTTTAACAATAACTTTTATAAACATGAAAATATTATTAAAATAATTTTGTATCATTTAAAGATAAAATAAATAAATATTTTTCTTCATTGTTCCTCTTCAATTTTGGTGAGAAAAAAAAATTGTTCTATATATTTCTTTTAGAAAAATGAATTTGGAAGAATTATGAAGCAAAAGCATGTCTGAATTTTAAAATATATTTCCTCATAATTGGTGAAAATCTTGAGGAACATCACAATCTTCCCACTTTTTTCCGTGGTATCTCAAATTTTAGATGGATATCAAGATCCCGTATATCCGGATCCGGAACCGGATACCTTAAATTATCCGGATATCCGGATCCGTCCCAGGCCTACCATATACCATATATTTTATGGAGGTGTGTATTTTATATATGCGGAACATAAATAATTTAAACCACATGCAAGAATAATAATCCAACAAAAAACATTGTCTATTTAGAAATAAAAGGATACACTAAAATACAAAATAAAGTAAAACAAATAAAATATAAGAAGAAAAATATACATAATGTAACAAATATGAATATACAATCCATGCATAGCGCGGAATAACCCTTACTATAAGAATATCACAACTTTATCGAGGTTGCCATAAAGCTTGATGGATGCAAGCTTTGATAAAACAAATAACTCTAAAAAAAATATTGTTTCTCACAAATTCTAAAAGAACTCACAAAGTGTTGAAACACAAAAGTCAATTTTATTTATTAAACTGGTCTATTTTTTAATGAGGTGAGCTAAGCTTTTTATGAGCTCAAAAATAAAAACTACACGTTTCTACAATAAGTATAAAAGTAAGAAAGTGACTAAAATCAAATTATATGAAAAACGTAAATTAGCTAGACTGTATTGATATATTGCATGATCCATTGAGTCCATCGGTTGTGGAAACTCATTCGCTCAAGTACCAGTCGTATGAACTCCCATTCTGGTACTTGAGCGAATGAGTTTCCACAACCGATGGACTCAATGGATCATGCAATGTATCAGCACAGTCTCATACTCCTTCTTGATTAATGGATCGCCGAGGGGGAAAGTAATACCTGAGAGAGGGATCCGGCAAGGCGACTCTTTATCGCCATATCTCTTCATCCTATGTAGCGAGGTCTTATCAAGGCTCTGCAGTATGGCCCAAGAGAAAGGAAAACTCAAAGGACTAAAAGTGGCTAGAAGCTGCCCTCCTATCAATCATTTGCTTTTTCGCAGATGATACGAATTATTTTTGCAAAACAAATAAGAGAAGAAGAAAAGCTTCGAAGGAGATACTCACAGAATAAGAAGCTGCCTCGCGCCAATGCATCAACAAAGATAAATCTTCAATCATTTTCTCCAATAAGACGGCACCAGCGCTGTGTGAATCAATGAAAAAATACTCAAATATCAGCAAGGAGGGGGCAATGAAAAGTATTTAGAACTTCACGAGCAATTCAGATGCAGGAAAAAAGACCTCTTTACATCAATAGTGGACTGCATACAACAGAAGGCTCGTAGTTGGTCTACATAAATCCTTAACTCAGCCGCAAACTAGTACTGCTGAAAAGTGTGCTTGCATCATACACTATGTCAACATTCAAGCTCCCAACTTCCCTCTGCAAAAGAATACAATCTGCATTAAAAAGATTCTGGTGGGACTCAAACCAGATTGACGGAAGATGGCATGGATTTCCTAGGACAAGCTTATGAGGGTTAACCAAGAAGGAGGGCTGGGGTTTAGAGATATCCAAAGCTTTAATGATGCACTACTTGCCAAACTGAGTTGGTGCATCCTACAAAACCCAGATTATCTCCCGAGTATAACGGTATTGGGAAAATACTGCAACGAAACGCGCTTTTGGAGATTACAGCTTCGGCCACCGCCTCTCATGGGTAGTACGACATTCTGATTGGTCGGAATCTATTTGCTCAACACACAGGCTGGGTGGTGGGGAATGGGAAATCCATTAGCATATGGAATGACTCTTGGCTATCAACTTCATCTACAGCAACTCCTATCGGACCCTCCCCTGAGCTAAGCCATGATTATACGGTTGCCAATCTCCTCATCCCTAACACCTCAATCTGGGACAAAGAAAGAATTTAACAGATCCTCCTTTATTATGAAGATCAAATCCTACTTCTAAAGCCAAGTAAAGCCAAAGTTCCAGACAAGAGAATATGGGGGAAACATGCTTCTGGGGAATATACAACTAAATCCGGCTACTATCTCCCTTATTATGAAGATCAAATCCTACTTCTAAAGCCAAGTAAAGCCAAAGTTCCAGACAAGAGAATATGGGGAAAACATGCTTCTGGGGAATATACAACTAAATCCGGCTACTATGTTGCAAGGGAATGAATAACTGAACTTAACTTACCTGTTTAGAATGCAGAAGATATGAATTGAGTATCAGACATTTGGAGAATCCCCAAATCCCAGAAGCTCAAGATGTTTCTCTGGAAAGCAGCACACGGTGCATTACCCATAGGCGACCGACTGGCCTCCCGAATCTCCTCTTTCGATCCAAATTGTAAGCACAGTGGTGAGAATGAAACAATAATACATATCATGTTCAAGTGCCCTTTTGCAGCTAAAGTCTAGCAGAATTCATCTCTCCTCAAACCTCAGCTAGGTACCCTAGTTGATACTTTTGTTGCGGGTTGGAAACAATACCGGACAGCTCTTTGCCTACCACCAACGGGATGCTCCCTTGGACCATTAGCGGTTTGGATTTGCTGGCATATCTGGACTGCTCGAAATAAGCTGATCTTCAATTCTAAGTAGGACTCTGTGGCAGATACGATACTGAAGGCGATCACGGCAAGGTGCGAAAGGCGAATGAATGGTAGCCCAAATGCCCAAATCCCCACACCCGATTACCACCAGACCTCTACCACCTAGACTTCATGACTACAATGTAACACTATGCCGATCCGATGCAACTTGGCGGGTAGATCACAAGATAGCAGGTCTGGATTGGGTTTTCACGAACCCGCTCGATGGAAGGGAGCTGCGAGATTCTCACCCCTCTAATTCAGTCGGATCGGCTCTGATGGCGGAAAGCCTGGCACTCCTTACAGCCTTAGAAGATGCCCTATCAAAAGGAGTCAGGCGATTATCTATGAAATCGGACTCCTACCAACTTATTAAAGCAATCAACAAGCAAGAGAGTTTCTCAGAATTGCATGGTGTTTTGTCAGATATTGAAAGTATAGCAGCTCAGTTTGACTATGTCTCTTTTTCTTTCTTCCCCCGACAGCAAAGTACATGTTTGATGACCTTATCAAGCAGCAAAGTAAATAAAATTAAACTACATATAAAAAAAAAAATTCACAAAATTTTATAGAAAAAGAATCATAGTTAGAATCACATTTAATAATTAAAAAGAAGTTTCGATAATACCATTCTTGCAACATTTGATTTAATTTTGTTTGTCTCTGAACCTTAATCTTTCTCCTTTTCTCTGTAGACAAATTATTTTTTCTCCTTCTTTTTTTGTCTGGCCTCTGCTCCTTCTCTTTCTCCTTCTTCTTTTTCTGGCCTCTTCTCCGACTCTTCCTTCTTCATCTCACCTCTTCTCTTACATCTTTTTTTTTCTGAACCAAGGCACCCCCTTCTCCTTCTCTTCTTCTCTCTCCTCTGTCTGTTCTTTTCAAAAGGTCAAATTTTTGCATGTTTCTCCTTCTTCTTGATGCAATCTCGAAAATAAAGTTCACATCCATTGTTCATCAACAAATGGTTCAATGCAAATCAAACTAAAAATTCAAAAAAACTTCTAGAAGACAGTCAATTCATGGATATATCAAGAAAGTGTCTACATGCAAAGAACTAAATCTCCATTAATGTTGATTGTTAATAATCTCTGCCTCAAAATTAATTCTTGATTGATTTCTGTAATAATTTGATTTATTTTTTATTTATGTTGATTTATTTGATGATTTTTAAATTGAGCCTATATAAGCTCATTTATCCATTCATTGTATATATATATATATATAGATATAATTTTTGGAATTAAAAGAGAGAGTTTTTTCTAAAGCTTAGGTTTTGTTTTGTTTATCTAAGTTAGGTGGATTCCTTTACTTAGTAAATGTTTGAATCTATATCCTTTATGTGGATTCACTAAGGTCTAGATTTGTGATCTTATCATATAAGCTTATATACATTTGAGTGGTGATCTTCGATCCACCCCTCATCTCCATCGTCCATCCATCAACTGCAGCAAAGAGAGTCATACAACCAGTTGCTCGGTTCCATCCATCACTCGAGCATCTTCAGACCAGTTGAGAGAGTCATACGACTAGCAACTCAGTTCCATCTCTATCTGGCATGTACACTTCTTCTTGATCTACTTCTTTTTTTTCTCCTTCGATGACAAATTGAAAGCCAATGAAAAACCCAATAAAGTTACTCAACACATTTTCATGGCTGGCCATGAACCAATGAAAATTAAGTCAATGTCTACTGCTTTTTCCACTATTAGTCATGATATAGTTAACTACAGTGACCAACAAGTTTTGACTAGACAGTTTTATGGGCATTTATAGTCAATTATAACTAAATGCAATAGTTACGATATTGCTAACTACTTTTACCATTATTTTCTAAAATACAGGCTGACATGGGATGGCTACTATCTTGCTGCTTTAATTACATACATCTGGGACAATTGCTTTTACATCTCACTTACGAAACATGTGTCAAAGAGGCTGGAAAGAATTTTGTAATTAAAGTTTCTAGAATTAAACACCAAAACAGTTACTATAGACTCATCAATCAGTATAATCAATACACATAATCAACTACGTTAAAATTTAGTTAAATGTATCAACAAACCTAGTGAACTATACATTGAACTATATCTACAAACCTGCAAACTATAAAAGATACTTAAAAATGTGATAGTGAACTAAATTAAAGTTTACTGAACTATATCGACCACACTACTAAACTATATCAATCATAAGTTATAATATAGTTCACTAACTTAACTATATAGTTCGCTAATTTAACTATATAGTTCATTAACTTAACTATATAGTTCACTAATTTAACTACACAAATTAACTATATCGATCACACTACTATATTGAACAATAGTGAATTTCAAGGACATATTGGTCATTTCCTCTATCATTTTGTTACTTACCTAAATTTGCATTCATATAGGTTATTTTTTAGATTTACACCTTAAAATATTTTATCCACATAATTAACCCTTTTAGAAAATATTAAAAGACACATGAGATAATAACATCGTTTATAATAAATTTATATTAATTTTATTTTAGTAATTAACACAAAAGTAAAACTATACATGTACCAGGTCTAACTATTTTTCCAATTGCATTAACATACATTTTATTGTTAATATTTAACAAATAACTAAGGAACCAAATGTCATATATTAAAAATATACATATTTAAACTAAACCATAAGATACCAATAAATTTTCAAAAAGATAACAAGTAATCAGAAATAGATTGGTAAATCACCTGTGCTTTAAAAAGCGTTCTAAAAAGTGTTTAGGAGACACCTAAACGTTAAACTCTTATGAATTATAGTAGTGATTATCTTCAAAACAGCTTAAAAATAATATTATAATAGTATGATAATAAAATAATATAATTTTATTATGTATAAATCCATTATATTCAGTATATTGTTTTATTTTCTAAATGTTTTTATAGCACCTAAATAATATTTTATGTTTCTGATTAAACATTTTAGGCATTAGATTTTAACTCATCACTGATTTAATATCTAAATTTTTATTGAACATTGTAAATTGTAAACTTTAATAATTTCTATTATAATTAAAAATAAAATTTGCGCGTACGCACAGATTCTTTTAATATATATCATATTAAAATGCTACTAAATTAGGTGCCTGATATATACAAAATTTTCCGTGAATGAAAAGAAAAAATAGAAAAAAATGTGAACGAATGAGAAAAGTCAGGAAATGGCGGAAATAGGTTTTGCTTATTTTTTGTAACAGCTGCGTAAAAAAAAACAACTATCCTCTTTTTTTTACCATACAACCTGTCCGACGATTCTTGACTGCAACGACAAAAAGAAAGGTAGAATCCTTATCAAAACTTCATCAATATCAAAACTAGCCAAAGTATTTCATAAGTAGACGAAGAAATTACGATGATGGCGTGATGTCTACTTTTTTGTTTCACATTAGAAACTAGTTTACTAATTGCAAAACTGCAACATTTGAATATTAGGAGCAGCATTTGCTGCGCCTTAAGGAGGAGGGAGTTGTGGAACGTTTTTGAATCAAAGGTAAATTATTAGAAAAGAGTTCAATCTTTGGAATTCTGATAATGTTCAGATGTTTGTGCTACAATGTTTCATAATGTTACAGCATCACCAATTTGATATTTGGAAAGAAACTATAACAAGTTATCAATCTTAAAACTTTCTTGACACAATTGGTAAGGTTTAGGATTAAAATCTTCCTTTTACAATTGTTATTTCGAAAAAGAAAGAAAAAAAACTATATAATTTTGCTTTCAATCCCCTTCATCACATTTACGTTTGATTTTAAAGGTTAAAAACTGGATCTTATCAAAAACTACTCATTTTCAATAACTCTGACTTAGTTTGTCTAGTTTTTGATAAGCAACATTTTAGGTTCTGTATGCAGAGCCGGTCTTGACCACAAACTCGTAAAGCATGGGTTTGGGGTCACTAGATTTATCAATTTATTTAATTAGAGGCCAATTTTTAACATTTACATTAGATGAATTGGTTGAATTATTCATTTTTTCTCTTTTACACCATTTTTTATTTTTTATTTATTTTATTCATTTTTTTTTTTCTGAACACATTATTCTTTTACCAATATAAATCTTTTAAGAAAAATCAAAATTTGGCAAAGTCAACATTTTACAGAAGTGTTTTTAAATATGAAAGGGACTAAGAAAAGATTTTGGTTTCTAATCTTATAAAACTCAGGATCAGTTCTGTTATGTCTGTGTGTGTTTTTTTTCAACTATGTTTTAGTCCTTACTAAGTCATCTAAATCATGATTTGTCGAGTTCTACGTCATCACAACAAAATTGTGGTACAAAATCTTCTTATCACCAAATGAAAATACAAAACCAAGAGGTTTCTGAAGTCACTGAATCCATTTCGCTAGAAAGAATTTGTTTTCGTTAGTGTCACAAACGAAACGAGTTCAAATAAACAAAAGAAACGGTAAAATTTTACTGCAACAAGAGAGATTCATATCTTTCTTGGGTATCTTATCTCTTGAAGTTTTCTTGTATACAGAAAAGAGAAGATGTCAAAGCCTTCCTCCTCAGCAAATCAACAAGAGACTCCTGTGTCTTCTCCGCGGCTGACGTATATTGATCTGTTTCCAATACATCCACTTTGATCCTCTACATTGCTCTAACCTGAGTGGTGACTTTGTGTGCAGGGACAACAATAAAACAATGACGCCGGAGATGGATGATCCTGAGAAAGCAGCACAGACGATCACACGTCTCATTGAGCAGCTTCATGCCAAGAAATCAACACCGCAAGAGAAAGAGCTCAGCACCGCTCGGCTTCTTGGTCTAGCCAAAGGTAAAAAAGAGTGTAGAAAGATCATTGGACGTAACGTGAACGCCATGCCTTGCTTCATATCACTTCTCAGGAACGGAACCCTTTTGGCGAAACTCAACTCCGCTTCAATCTTGACCGTTCTATGCAAAGACGAAAACATTCGTTCTAAAGTACTAATAGGCGGATGTATCCCGCCACTGTTGTCACTTCTGAGATCTGATTCTGTGGATGCAAGAAGAGCTGCGGCTGAGGCTATATACGAAGTTTCCATGTGCGGTATGGATGATGATAACGTTGGTACAAAGATATTTATTACAGAAGGAGTCGTACCGAGTTTGTGGGATCAGTTAAAGACAAAGAAAAAGCAGGACAAGACAGTTGAAGGATATATGGTCGGAGCGTTGAGAAATCTTTGCGGCGATAGAGATGGTTTTTGGACAGTAACGCTTGAAGATGGTGGAGTCGATATCATATTAAAGCTTATGCAGTCTAGTAATCCAGTATCTCAATCAAACGCAGCTTCTCTCTTAGCTCGTCTCATTAGGATTTTCACTTGTAGCATCTCAAAGATAGTTGAGTCAGGTGCTGTGCAAGTTCTGGTTCAGCTTCTAGGTGAGGAGAACAATGTAATCGTGCGTGCCAGTGTAGTCAATGCTCTAGAAGCCATCACATCAAACTCAGAAGAAGCTAAGAATGTGGCTAGAGATTTGGATGGGATCCACCTTCTGATTAGCGCGGTGGTTGCTCCGTCTAAAGAGTCAGTCGATGAAGACAACGAACGTGCCTTACAGAGTTATGGGACACAAACGCTAGCAAACCTATGCGGAGGAATGTCTGCTTTAATAGTGTACCTTGGAGGCTTATCATTGTCTCCACGCCTCACTGAGCCAATCGCTGATATTCTTGGAGCTCTTGCTTATGCTCTGAGGAAGTTTCAGCTAACTTGTGGGGAAGATAGAGTAACGTTTGAACCGACACTAACAGAAGGAGTACTAGTGAAGCTATTGAAGCCCCGGGATACACAATTGATCCAAGAACGTATCTTGGAGGCTATGGCAAGTCTTTATGGAAATGCTGATGTATCTAAATCACTCAACAATGTGGAGGCTAAGAGGGTTTTAGTCGGGCTAACAATCTTGGCCACGGGGGGTCCACGTGAGCGGATGGTAACTTGTTTGTCAAACTTATGCAAATATGAGAATGTTTGGGAAGCTATTGGGAAGAGAGAAGGGATTCAAATTCTCATACCGTTTCTTGGGTTGTCCAGTGAACAACATCAAGAACTGTCCGTTGAGTTCTTAGCGATCTTGACTGACAAGGTTGAAGAAAGTAGATGGGCTGTTACTTCTGCAGGTGGGATTCCTCCATTACTACAGATACTAGAGACAGGCGTGTCTCACAAGGCAAAGGACGATGCAGTCCGTGTCCTTTGGAACCTATGTTGTCACAGCGAGGAAATACGTCTCTGCGTTGAGAAGGCAGGAGCTATTCCTGCACTCTTGGGGCTTCTAAAGAACGGTGGACCAAAATCCCAAGAGAACGCAGCGAATACGCTTTTGAAATTGATTAAAACAGCTGATCCAAGTGTTATCGAGCAAGTACAGGCTTTGTTTCTCGGAGATGCTCCTAAATCAAAGACTCATTTGATGAGAGTTCTAGGCCATGTTCTCGCAACAGCTTCGTTGGATGAGTTTGTCACCAAAGGTTCTGCAGCGAATAACGGATTGAGGTCTCTTGTCCAGAGACTTGCCTCATCAAACGAGAAGATGAAAGAGAACGCAGCTTCTGTCTTGGCTGATCTGTTTAGTGCAAGAAAAGACCTTTGTGGCGGTCTTGGTTTCGATGAGAATGATAGTCCCTGCACAAAGCTGTTAAGTGGAAACACTCACGCTGTCGCAACGCAACTAGCGCACGCCATAGGCTCTCTATCCAATCCAACAAACAAAAAGATTGGACACAAGAAGTTGTCCGGTCCAGAAGTCGAAGTGATCAAACCATTGATAAAGTCAGCAAAGACAAACCCTATTGAGTCAGCAGAGAACCCCATGTCCACTCTTGCGAACCTTCTTTCGGACCCCAACATCGCAGCCGAGGCATTAGCTGATGATGTGGTCTCTGCTTTGACAAGAGTATTAAGAGATGGAACACTTCAAGGTAAGAGAAATGCTTCACAAGCTCTTCATCAGTTACTCAAGCATTTCCAGGTTAATGATGTGTTCAAAGGAAATGATCAGTGTCGATTTGCTGTACCTGAACTCATTGAGCTCTTAAACGCAACTGACCTGAACAACAACGCGTTTATTGACGTTTTGGAAGTACTCTCTTTGCTTCTCGCCAAGGCTAAATATGGTGCTAACTTGTCCCATAACCCATTCTCTGCGTTCACTGAAGCTCCTTCGAGTCTAGACTCTCTCGTCCGATGTGTAGCTGAAGGTCATCCTTTGGTTCAAGATAAAGCAATAGAGATTTTGTCTCGCTTCTGCAAGACACAGTTTGTCTTGCTAGGTGAAGTGTTGGTCACACGGTCTAAATCAATCTCTTCCTTGGCTAACAGGACAATCAACTCATCTAGTCCTGAAATAAAAGTCGGAGGAGCTATGTTGCTTGTGTGCGCTGCAAAGAATGACAAGAAGCTATGCGCCGAAGTAATTGGACGATCAGGGTATTCGAAAAGCTTAGTAATCGCTCTTCTTGATATGTCAAAGCAGAGCTCCATATGTTTTTCATATAGAGTTGAAATTCAAAGACCAAGATCTTTCATCACAAGCAACTTGTGTTTAAAGATGGGTGACTCCGAAATGGTTGATCCAGTCACTGTCTTGGGAAGCACAATCTCCATGTGGTTTCTCTCCATTCTTTGCTCTGCACATCCCGATAACATTCTTGCTGTTATGGAAGCCAATGGACTTGAACTTATTGCAGAGAAGCTTCATAGATACAAATTCAACACACAGGTGAAGCATTCTTGTTTTTTTCGAACTCCTGCAAGTGTTAGTGTTGCTAAGTTATGATACTTTATATTTTTGCAGGAGGATCTCTCGGATTCCGAAGAAAAATGGATTGTTCTATCATTCCTAGCTGTTATGTCACAGGAACCAAACGTTGTCTCATCTCCAGCAACATCAAATCTTGTCCCAACTCTAGCTCTTTTCATGCAGTCTGATCAGATGATTGATGGATATTTCACTGCGCAAGTGTTGGCAGCGTTAGTTCGCCACAAGAATGATAAAATTACTGCGGTAATCATGGATTCTGATATCGTAGAAGCGTTGATAAACTGGGTCGGAAATGCAGAATCAGAAACAGGGAATCTCGGTGCCTTGGCAGAAGAGTTATCGCTGTTACAAAACCCTTGTGAGGCCACTTTAGAGTCACTCTTCGAAGATGAAAGAGCAAGACGCGTTTCATGTATCCCTTTGCTGGTGGATCTCTTGAAGCCAAATGCAAACAAACATGGAGCCTTTCCGGTAGTTGTTCGGCTACTGAGCCGTATTGCAGAGTGGAGAGATTCATATAAAGTACTTATCGCTGAAGCTGGAGCTCTTGATGTTTTAGCGAAGTACCTTTCTTCAAGTCCTCAAGATTCGACTGAGCTTACCGTTTCTGAACTGTTAGGTTCCCTCTTCCGCTGCCAGGAAGTCACACAGCACAGAACAGCTATAAGTTCCATGAAGACTCTCATAGGAGTTCTTCATCTTGCTTGTAGAAGTACACGCTACAATGCTGCAAGAGCTCTCCGTGGACTTTTTAGCTCTGAGCACATCAGAGATTCTGAATCAGCATGGAAAGCGTTTTCTCCTCTTCTTGAAATGTTGAATACTACGTTAGAGAGTGAAAGAGATATTGCTCTAACTGCTTTAGTGAAGCTCACTATGGGAAAATGTCCAAGGCCAGACATTCTTAACTGTATTGAAGCAAACCCATTGGAGAACATGTACAAGATTTTATCTTCAGACAGTTCATCGCTTGAATCAAAGACAAGTGCTGCGAGGTTATGTGCGTTTATATTTACCAGTGAAGATTTGAGAGAAAGCTCGTCCGCTGCAGATTGCATTGTACCTCTTATATCACTTATCCGGTCAGGAAGAAGCACTGCTGTAGAAGCCGGGATGGTTGCACTTGACAGAGTCTTGGACAGCAAAAGATTCTCAGAGGTCGCAGAACAACATGATTGTGTGAACCTGTTCTTTGGATTTGTGGCTTCGGGAAACTATATGATCAGTGAGGCTGCGATTTCTTGTCTTGTGAAAATGGCTAAAGACAAGACTCCACGTAAAATGGATCTGATTAAAATGGGGATGATCGAACAATGCCTTGGTCAATTCTCCACAAATCCTCCAATCTCTTTGTGTTCTGTAATCGCAGAGCTTTTCAGAGTTTTGACGAACGTTGGTGCTGTAGCTAGAAGCCAAGAAGCGATAAAAATGGTACAACCGCTTCTCTTGGTTTTGCTTAGGAAAGACTTGGACTTTCAAGGACAACTCGGTGGTTTACAAGCGATAGCAAACATCTTGGAGAAGCCAATGGTTCTTGAATCAATAAAGATCGCATCTTCAGCAATCATTACGCCTTTGATACCATTACTTGAATCTGAATCTATAGCTGTCCAACACGCCACCGCAGAGCTACTGACCTCTCTATTCGAAACGCAACGTTTTCAAGAAGGGATCACGACCAAAGATCTCATTGCTCCTCTTGTGAAACTTGTTGGGATAAGAGTAAGAAACTTACAAGAGACAGCGTTGATGGGTCTACAGAAATCCTCAATTACTTGGACGAAGGAGGTGGCAGATGCCGAAGGGATTCAAGAGCTCTCCAAGGTTATTATCGACGAAGATCCTCAGCTTCCTGTATATCTATGGGAATCAGCAGCTTTCATACTCTGCAACATCCTCAGATTCAATCCAGAACGCTATTACATTACAGTAACTATACCAGTTCTTGCAAGAATGTTGTTCTCAACAGCCGAGACCACGGTGGTCTTAGCCATCGACGCATTGATCTTCCGTGAGAAGCAAGACTCGTCAAGTGTTCTAGAAATGTCCGAGTCCGGTGCCCTCGACGCATTACTCGACCTTCTAAGATCACACCACTGCGAAGACCTCTCTGCAAGACTACTCGAACTGATATTACGTAATCCAAAGGTCAGAGAGACAAAAATCTGCAAGTTTGTATTAACTCCTTTGTCAGAGTACTTACTAGACACAGAGACAAGATCAGAATCCGCGAAGATTCTCGTGGCTATGGCTCTTGGAGACATCTCTCAACACGAAGGACTCGCTAAAGCTACAGATTCAGCGTTAGCATGTCGCGCACTCATAAGCTTGATCGAGGAAGAAGCAAGCGATGAGATGCAAATGGTTGTGATGTGTGCGTTAGGAACCTTTGCAATGCACAGTAGAACAAGCAGAAAAGCTATGGTGGAAGCTGGTGGTGTTTCTTTGGTTCAAGAGATGCTTAAATCTTGTAATCCAGAAGTTTCTACTCAAGCAGCTTTATTCATCAAATCTCTCTTCTCTAATCACACACTTCAAGAACATGTCTCTTGTGATATCATCACATCTTTAACCGGTAAGTTTCCAAATTAAGAATTTCTGGTTTGGTTTTTTTTTTTTTTTCTAAATCAAATATTATAAGAAACTCACTTTTAATTGCAGCTGCGATGGAGAGAGAGTTTTGGACGACTGCGATGGTAAACGTGGAAGTGATAAGAACGCTAAACGCGATTCTCACGACGTTTCCTAAACTCCGATCATCGGAAGCGGCCACCGCTTGTATCCCTCACTTGATCGGAGCTATGAAATCCGGCGATAAGGAAGCGAGAGACTCGGCGTTAGACACGATCCACACGCTGAGACAGTCGTGGACAACGATGCCGACGGAGACGGCCAGGGCTCAGGCGGTTTTAGCGGCGGAGGCGATTCCGGTGCTACAATTGATGATGAATTCGAAGTCTCCGGAGAGAAGTTTTCATGAGAGAGGGAACAGTCTGTTGAATTGCTTGCCGGGAAGTTTAACGGTGGCGATCAAACGCGGAGATAATTTGAAACGCTCTATGGGTAACACAAACGCGTTTTGTACCTTAATCATCGATAATTGCGCGAAAAAGAAAACCAAGGTATTATATTCAGTTTATTGAGATTTAATTCGATTCAATTTGATACAGGTTAACTAGATTTTAACCGGAACCGGTTCAGGTTGTGAAACGCAGCACCTCACCGGTTTGGAAGGAATCATTTACATGGGATTTTGCTGTTCCTCCAAGAGGACAGTTTCTTGAAATCGTATGCAAATCAAACAACATTTTCCGCAATGTACGTTTGTGATTTCTCAATTTGGTAATCTTTTTATTCAAATATTTTAAGTTATGTGTTTTTGAATTTTACAAAACCTGCAGAAAAATTTGGGTAAAGTGAGGATTCCAATCGACAAAGTATTGACTGCAGGGAGTTACAGTGGAAGTTTCAGATTAAGTGAAGAAAACAAGAATAATGATGGTTCTAATAGAAGTTTAGACATCGAAATTGTTTGGTCTAATCAAACATTTTAATATTTCTTAAAGTTGTTGTCATTTATTTATATGAATTTATTGTTTATTCAATTGTTTTATACGTAAAAATTTTAAACTATGAAATTGTATGATTAAAAAAACGATTTATTTTTCCACATAAATTATTATATAGTATTAGATAAGATCTAAACTAAAATAACATGGTAAATCTCCTCTAAAGCAAAATTTGACTTTTTTAATTAAAACTAGGGATCGGACTGCGCTACGCACGGATTATACAACTATACTTTTTAACTAAAAATTGGCCATATAATTTTTTTTAATTATAGTTTATAAAAATAGAGATAACATAAGTTATATATATATATATATATGTGTTATTATTTTTGTGGTATAAAATATTATTTAACCATAATTGTAGAATTTTATTGTATAATGATTGTTAGACGCGGTTTATTTTTATATACTGTGATTTATTTTTATACGTATTTTTTTATTTCATATGAAATGTGATAAATTTCTTATTAACATTGTTACGTATATATAAAATATTATATATTTTTTAATATATAAAAGTGATGATATATTTTTAATTATATATATTTTTATATTTTTCTTAACAATAGATCATTTTTCATCGAAGAATTAAGGAGGTTTTGTTATATTTAGTATAATAAGATAAGTTTTTTCTAGCTACGTGCCAATTGCTTTGATATATATATTTTTGACATTTTTGACATTTTTGATATAAATGTATGTTGATAATATGTCTTGTAATGGGATATTTTTATATTTCAAGTACACATTTTTTTTCTATCTATGAAACCTTTTAAATATGCTAATTTGAGGCTGCGTAGTTTGCTCGTTGGCCTATTATCCCCATGAAATTTAGATTATGAGTTTATGGCAGTTTATCGAAACGTATTGAATATTTCTATATAGTTTAGTTTACGGTAATAATTTTTTTATCTATATAGTGTTTCTGTAGTATTTCAAATGTGTATATTTCAAATATGTATATTTCACATCTTCTTTTTACTGTTAAAATTTGAGAGAATTATTATACTAACATTAAAATGTAGTATGATTACTAATTTAACATATTCAAAATCAAGTTTACTAATATAGCTATAACGCCCCAACCGTCCCTACCAGTGAGCCCCCATGTCCTCTCACTAGGCCCATGGGCCGGCTCACCCCTGTCAGACGGTCACGTTAACCGAGAGGTTTGAAAGTCATGATATACTGACCCTGCAATCATCACATGACCGTTCCCCGTGTTTTGTCCTCACTCACACGGTACCGCGAATGACTTCCCGGTAGGTCACCCATCTTTTGATTACTCCAGCTCAAACACGCTTAACCCTGGAGTTTTCTCTGGATGTGCAACCGAAAAGGTAAGTGCACTTTTTGTGACATAGGTAGTCAAATCAATTCTTTTAACCTCTCCACATATAAATAGCTGACCTGGAAGGCGTCTTAGGGACTGGTCTTGGTGTGCAACGAGGATGTTGCACTCTGTGAGTGGGGGTGAATTTGATTTAAAAATTTTAAAATAAGAATAATGAATTATAATAAATTTTTAATTACCTACAAATATTTTTAATTATTTTAAAGATTACAGAACATAAATTTATTAAAAAAAATTTTGATTTAAAATTTTAAAATAATAAAACGAATTAAAACAAATATTTAATTTACCTACAATTAAGGAATCTTCTGTACACAAGACATAATAACCAAGATTTTAAAACTATTTACAGATATATCATATGCCATTATAAATATATTTTAAATGCTATTATAAAAAAAAAATTATTGTCATCACCAAAATAAAAAGAAAACAAATCTCACAAAATAATAATAAAAACTCTAATTAATGGGAAAAATATTAAATATTTTATGTGAAAAACTGTCATATTTAAATCAAGAATTGATTTATGGGATTAATAGATGATATACAAAGAATTTGGGGAGAATTACAATAATGCACTTTGTGGGATACACTTTTTCCTTTTCACACTTCTCGGAAAGCCATTTTCATTTTTATACTTCATTATATTGTATAATGACTAATATAATCTTCTTCCGTAAAATACTCAGCGTCATTTTCGTTTTTTATAAAATTACTTGTAATGCCTTATAAAATTATTTTATAAGGGTTTATAAAATTATTTTATAAAAGCTTTATAAAACAACATTATAAGGTTTTATAAATTATTATAATGGGTTTATAAGAGTTTACAATTTTTTTGTAAAGCTTAATATATAATTTATAAAGCTTTATAAATCATTTTATAAGTACCTTAATAAAATTGATGTTACATAAGCACCTTTATAAATCCAAATAAACTTTATAAAAAATTTACTAGGGTTTATAAAATTATTTTAAATCCATATAAACTGAGAAATGCAAATATGAAAAAGGGTATGCAATAAAGTGTATTATTGTAATTGCCTTTTTTAAAAAGTGTTTATAACACTTTTATAAAAACTTTATAAATATTTTATAAAAACTTTGTTCAGTTTTAGAAAAGTATTATAATGTATTATAAGATTTTATAAGAGTTTATAAACCATTTTATAAGAGTTTACAAAAATATATTACACAACTTAATAACTATATACTTTATAATTTACAAAAGTTTATAAAAATGTATAAATAATTGAGACAAAGCTCCAAAAAATCAATTTAGTAATACAGATTTTCCAGGGTTGTTGGGTTCAAAAACAAAGCACTGGAAAACTTTTCTTTCACATTGTTCCTTTTTGTGATCTGAACGTCGTCTACTAGGACGAATGGCAGAAGATGGATCACTCGGAATCTTTTCGTTGAAACTCCTACACGTGACAGAACGGACGCACACAAGAACGTTCTTGGATTGAGAGAACTAATGGATTTTAAAAGTATAACTGGAGTTGGAAATGTGTAGCAGAAGTTTGAAGGTATAATGGATTTTGTAAGGGTTTATAAAATCATATTTATAAGAGCTTATAAAATTATATTTGTAAGGGTTTATAGAAACATATTTATACAAGTTTATAAAACTCTGTTTACACACTTTAACATTTGAGTTCCTACAGTTTCAGGTCTCCACCATATCAGCTGCACCTTCGTTTTTTCCTGAAGCTCCTTCCACTTTCTCAGCTTCTCCTCCGGCTATGTCTCCAGATATCTCTACTCTCCTTCGAAATTATTAGGCATATAACTTGCAGAAGCTTTCATGCACAGTAGACAACGAAGCCAAAAATGATGTATACACCTTCTCCACCAATTACATAAACCTACAAAAACAAGCACAAACTACACCCAGAATTTACATATCTTTAAATATCATGTCAGTACCAAAACTGTGTCTAAACAGCAGCAAACACAAGAGGGTTACTAGTTTTTCTATGATAACATTTGGGTCGTTCTGAAACTACAATGCCACTTCATCCAAGATGGGGGTAAGTTAACGAACATCATTACCTGAATTTCAAAATATTACCACTAATCAAAACCAGAATATAATAGAAGAATGAAAATTTTAAAAATGATGTCAAAAACCAGAACCAAACAAATGCTTTATCAAGCTCATTGACACGATATCAAGAGAGTTATAATTAATCTTTCCCTGGAAGCATCTTTTGCTTACAGACTTGTCATATCCTTTCAGAAATATCCTCTGTTGCTTCCTAAGCTCCCGTCTTACCATTTAGTTCTTGATGACTCTTTTGTTAACAAGATGATCATCATAACCAGCTATTAAGCTCTTGAGTTATGAGCTGAAGAAACCTCCTCAGAAGAGTCATACTGACTACACAAGGATTACCTTTCAAGTGTCCAAGCAAAAATATATCGTTGTAGCAAGGAGCAAGAGAAAAAGTGCAGAAGAACACAAACCGCTTCCATCCTCATGTATCTCAATTACGTGTGAACTTATGACCTCAAATTCCTCAAAGTAGTTCTCGCCAATTGCTCTTTCAAGCTAATAGCAGACTTTGGTGACCCTAATTCCTTACTCTCAGCCATTCAAAGACCCAAGCAGAGTCAAACAACTTCATGTTTGAAAAAAAAAAACTAAAAGAAAACCCTCAAATCTACAATTCCCCTAAAAGAACTAACAATCACAGTTTCACAGACGAAATAAGCCACCAATGAATCGAATCCGACTTTGTAATCTGTCGGGATTGTCTTCAACTCAAGCTTCACGGAAATAAATTTATGTGGTATTGATCCATAAATATAGCAGGCTAATTTCAGGGTATTCAAAGCTTGGTGTAACTGTCCATCCTCTTTGTAAGCTTCCCCTAGAGACAAATAAAATTCACCGGAAGAGAGAGTCGAAAGCGATCAGAATATCGCCGGAGAAGAAAGTGAAGAAAGAGAGAGAGAAAAAGACGGAGACAACAAAAATCTCGCTAGAGGGGAAGAAAATTAGGTTTAATTTGATTAAGGATAAGTGAGTAATTTCACTACCCAAAATAAGGGTAAGTGTAATATAGTAAGGAATTAAGTTTATGTTATTTCTGAAAAAGTGTAACTTGTAAGTGTTATTTTTAGCAATTTTCCAAAAAATTGAAGAGATGAATTATCAGTTACAATGAACTGGAGATAATTAAGGCGGTAAAAAAAAACCAAAAAATATGGAATAAGATCAAAACATGTAAAAGTTTTTAAAATATGTATTTAAAAGTTTTTTTCTCAGATAAATTATGGGTTATGCAAATTTTTAATGTGCTGATGTGCCATGATTTTAGAGAAGTTTTTTCTGCTGATGTGGCAGGTTTCTCGAGCCTTAATGGGCAACTTTTATTACTATAGAGTTGAAACCTCAAAACACTCAAATTCTTATTTCAAAAGCTTAAAACACCCAAATTAGATTTTTTCGGTTTATTTTTTTTTTATCAATCATCTATTAACCATCGAAATTTGATACTATACCAAAATTAAACCTGATTATAACCAAATTTGACCTAGAACAACCGATTTAACCCGAAATTGGGTGAATACAATGCAAAGAGCTTGGAAAAAAATTGGGTGAAGAAGAAGAAAAATCGGTTTGGATTGGGTTGTTTACGAATATGTTTTCAGATAGGATTTGGTTGGAATTAATATTTAATTTGGTTTAGGATCATGTTTAGTTGGTTTGTATATGGTTTGCAAATGATAACCGATAAAATAGAGTCTATGTGTTCTGAGATTTTGAGCATTTGGTTCGGGGAGATATAAGTTTTGAACTTTGCTTTAATTTTTTTTAACATATAGTTAGTTTGGACTGTATATGGTATTTCTATAACATTATTTGATAAATCAGTTTTCTACGTGTCGCTCTCACATAAATTCTTACAAATGTCAATTACAGAGATACCTTTTAATAAATTATAATTATTACCAAATTATCATTATTAAAATTAATTTATTCTAATTTCTTTTTTACTTCATTAATTTTTAAGTTATATTTTAAATCTTATTTCCTTTTTTCTTTATATTTTTTTTCTAAAACCTCACAAACAACAAAAAAAGAAATATCAATCAAACTAAAACCACATAAATAACGAAAAATGAAATATCAATAAAATAAAAATATAGAGATTATATATATATATATATATATATATATTGTATTTTAAAAAAAGAAATTAAAAAATTAGATATTTTTTAAAAATATATAAAATATTTTTTTTGAAAAAAATACCAGATTAAAAGAAGTAATTAAAATTATATTTTACTATGATTCTGTTTTTGGTCCAATGATAGAAAGAGAGCAGAAAAAAATCTTATAAATAATGTAAAACCAAATAATCTGATATCATTTTTTCAAAATTTTTTATATCAATAATAATTGTTTTTCATGTTACGAATACCTTAACACTAAATAAACAATTTAATCAATATATGATTTAAAATTAAAATTATGGTTATAGCTTATTCCAAATGAAAATGACCAAGAATCAAATTTTCAAAAGATTATCAATTATGTTTATACATGTAACTTCGAATTCGTCAACACTTCAGATTTTTCATAACATTATCGCCAAACAACATATATCAAATTTTTCAAAATTTTACAAAAAATATATTTAAAAATCTAAGATAAAGAATTAAACTAAATGAAATTAAAAATATATATACAATTGTAGTCTAATTAGAACAAAAACACAAATATGATTCAATTCTGAGGAATGGATGTAACCCAATATATGGAAAAATGAATGTTACAGCCTATTCAAATTCTTGTGATTATTCAAAAAAAATTCTATCTAATTTTCATACATATAAATTATATAACAACTTAAAATTTATAAATAAATAAAAATATTGACCAATTATTAAGAGTTAGTTATTTTGTAAATATTAATATTCGTGCATGAGCTTTTTTAAAAGTATCGGTTATGTTCGCATATGCAACTCTTAACCAATCATCTTTTTAGTTTCTTCCAATTTTTTTCCCAAAACACAACATATATTAAGTTACACAGAATTTTACAAATTTATGATGAAAAACTTAACTAAATGTAATTAATAAATTAATATGATTTTAGCCTAATTAGAACCAGAAAACAATTGTGGTTCAATTGAGAGGAATATATGCAATCCAATATACCCAAAATTAAATAACCAAACCGATCCAAATTTTTATACACAAAATCAGATGTTTAATTTAGATGACATCAAATTATTATTTAGTATAATTTACTTTTCATACGTATAAAATACAAAATGCTTTAAACTTATAAAAATAAAAAGATATTAAATAATTATTTAAATTTAGTTAATTTTTAAATATTTATATATGTGGATAAACTTTCAAAGATTAGCAGTTATATTCGTTTATGCAACTCTGAACCGATCAACATTTTGGTCTATATTTTTAATTGTTTCTCAAAATAATATATGTCAATTTATACAGAATTGAAAAACTCTATATATATTTATAAAATTAAGATAACAAACCAAATTAAATTTAATTAATAAACCAAATTTAGCCAATTTAGAAGAAAAAAAATTTGTGGTTCAATGTGGAGTAATATATGTAATCCAGTATACCCAAAAAATGAATAACCGAACCGATCGTAATTTTTATACTCAAAATTTCACGTCTAATTAAGATAACAATAAAATATTATTATTATTATTATTTATATATATATAAATGATAAAGCGAGTTAAAACTTATAAATATATAAAAGATCTTTTACCAAATATTACGATTTATTTATATTGTAAATATTAATAGGAAAATCACCTAGTTATATGATACTTTTCATAGAAAAATAGATCAATTTCCCTATATAATGTTGGATACGGGCTGCACACCTCCTGAAAGGCCCAACATGAATTCGCCTCGGTCCTTCTTAAGTAAAAGGCATGTCAATTATCGACGAGGCGAATAAAATGATATTGTTTATCCGCCCGGATAAATGGTAAAGTTCAAAACAGATTCGAGGAATACTCTAGAGAATATTCGCTTTTCCTGAAATATTGGCATCGGTGCGACAAATCAGGAAAGGATGAACATCAGATCTTTTCCTGATTTGGGGGGATTCGGGTCGGCTTTTAATCACTATAAAAAGGAAGGGGGTTTCACATTCAGGGGGATCCGAAAAGAGAGAGAGGAACCAAGTTATAGAAGAACCCAAAACTAGTTTTCTAAGAAGAGCTTTGTACTTTCTCTGTAATTCATAAAACCATCTTTTAGATTAATAAATCTCCTTCGATCTTTCTCAAAACCCACAAATTTTACTTGAAATATACTAATACGAAGTAATAGTTCAACAATTGGTGCCGTCTGTGGGGACACTTGAGAAAAAGAAGAATTAAAACCTTAAAAGATGGTTAGCACACCGCCTCCGGGAGATACCAACGAGGCCAACCCTGTTGGAACACCAGTTACGCCTCCTCCTCCTGATCCAATCACGATCATACAAAACATGATGAACGATCTCACCCAGAGACTCGATCAACGTCTTGACGGATTCGAGGCGAATCAGGCCGCTCAACGCGCCGAACTGGAGAAACTGGGGGCATCTCAGGTAGATACCAAAGGACCTTATACTCCGGGACGGCGAACAACTATCGTCAATAACTTGTTTGGAATTACCCCACAAGTTGATCGAGCGGAAACCACAGCCGCGGCGAATACAACTACAGAACAAACCAATCAAGCCACAGCAACGACAACGCGACGAATCAGATCTGAAATCAGAATCCCAGAAACCGTTCCAAGTAGAAACGCCGAGCTTGAATTGGTGTACAAACAACTCAATGATATTGGATCCCAAATTCATCGCGCTACTAGCTCGACACCCGAGTTAGACCGAGTCCTGGAGCAAACCAGGAAAACACCGTTCTCCTCAAAAGTCACGAATAGGCCTGGGCATTTTGTCCGGATCCGAAATCCGAACCCGAACCCGATCCAAAAAATCCGATCCGAACCGGATTCGGATAAGCAAAAAAATCCGAATGGATTTAGTATTAATGGCAATTCGAGTTTCGGGTCGGATCGGATAAAATCCGATATCCGAAAAAATCCGAACAAACCCGATTTACTTATTTCTCTCTCTCTCTGCGTATATACTGATATTTGTAGATCTCTACCTATTCCCTATATTGACGATTTAGTTGCCTGATTTTATTTTGAGTAAATCTAAAACAAACTTTAAATTATATAATTTTAAGTAAATTCTAAAATCATCAAACTGGATCCTAATCGGAAGTCATCTCCTCCATCAGAGACAGTAATATTTACATTCATTTATGTCAAAATCTCATTTTCTTTCTATGTATTAGGGAACAAGATGCATTGGAACTGAATTGAAGACACTAAACTTTTGTATTATTTTGTTACTATTTTGGAACTGATTTTTGAGTATCTGAACGCTTATGAAAGTGTTTTATTTTGGTATTTTCTATTGGATTGGAAGTTATTACAATTATGTTTAATTTTGTAGTTGTTATTGATACTTTTGATCTATTTTGTGGCTTATTCACGTTTCTATTTTGTTTTTGATTATGGATTTCAGATTTTTTTTAGTCTAATCGGATTATTGGTAGTTTGGATTTTTGGTATTTCAGATTTTATTTAGTCCAATCGGATTATTGGTAGTTCGGATTTTAAAAAATCCGAACCGAACCGAAACCCGATTAATTTCGGATTTTTAACAAAGAATCCGAACCGATCCGAACCCGACAGTATCCGAACCGAATGAAAGATTATGCAGAATAGATAAGAAGAATAGGAGAGTTTAGGTAAGAATGAGTGAGAGTTTCATCTAGAACGAGAGAGAGAATGAAGAATAGAGTGAAAGAGGTAAAGAGATCTCATTGTAACCAAAAGAATCAATCGTTTACAAGAGGTGATACAAGCGTTTATAAAGAAGAACTCTGGCAAGAATATGCCAGAGGATCTAGTGACTCATAGGGACGCGTCATAAAGCAGGGAGCAGACCAAATCTTTGGTAAAAAGGAGAAAGGGACGTCGTGACCAGCTGGCCTTATCCACAAACGGTCATGACCAGCTGGCTCGTCGGTCTTCTAGGAAGCTTCCTATAAGCTTCCTTCTTGTCCTCTTGTGCCCGGGCTTTGCACACGCCTTCAATCTTCTAGGAAGCTTCTTAGGACGGTACGGTCGAGCTGGTATGGCCGGCCTTGTACGGACGGTGAGGCCGTACGGTACGGACGCCCGGACTTTGCACACTCTCCACACTTCTTCCAAAGAGCTTCCCGGGACAAACAGACGTGGATGTACGGCCGGCCTTGTACGGACGGTGAGGCCGTACAGTACGGACGGTTTGGCCGTACGTCCCAAGGTCAACACTCCCCCTCAAGCTAAGCATTCTGGAATCACCCTAGAATGCTTAGCTTGGAGCGCCCATGAAGATACACCTCGTTAAAAACCTTAACAGATAAAACCCATTGGGAAAAACTCTGTTTAAGAAAAAGAGTATGTACTTCATGGGCAGGGAAGCGCTTACCCCCGAGACAAGCTCACTAGGCCGAGCTTGCTGAAGATGTGGTCACACACCTTAGGTCTTGCGGCCTTAGTGAATATGTCGGCAAGCTGATCCTCACTCCTTCTGAAGCATGGAAGGATTGTCCCGTCCGCGATCTTTTCCCGAACCTTATGGCAGTCCACCTCTATATGCTTGGTGCGTTCATGAAAGACTGAGTTAGAAGCAATATGAATGGCCGCCTGGTTGTCACAATGCACCACCATTGGTGTGGTTTGCTGAATATCAAGATCGGCCAGTAGACTCTTCAGCCAAGTCAACTCATTTTTCAGCTTCCTCATTGCCTGGTACTCTGCTTCAGCCGTTGAGCATGCCACCACCTTCTGCTTCTTGGTCTTCCAGGTCACCATGTTGCCTCCAATGAACGTGCAATAGCCAGTTGTGGACCTCCTGTCCACTCTATCTCCAGCCCAGTCAGCGTCACAATATCCCACAATCTCGGTGCTTGCATTCTTTCCCATCCAAATGCCATGGTCCAAGCTCCCCCTGAGGTATCTGAGGATTCTCTCGACCATGGTCCAATGATATTTCGTAGGAGCCTTCATGTGCTGACTGACCTGGTTCACACAAAAGCACAAGTCAGGTCTAGTAAGTGTTAAATAGATCAACTTACCAACTAGTTTGCGGTATAAGGCAGGATCTTCAAAGGGCTCATCCTCCTTCTCCCCCTCTCGGTTGACCTTGTAGCCATCTTCAAGGGGACTCAGAGCCGGCTTGGCTTCCATTGTACCTGTCTCATTCAACAAGTCAAGGACATACTTTCTTTGGGAAAGAAAGAGACCATCAGTATTCCTACAGACCTCAATACCCAAGAAATATTTAAGTTCACCAAGATCTTTAATATCTAAAGAAGCTTGAAGAGAAGACTTGAGTGTGAGGATACCTTCCTTGTTGTCGCCAGAGATGATCAAGTCATCTACATAGACAACAACAACCACTATACCTTGAGAGGATTTGTGAGTGAATAGGCTGTGATCAGCTTTGGATCGCCGGAACCCGAGATCCCACAACGTGCGGCTGAGCTTGTGATACCAGGCCCTTGGAGACTGCTTGAGACCATAGATGGCCTTCCTCAGTCGTAGCACCTGGCCTGGATTAATAGTATCTTCAAGGCCCGGAGGCGGCTGCATATACACCTCCTCTTCAAGGTCGCCTTGCAAGAAGGCGTTCTTGACATCCATCTGCCACAACTCCCAAGACAGGTTAGCTGCTAAAGCTAAAACAACTCTTACCATGGGTAGTTTGGCTACTGGGGCGAAGGTGTCTTTGTAGTCATTCCCATATGTCTGGGTGAAGCCACGAGCCACCAGCCTCGCCTTGTAGCGATCAATGTCTCCATTGGTCTTGTACTTGATGGTAAACACCCATCTGGACGTGACCACCTTCTTGCCCTTAGGAAGAACCGAAGCATCCCAAGTGTGATTCTTCTCCATAGCGCCAACCTCAGCTACTACTGCATCCCTCCATTGTGGACTGGCCATTGCTTCCTCATATGTGGATGGAATGACCTCAGCTTCGATCTTGGTGAGGAATGCAAGATGTTCAGATGGCAAGAGGGCAAGCGAGCAAACAGCTTCAATTTCCGGATGAGCCACGGCCTGACTATTGAAGTAGACACGAGAACTCGTCCTTGAACTTTCCGGAGCCTCGAACCCTCGAACTTTCCGATCCCTCGTGCTTCGTCTACGAACAATGGGAGCTGGCTCCTGGTCCACCAAAGGTTGAGTGTCAGGGGTTGTCTGGTCGCTGGCTTGAGTTCTATCCTGCGGTTCTTCTTCTTGAGTTACCGCAACATGCTCCCCCTCATGGGTAGCATCAGTTTGGACCTCATCTTGAGGTTCTTCAGTTTGTTCTCCCTCATGGGTAGCATTGGTTTGAGCCTCTTCTTGAGGTTGATCTCCTTCTTGAGGAGTTGTATTTGGAGTGGCCGGTCGTTGGACATTGTTGTGGCCTAGGTGATCTAAGAGGAAACGCAAGGTTGATGCGCGGTCAGAGGATGATTGAGCTAAGTTCTTCAAGCTATCCCAGTCATTTTCCATGTAGAAGCCTTGATCTTCTAAGAACTTAACATCTCTGGAAACATAGGTCCGATTGTTGGTGGGATCGAAACACTTGAATCCCTTTTGTGTAGTGGAATAGCCAATGAACATACACTTCACACTCTTCGCATCAAGCTTGGTTCTTTGTATTCCTGGAGCTAGGACAAAACAAACACATCCAAACACTTTTAGATAATCAATTGAAGGTTTGGACTTGTTGAGTACCTCGAATGGAGAGGAGTTGTTAAGGACTCTGGTTGGAGTTCGATTGATCAGATAGCATGCTGTCATTCATGGATGCTTTCTCCGGCTATAACCAGATCTTCATGCATCCTGACGATCGTAAGAAAACTGCATTCATAACAGACCACGGCACATATTGTTATAAGGTGATGCCCTTTGGACTCAAAAACGCCGATGCAACTTATCAACGGCTGGTAAACCGAATATTTTTGGATCAGCTCGGCCATACGATGGAAGTTTACATAGACGACATGCTGGTCAAGTCGGCGGTTGCTGATTCTCACATCGATGATTTACGTCAATGCTTCGACATCCTAAATTCCTATGGTATGAAGCTCAATCCGACGAAGTGCACGTTCGTGGTAACTTCTGGAGAATTCCTGGGCTACCTGGTCACTCAGCGCGGAATCGAAGCAAACTCGAAGCAAATTTCTGCGATCCTGGAACTACCATCTCCAAAGAACACTCGCGAGGTCCAACGCCTCACTGATCAGATCGCTGCCCTCAGCCGCTTCATATCTCGATCAACGGACAAATGTCTTCCTTTCTATCATTGTAGCCGTCGTTGTAGCTGCAAGAAACCTTCACCCTTACTTCCAATCACACACGATTCACGTCCCCAGCAATCAACCACTTTGAACTATTCTGCACAATCCGAGTCAGTCCGGACGAATGGCGCGTTGGACCGTCGAACTCTCTGAGTACGACATTGAATACAAGAACCATGTCAGCGCCAAGGCTCAGGTCTTCGCCGGTTTTCTCGTCGAACTACCTCTGGAGCTCGTCGATCAAACTCTTCAGCCTCCACCCAAATGGAATCTTCACGTTGATGAATCTTCATGCCGACAAGGTTCTGGAGTCGGTATCAAACTTGAATCCCCGACTGGAGAAATTCTCGAGCAATCATTTCGCCTAGATTTCCCTGCGTCTAACAACGAGGCCAAATACGAAGCGTTAATCGCGGGCCTTCGCCTCACCAAAAGTATCGGCGTCCAACACCTCCAAGCATACTGTGATTCTCAGCTCGTCGCAAATCAATTTGATGGCACATATGAAGCTCACAACGAGCTTATGGATGCTTATCTCAAGGTCGTCCAAAACCTTGCAAAGGAGTTCGAAACCTTTGACCTTACAAGGATACCTCGGGAAGAAAACATGACAGCAGATGCTCTAGCGACCATCGGCTCGGCTACAGATTCGGATCTTAAACGATTGATCCCGATTGCTAGTATTCCAACGCCAAGTATCGAGCTATCTTAAGGGTTCTGCGCGGTAATACTAGACGAAGAAGAACCAACTGAACAAATGGAAGACGAACCGGACTGGCGCCAGCAGTTACGCCTTTACATCTCCGATGGGGACGCTCCGGAAGACAGATGGGCAGCACGTCGCCTCAAAGCCCGGGCTGCACGTTACACTTTAATCGATGGAGATATGTTTCGATGGAGCGCCACAGGAGCACTTCTCATCTGTCTCAGTGGAGACGAAACATGTCGCGTTATAGCCGAAACGCACGACGGCACCAGCGGTAATCATTCCGGAGGACGAGCTCTAGCTCTCAAAATCAAAAAGCACGGCTTTTATTGGCCGACGATGATCGCAGATTGTAAACGATATGCGCTGAAATGTGAAAATGTCAACAACATGGTCCAATGATCAATACGCCAGCCGAGATCCTGACGTCGTCTTCACCACCATATCAATTCATGCGGTGGGAAATGGACATCGTCGGTCCTCTTACCGCTTCACGACAATGCAATTTCCTTATCATCATGATGGATTACTTCACCAAATGGGTTGAAGCCAAGGCCTTCGCAGCTGTAAAAGATGTCGACGTTCAGAACTTCGTCTGGAAATACATCATTTGTCGCCATGGCCTCCCGCACGAAATTGTAACGGATAACGGATCGCAATTCATTTCCAATCAGTTCGAAGGATTTTGCGCGAAGTGGAACATTCGACTTAGCAAATGGACTCCTCAATATCCCCAAGGAAACAGACAAGCCGAGGCAACCAACAAAACCATATTGGACGGTCTCAAAAAGCGGCTTGAAGCAAAGAAAGGACTTTGGGCAGACGAACTCGACGGCGTTTTATGGTCACATCGAACAACACCACGACGTGCTACTGGAAAACACCATTTTCATTGGCGTATGGGTGCGAGGCCATGGTTCCTGCCGAGGTCAACGTTCCAAGTCTCCGTCGCACTACGATGCCTCAACATCCCGAAATTAATGACACAATGCTCATCCACAACCTTGACACTATCGAAGAAACGCGGAATCAAGCTCTCCTCCGAATGCAAAACTATCAGCAGCAAGCGGCTCACTATTACAATAAGAAAGTTCGGCAGCAGCACATTGATGAAGGCGACCTCGTCCTTCGCAAAGTCTTTGAGAACACCAAGGAATGGCGTGCTGGAAAACTCGGAGCTTCTTGGGAAGGACCATACATCATCTCCAAAGGTGTACGACCCGGAGTCTGCGAACTAACCACTATGGAAGGCGAAGCAGTCCCGCGCTCGTGGAACGCTCACACCCTCAAAATGTTCTATTACTAGTCTTTTACTTAGTAGTTTAACTGCTAAGTGATCGCCTAAAAAAAAAAGATAGTTACTCATACCATGTAATCGAACTATGAATGGCTTGATCCTCCTTTTGGGGGTACGTAGGCAGCCTGTAAAAGGGTTCAGCTATACATCAATAAAAATACCTTTCCCTTAAGCTCTTCGCTTGAAAGCTCTTTGCTACATTTTCACATCGGCGTCCTGGCCAGACGACTGATATAGTATTCTCACGAATACAATGGTGAAATAATCCACAACTTTAAAGCCGGGTTCGCCCGCAAACCTCGAAGTTATACACGATCCCCGAACTAAGTTCGCATCGGTATTCAATTTAGAGCGTAGATTTCATCGATTGAAACGCTCTGTGCTGAATTAATCTCATGGACTATCTTTCGGTTATAAGCCGAGCCGACGTAAGCCTTCACGGCAAGCAGACGTAAGCCTCGCACCTCGGACATTCAGTCTACCTTGAAATCTCAAGAGAATGATCAATCCGATCGGACTGACTCGCTATCAAGCACACTACTTGGTTCGAAGAATCCTAAAACTTGGAGAAGGCATATATAAAAGCGACTATTATTTGTGCAAAGAGATTCTGAAGAAAAGATTTCATAGATTTAAGGATTACAAGATACAAAACATCGAAGCCCACAACGCCCGAGCTTCAACGGAAAAGAGAAGGCGAAAATTTGAAAAAGTACTAAGAGGCTGCCTCGGCGTCTTCTTGACCCCGATCCCCAGCAGGATCAGCTGGGTCTTCTTCCTCTTCAGTATGCGCGCCGGTGGCCTCCGAATCTGGTCTAAATGATGCAGGTCTCGCCTCGGTGTAACGGGTAAGATATGCATCAAGTTCACCTTCAGCAAAGGTGATCTCGTCAATCTTCTCCGCCTCGGCTTCCCAGATCGCCTCGTCAACCTTGAGTTTGATGATCATTTCCTCCGGGATTTTCCAGCCCTTGTTCTGAAGAACTTCAAGAGAGGCAAGCATCCCTTCCACCTGCGCAGTCATTGAGAGCACCTTCTCAACTTCCGCACGCTGAGCCACATAGCCTTTGATCTTGTCAATGAGTCCGGCGAACTCACTGATAACCTTTACGCGTTCATTTAGAACTTGCTCATCCCGGGACTTCCGAAGCCTCTTTTTCTCAGAGGAGAGACGCTTCTCGGTTTTCCTCTTTCTGGCAATAGCGCTTTCTGCTCTGGCCTCGGCATAGATAAGCTGACCCCGCAGCCTGTTTATCTCTTTGTCTTTCTCCTCAGCGAATTTCTTCTTCTCCTCCTCGAACTTAAGCTTTTCAGCTCGAAGAACTTCCACCTCGGCAGACTTTTCTTGTTCAGCTCTCTGAGTTTTCTTCAACTCACGATCGTACTTCCCAATCAGGAAGGTGGCACCGTTCATAGCACGGACTTTCTCGGTGGCATAGTTCTCATACCAATCATAGAAGAAAAGCTCTTCAGGCTCTGGCTTCGCCATAGGCCTCGATTTGGTCCTCCACACGAAGCTAGCGCAGGAGTTCGGATCGGTCACCATAGGCTCGAAGTCGTTGTAATGAAATTCGAACCCAGATGGGTTCAGCCTCGTAACCTTCCTGATCTTTCCGGGAGGACCCTCGGCTTGTTCTTCCTCTACCCCGACAGCTTGGTCATTAGCTTCAGCCTCGTCTCTATTAGCCTGACCTTCAGCCGCGGCGTCATCTCCAGCAGATGGGTTATTTCCAAGCCTCTCTACCTCAGTTTGCTCTTCGGCGGGACCATCTCTTCTGTCCTCGCCGGGATCAGCCACAACGTTCTCCTCACCAACTATAACCGGAGAACCTGTCGTTTTGAAATAAGGGACCTCAGCCTCCCTGACGGTTTCTTCCGGGATCATGGGTACGTTACTCGGCCCGGCAGCAACAGAGTCCTGAAGAACGTTGGCATAACTGTCAAATTTCCTTTTTTGGAGCCCCATTCTAGATTTCGACGATGAAGTAGTGCCGCGCTGATGTCTCTTGATGGCGTTGGCAACTCTTTCGGCAGAAATATCAGGCCAAGTCTGATGTCCAAGCTTAGCAAATGAGGCGACGATAGGGGAAAAATCCTTTGGAAGCGGCACGGCAAAGAAAGGTTTTTCTGTAACAAAAGAACAAAAGACTTAAGTGTCAAGTCAACAAGAAATAACGGCGAAGAACTACAAGTAACTACCGATTGCCAAACTCCAGTCGTTCTGGATGTCAATCTCCAAGTCGGCCACCGAGAATTCATCCTTCTTTATGAAGAAGTATCTTTCCCTCCAATCGTAGACCTTGCTTTTAACGCCGCCAGTAATAATACCGAACTTCGGCTTCGTCTGCATATAAAAGCATCCATAGCTCTTCGAGCCCGACATTCCAGCGCTCTTTATCGAAGTCATCTCTTCAAAAATCCGACAGTCCAGGGGAAGATCATTTTCCGAAGCCAAAGTCATCAAACCGACCATATGACGAACCATGGCGTGCGTTAATTGGGTCGGCGCCATCTGCCTCCGCGAGCAGTATTCCAGAAAAAGACGAGGCAGAGGAAACCAGAGATGACACTCTGCGAAGAAGGATTCATACACGCAAAAATACCCAGGTGGGGAATCCCATGGTCTCTCATCCAGACCAGGAACTTGGAAGGTCACCTTTGGGCTAATCCGGCAAAGGCGCTTCAGGTCGGCCAAAGTGTCCTTTGTCATTTTCGACCTGTAAATCCCGAAGTCGTTTCCAGCAAATCTTGGCAACTTGGGAGCCCCTCTTTTACGTCCCTTGCGAGCAGCTTGAGTCACGCCATGAGGATCGAAAATCAAGTCTTCCTCATCCAGGTCGTCATCGGAGTCCTCATATCGATCACGCGCACCGTTCCCTGAGTTTTCATCACTAATATTGGCCGCCTCGGCCTCTGAGTCCTCCTGAACATCTTCAGGATCTTCATCAATTAGATTGGGAATCTCAATAGGATTCCCGGGCTCGGCGCATCCTTGACGAGATTCTTCATTCGTTTGCCGCAATTTTTCCATATCCTCCCAGGATGGGAAAATGTTATCCCAGGAATGAACAGATATATTCGAACTAGCATTCGAGTTTGGAGATTCCATCTGATCGGAGTTCTCGGTGGCGACGGAAGAACACGACGGAGACAGCAAATCGGAAAAATACAAAAAAAGAGAGGTGAGAGCTCTACCTTTCGAAGAATTGGAGAAGTGAGAAAATGAGTAGAAGAAGGGAAACTTCGAATTTATAGAAGAGGAAAATGGAGAATTCGAGGTCAATCATTTCAAAACGACTTTTCGTCGTCCACCTTCATCATTATGTCTAGAAAGGCGCCGTCCCATGCGCCCCACTTCGCATCACTTCGCTTCTAAAGATACAATATTTATTGCATGTTTGACATGTGTCATCATCTGCAAACACCCGTGAAACGTGAGACGTGTGACAGCTTCTGCACACTCCCACTCCTTATCCTTTTTCACTTTGAGAAATGTGGGGATGGTCGCATTTAATTTGCGACTTTCTAACTTCAAACCTTTCGAATATTCTTTTAAAACAGAAGAATTCAAAATGATATATGTCATGTTTGATTTCTGTCCTATCTCCATTAGAAATGACCAAACCGAATTCATGCCGAACCAACTTAACTTCAAATTCGCCAAGCTCAAACGTACATCACTCGACGAACTGGGGGGGGGGGGGCTTATTGTTGGATTCGGGCTGCACACCTCCTGAAAGACCCAACAGGAATTCGCCTTGGCCCTTCTTAAGTAAAAGGCTTGCCAATTATCGACGAGGCGAATAAAATGATATTGTTTATCCGCCCCGGATAAATGGTAAAGTTCAAAACAGATTCGAGGAATGCTCTAGAGAATATTCGATTTTTCTGAAATATTGGCATCGGCGCGGCAAATCAGGAAATGATGAACATTGGATCTTTTCCTGATTTGGGGGGATTCGGGTCGGCGTCTAATCACTATAAAAAGGAAGGGGATTTCCCATTCAGGGGGATCCGAAAAGAGAGAGAGGAACCAAGTTATAGAAGATCTAGAACACAAAACTAGTTTTCTAAGAAGAGCTTTGTACTTTCTCTGTAATTTATAAAACCATCTTTTAGATTAATTAATCTCCTTCTATCTTTCTCAAAACCCATAAACTTTACTTGAAATATACTAATACGAAGTAATAGTTCAACATATAATTTGGTACATCATTCAATCTACCATCATTTGGAAAGTTTATCGCACTCAAGCAGAAATCCATCCGAGTTGTTGCTTCTCGGTGTCTTAGAACACCATTGTCCCTTGCATAGATATATCTTCAAAAAAAACACAAATTAAGAAACAAATCAGGTTTTGTTTAGCCACAAAAAAAAAAAAATTACAGTTAATATTTGTTCATTCTTACCTCCGACTACGTTGGAGTCTTGTAATCCTACTTCACTTCCATTGAGTATTCCCAAACAGACGTTCCCAGTATTCTGAACAAGACAATAAAATATTCAATTTTCGCAATTTTGAATGTAATAAACGAGTTTCTAATGCCTTCCCATTTCTTACAGAGATGATGAGATAAGACTCAGGTGGATCTGGAGCTGAGATTTTCTTCTGCCATTCATAAAGTTGATTGTTAAGGTCTTGAACAAGTTCTTGACCACAAGAACATATTTCAAAGGCGTAGCTCCTTTCCAACAGATTGCTAAAGTCTTATCCTCTCTCGCAACCTTCTACGGTTTACCTTTTAGATCGTTTTCAATCTAAAATACACGTGAAAAAGTGCTCCATTAGGTGACATATATTTGATAAATTGTTCTTTGAACTCTTGTGTTTTTTTAATTACCAGGTTAACTATTGTTTGGTATGTCTTGCTGTTGAAATAAGTATAGGAGCTTCCGGTATCAAAGATGAGTTTCAGGCCTTTTAAACCTGTTGGCTTCCCATTGTAAAGAAGCTCGGCAGGTCCAGTGGTGTAATGGTTGCTGAAAGCCAAATGATAGACGAATCGGTAGTCGTAACAAACAATCCTGATATAGCAAATATGAAAGAAGAAAGTATTATACCCTGGTGACATTAATGGTGTCCACGAAACACCAGTAGAAGGATTGACTTTGTCTCCAAAGAACAAATAGCCTCCACCTTTGGAGCTTAAGCAATGCCCAATCACATTTCTGGTTAGTCCGGCCGAGACAAGCTGTGTCAAGACGCTGACTTTCCCTTTCCCAAGCCCCAAAACTCCAACGGTCGCGGGAGGAGGATGTGCACTAGGGAAATGCTGATCATAACCACACCTACAAACATTTATATTTATCTCAAGATTCACATATTGATTTAATAATCATCGAGTCCCTTCGAACATTTTCATGGGTGTGATGAAAATAGTTATCTAAATAATAAAAATGAAAAAAATAGAAAAAAATTGAAGAGAGAGGAAGAGATAGTTTCTCATATAAAAACTTGTTAAAAATCTATTAGATATTTTTAATATGATTCGTATTAATAGTGATTTAATTATTTTTTTAAAGAAAATTAATTATATAATAAAAGTATATTAAATTATTAATATGAAATTTTAGAGAAAATTTTATGAATTTCTTAATAGATGGAGTTGCTCTTAACAAGCTCACCCGAATGCTAAGCGAAATACCAAAGACGAGCCATTTAGGATTTTTAAAGAAAACTGATCAGTGACAAGTGCACCCATTAATGAACCTTGATCAGCATATTTAACCTCATAGTCGCATTGTTCTTTTGGGTTTGGACATTCAGGCTTCTGAGGCCAGTGTAAAGCTGAGCAGATTGGGTCTGAGCATGGGACGGTGTTTGTCTTAGGATTGTACTGAAGTTCAGTATGCTACAAAACAAACAAATAGAGATAAGAATAAGAAGAGAAACAGTTTCATTTTTTTTTTTTAAAGAAATGAATGAAATGATATATCTTTATATATAAAGTTAACTTTTCTCTCTACTCATGCTGCTGCCACCTCATAAAAAAAAAACAACACACATTCCAATTATCACTTATTAAAATAACACACCATTCAACAACAATAAACAACAAAATATTTCAAATCAAAACATAATAACTATATGCAGTTCTTGGGACACCTCATAAAAAAACACAATATATTTCAATTGTCACAGATTAAAACAATATAGAGTTCAACAAAAATAAACAACAAAACTTTTAATATTAAAATATAATAACTACACTCAAATTTTTTTAGTTTTCTCTTTTTTTTTTTTTTCTTTAGTTTCCTCTTCCACTTTACTATCATTTTCTCCGATTGTCGGTGGAAATAGGTAAATCACGATATAAAGACAAGTGATTCAGTTGTCAATTACAAACATAATCATATCAACAAATTACAAACACGACTATATTGAAAAATTAAGAAACAAGAAATTCAATCTCACGACAAACTCACAATAGATGATATATTGTAAAATCACTAGCATACCAATTTCTGACTTTGACATTCTGGTTAAGAATCATCGAAACACGTGTGAAGATAAATAGAGGAAAAAGTATTAGGGGGAAAAACAGAAATCAATATCGATAAAATTGATAAAAATAATAAAACTAAAAGCAAAAACAAAAAAAAAACAAAAAAAAACAAAAAAAACAAAAAATAACATGGGCCGAAAAATAAAGAAACTCAAACTTAAACAAACGACAGAAAAAAACCAAGATTGGATATTTAAAACTGATTAATAATATCTAATAAATAATAAAAAGAACACAATAAATAATCAGACAATAAATAAAATAAAAAATAAAACGAAAATAAAAAACGAACAATGAGAAAATAAATACAAATCAAATTGTACCACAACTAAAAAATATATAATATTTAAAATAAATATAAATATAATAGAAAGAAAAACTAAAGCAAAAAAACAATAAAAAGTAATTATGAAAATAAATATGAAAAACTCAAAAACAACAAACTATAAGTGATTTTATAATAAATAATTATTAAAAATATTAGTTTCATCTCACCCCTAGTAATATATATACCACAGTGCAGCCAGAACAAGGAGCATCGCATTGAACCCAAGTGAGATCACTACCAGTATCAACATCAAAAGTCCTTTGGAGGATTTCCTATTTGAAGAGAGAGCGAGTAGTATCTGTAATACAGATCCCATAAGATAATCATTATTGCAATAGAATAATCATTTAAATAATATAAATACTAACAAGATACAGATACTATTCAACCATGAAGCAAAAAAAATAAAATAAGAAGGGCTAAAGTCTATGTTGGAAAAAAAAAATAGGTTCGATCATTCAAAGTTAACGAAGAGAATACACAATGTTCAGGTTTAGTTTTAAATTTTCAGAGTTTGATATTTTGAGGTTTGGAGTTAGTTCTTTAAATTTTTGGGTTTAAGATTGAATTTTTACGATTTGAAATCAGTTTTTCAGGTTTTAAAACTTTTAATCATCTTTTTTAATTAAAAGTGAAATGTCCAACACCAAAGTTCTGAACAGAGAAAAACTCCAAAAACAGAATAAAATCCGACCTAAGCTATTCTCCACCAAAGAATCTACACACTTTTTAGGGTTTATTGTTTAGTTGTAGACCATACATATGGCTTAGTTTCCAGATCAATTATCCTAAATCATATTTTAGGAGCAAAATAACAAAAGAAGACAAGAAGGGAACATCGATATGTGTACCCGAGAGGGAAGACATTGCCGGTGAGAGGGAAGACGAATGAGTGAGGATGAGATTTTGGAGAGAGAGTACTTGAGAAGGTTTTGGAGATAGAATCTTGAATTGACTGAGGAACTGTTGGAGGTGGGTCTCGCCGACCCTCGGCCCAGTCCAGCAGAATCGTGTAAGTAAGAACGTGGACCTGAAGAAAAAGTCCACATAGTATTTCCAAACCCATTTGCGAGGCGAATGATGATCTATAGCCGACTTAGCTGCCGTAACTGATGTACCCTCTCAATGAACCACTGAATATAGAGGAAAGCCTATGTCGAGGTAATGATTCCTAGCTGACCTAACTTCACCTAAGCGCGACCTCACGATAAACCGATGGGAAATAAATGGTATCCACGGATACATGGGAAAGAAATCAAGGCTACAAATAAGAGAAGAGGAGAAGAAGAAAATGACACTGTTTCAGAGAGCGAGAATCACTTATCTCCACTTCCTCATTTTACCTCATACTACTTTACACATTAACAATTGGCGCTAGAAAGAGGGGGATAGATACGTCTAAAGCACGAAACAAACCAGAAATAAATGACCGGAGCACAGAAATCTCACCCCAAACCACCGGCTGCCACCTCAGCGTCAGCACAACCTGTTCCAACACCCATGGATGAGCCAATACCACCGTCGGTCGAAACAATTTCCAGCGAGGGAGCAACAATCACAGTGATGGCGAGCATCCAAGCAGCAACGCCAAAAGCCATCGACGACTTCTTGGCGTCCGTTACACGACAACGACCTCCTTCGTCTTTGTAACCTCAGTCCACACTTGTGGGAAATCCCGCAATCTATGACCAGGGGAACAACGTCGGAAGCGACCAAGGTACCCCCACAACGGCAAGCATCAACCTTGGCGAACTGCCACAGACGATCAGCCCTACCGAAACCAACGTCCATACACTTCTGCAGGCGTTATTCGGGAGAATAGACGAGGTGGCATGCAATACAGATGCCAGATTTGATGCTCTAGCTGCAGCACAGAACACCCATCGCAACAATGCGAACGAATTCGATATTGCCGAACTGCAAAAAGAGTTGGAAAGATCAGTCTGGTAACCGCGGCGCCGACCTTTCGAAGTATCCCCAAGACTGTAAAGGAACTTTTTCCCCATCTTAAATCAGGTGGTCCTAACGGCCGATCCGACATTAGCAGCAGCAACACAAGACCACACCCCCACATACGCAGGTGTCGAGACTGAACAAGACCTAGCCATCAAGGGGCTACAAAACACCCTCCGCGATATGTCATCGCGGGTGCATAAAGCAACCAGTTCGACCCCGAAATAGATCGCATCCTCCAGGAAACACAGAGCACGCGTTTTACAGCTCGGATATCAAGTATCCCGATACAACATCCCGAAAAAATTAAGTTTCCGACCTACGAAGGAAGAACTGACCCCCGACAATACATGACAGCGTTCAGTATCGCCATGGGCCAAGCCCGCTTCCCCCCCGAAAGAAAGAGACACCGGTTACTGCCAACTCTTTGTAGAAAACCTGAGCGGTGCAGCCCTCGCCTGGTTCTCCAGGCTCAGAGCAAACTCGATTGACAGTTATCACCAACTGTCCATGACATTCCTCAAGCACTACTCAATGTACATTGAAGAAGAGGCATCAGAAGCCGACCTCTACACGCTATCTCAAGGGCCCAAAGAAACCTTGTGATCGCTTTAGAACTGTGTTTTCTAAGCTGACGGTCTCCGATAAGGTCGCCCTAACCGCCCTACGCAATGTCTTATGGCATGAGTCACCTTTCCGGGTCGACATGAAGTTGAACAAACCACCGACCTTGGAGGACGCCCTACACTGAGCAACCCTCTTCGCCGAAATGGAAGAAGAAAAGGCGTTCCTCGTGAAAAAGCATGCCACCCTCTCGTCTCACACCAAGGAAAAAACACTGACAGAGTACCACGAGCCCCGGCAACATTATGACCGTGATTACAAAAGGGATAACAAAGAAAAGCGATCCGCTGCAGTGTACCAAGTCAGAGAAATGCAACAAAGATCGCAAAACTGGCCTTGGAACACCTATCCCAAAAACAAAGATAGCGGGGGATACTGTGACTATCACAAACGAGCTGGGCACTCATCGGAAACTGCCGACAGCTTAAAGATCTGCTATTCGCAAAGTTCAAGAAAGGAGAAATCAAAACTCCGGAGTACGGCTACCTGCAAGGCGAGAGGCACGACACTAACGTATGTCATCAACCCAATTACGAAGGACAGTCAGGCAATCCAGCACCTGCAGCGGAAACAAGCGAACCTAAGCGTGAGAGAAACGAGCAGGAAGGCGCCAAAGTAACACCACCACCGCCACCTCGGCGCAGAATAAACATGATAATGGGCGGCCTCGTATCTTGAAACGACTCAGTACGATCCATCAAAGAATACGGCATGCGAAGTTCCAACCAACAGAAGAGGAACTCTACAAGCCGGAGAGAGCGGGTCACTTTTGACACAACGACATGGGAGATCATCTTTACCAAGGACGATGCGAAGGGGCTGGATCAGCTGCATAACGACCCACTCGTAATAGAACTGACATTGGCGGACTTCGAGGTCGCCAAAATACAGATACTGGCAGCTCGGTTGACCTCATATTCAAAGAAACGCTGAAAAAAATGGAGCTCAAAAACTACAAACTCAAACCAAGAACGAAACCGTTGACCGGCTTCGGAGGGGACACGACGATGACAGTCAGCACAATCAAACTCCCGGTCTACGCTGGCGGCATAACTATGGTTGTCAAGTTCGTAGTGGTAGATAAACCGGCCATCTACAACGCGATGGTCAGCACGCCATGGCTGCACGCGATAAGGGCCGTAGCCTCGACGTACCATCAATGCATCAAGTTCCTGGCACCAGCCGGTCTCTGCACGATCAGAGGAGATCAGGCCATGTCAAGAAATTTCTTCCTCATCTAACGCAAACTACGAAGCGCACCGCCGACCTGCCTCGTCATAGAAGCCACCCCGCAAAACAACTTATCACAGCAAGACAACCCACCGAGAGAACAAGTTGAGAAAATCAACATTGACACAAGCGAACCAACGCGATGTGTCACCATCAGCACCGAGCTAGAAGAAGAACTTCAGACAAATCTTATCATATTCCTCAAGGAAAATGTCTCGACTTTTGCTGGGTCAACGGACGACATGGTCGGTATCAACCCCGATATCACCTGTCAAGAACTGAATGTAGATCCAACCTTCAAACCTATCAAACAAAAGAGAAGAAAGATTGGCCTGGAACGAGCGAAAGCGGTGAACGAAGAAATCAGAAAACTGTCGAAAGCAGGATCGATAACCGAGATACGATACCCGAAATGGTTGACCAACCCGGTAGTGGTCAAGAAAAAGAACGGATCTTGGAGAGTCTGCATCAACTTCACCGACCTGAACAAGGGTTACCCCAAAGATAGCTTACCAGTCCCTCATATAGATCGGATCGTCCAGTCCACTGCTGGAAACGAACTGCTATCCTTCATGGACGCCTTCTCGGGCTACAACCAAATAGCTATGCACCCGGACGACTGAGAGAAAACAGCCTTCATCACCGACCAAGCTACGTATTGCTACAAAGTAATGCCGTTTGGACTTAAAACTGCGGGAGCTACATATCAACGGTTGGTCAACCGAATGTTCGCAGGACAGATCGGTCAAACGATGGAAGTATACATCGATGATATGCTCGTCAAATCGCTTCTCGCTCAAGATCATATAAGCCATCTGCAGACCTGTTTCGCCACTTTAAACGAATATGGTATGAAGCTGAACCCCACCAAATGCACCTTCGGCGTCACATCTGGTGAATTTCTCGGATACATCGTCACACACCAAGGTATCGAAGAAAACCCAAAGAAGATCACTGCCATACTCGAACTCCCATCTCCTAAAAGCCCCACCGAGGTGCAACGCTTAACTGGACGCATTGCCGCGCTCAATCGTTCCATATCCCGATCAACAGATAAATGCCTCCCGTTCTACCAGCTGCTGAAAGGATACAAACGATTTGAGTGGAATGAAGAATGCGAAGAAGCATTCAGAAAACTAAAGGAGTACCTGGTAAAGCCGGCAGTCCTAACTAAGCCTGAGGACAGCGACATCCTCTATCTGTACATCGCGATCACCAGGTCGGCAGTAAGTGGCGTCCTAGTACGTGAAGATCGGGGAGAGCAGAAGCCGATCTTTTACGTCAGAAAAATCCTTGATGATGCCGAAACAAGGTATCAGACACTAGAAAAGGTATTTTCAATCTCACTCCATCATCGTCTTCACAAACCAGCCATTAAGAATGATCTTGCACAATCCGAGCCAGTCCGGTCGAATAGCGAAATGGGCGATTGAGCTAAGCGAATACGACATCGACTACCGAAGCCGAACCAGCGTAAAGTCTCAAGTACTTGCCGATTTCGTAACGTCACCAACTCCCACTAAGGCCCTGAGTACGGACCATGAAGCCAGAGAGAAGTACCGGGTCAAAAGACTTTGGTCATAAGGGACATGGTTCGTAAAGGGTGATGGCCGATAAGGACGTTGGTTCCTATCCGAGCTAGAAATGATGGGAATTAGCTAGACCCAGGTGAAACATCAGCTGAGGACAGCTGGGGCAGCTCACGGTCCAGTATGGACAGTGACACTCCAGCTGGGTCAGCTGGTTCAGCTCACGGCCAGCTCGGCCAGCTGGAGGGAGTGACCCGCAGCTGGGACCAGCTGGTGACCTAGTGAGCTGAACCAGCTGACCCATATGTAAGCGATTATTCTGGGCATGGGTTGAGCCATGACACCGAGGGATACTTGCGAGTGGTATGAGGGTCGGGTCGTATGATGCACCGGATAAGGACTAAGAGCCTATCCAGGTGAATCCATAAAGGACCCCTTGGCCACACATAGTATGAACAGGTGCCACGTGCGGAAACAGCCCAGAATCACGCTGGTTGCCTGGGAAACTCATTCCAATCAGAAATGATCTAGATGAATGTCCGGATTGGCCGAAGGAACTACCTTAGTACTCGGCTGTGTGCCTAAGGGCTAAGGAAGGTCTCGGCCGATGGTTAGGAACTCGCGCGTGATCAAATGGTCTTGGACCAGACACGCGTATGGTCAGTATAAGGTCACGGTTCATGTATCCGTGTATCGGACAAGGTTGTTGACCTTGGGACGTACGGCCGTGCCGTCCATACTGTACGGCCCCACCGTCCGTACAAGGCCGGCCGTACATCCACGTCCGTTTGTCCCGGGAAGCTCTGTGGAAGAAGTGTGGAGAGTGTGAAAAGTCCGGGCGTCCGTACCGTACGGCCTCACCGTCCGTACAAGGCCGGCCGTACCAGCTCGACCGTACCGTCCTAAGAAGCTTCCCAGAAGATTGAAGGCGTGTGCAAAGCCCGGGCACAAGAGGACAAGAAGGAAGCTTATAGGAAGCTTCCTAGAAGACCGACGAGCCAGCTGGTCATGACCGTTTGTGGATAAGGCCAGCTGGTCACGACGTCCCTTTCTCCTTTTTGACCAAAGATTCGGTCTGTTCCCTGCTTTATGACGCGGCCCTATGAGTCACTAGATCCTCTGGCATATTCTTGCCAGAGTTCTCCTTTATAATCACTTGTATCACTTCTTGTAAACGTTTAATTCTCTTGGTCATAATGAAATCTCTCTGTTCTTTCACTCTGTCTCTCATTCTCTCTCGTTCTAGATGATATTCTCCCTTAGTCTCTTCTAAACTCTCCTATTCTTCTTATCTATTCCACATATTCTTGAGGGCGCAACTTTGAGGTTCCTCTTAGATCAATCATCCTCTGACCGAGCCGCAACTTTGAGGTTCCTCTTAGATCACCTTGGTCACAACAAGGACCAACAACCGGCCGTTCAACCGGCCACTACACATATAATTCCTCTAGAAGGAGATCAACCTCAAGATGAGGATCAAACCGGTGCTACCCATGAGGGGGAGCAAACTGAAGAACCTCAAGAGGAGGTCCAAACTAATGCTACCTATGAAGAGGAGCATGATGTGGTAATCCAAGAAGGAGAACCGCATGGTAGAGCTCCAGTCAGCGACCAGACAACTTCGGACACTCAACCTTTGGTGGACCAGGAGCCAGCTCCTATTGTCCGAAGACGAGTCATGAGGGGCCGGAAGGTTCTAGGGTTTGAGGCTCCTGAAAGCTCAACTTCAACAACAAGTTCTCGTGTCTACTTCAACAGTCAGGCTGTGGCTCATCCGGAAATCGAAGCTGTGTGCTCCCTTGCCCTCTTGCCATCTGACCATATTGCATTCCTCACCAAGATCGAAGCTGAGGTCATCCCATCCACGTACGAGGAAGCAATGACCAGTCCACAATGGAGGGATGCAGTCGCGGCTGAGGTTGGTGCGATGGAAAAGAATCACACGTGGGATGCTTCGGTTCTTCCTAAGGGCAAGAAGGTGGTCACGTCTAGATGGGTGTTCACCATCAAGTACAAGACCAATGGAGACATTGATCGCTATAAGGCAAGGCTGGTGGCTCGTGGCTTCACCCAGACGTACGGGAATGACTACAAAGACACATTCGCCCCAGTGGCCAAACTACCCACGGTAAGAGTTGTTTTAGTTTTAGCTGCTAACCTATCTTGGGAGTTGTGGCAGATGGACGTTAAGAATGCCTTCCTACAAGGCGACCTTGAAGAAGAAGTGTATATGCAACCGCCTCCGGGTCTTGAAGACACTATTGACCCAGGCCAAGTGCTACGACTGAGGAAGGCCATCTACGGTCTCAAACAGTCTCCAAGACCCTGGTATCACAATCTCAGCCGCACATTGTGGGATCTTGGGTTCCTGCGATCTGAAGCTGATCACAGCCTATTCACCCATAAATCCTCCCAAGGTATAGTTGTTGTTGTCGTCTATGTAGATGACCTGATCATCTCTGGAGACAACAAGGCAGGTATCCTCGCACTCAAGTCCTCTCTTCAAGTATCTTTAGATATTAAAGATCTTGGTGAACTAAAATATTTCTTGGGTATTGAAGTATGTCGAAGTACTGATGGCCTCTTTCTTTCCCAAAGAAAGTATGTTCTTGATCTGTTAAATGAGACAGGTACAATGGAAGTCAAGCCTGCTGTGAGTCCTCTTGAAGATGGCTACAAGGTCAATCGAGAGGGGGAGAAGGAGGATGAGCCCTTTGAAGACCCTGCCTTATACCGCAAGCTAGTTGGTAAGTTAATCTATTTAACACTTACTAGACCTTACTTGTGCTTTTGTGTGAACCAGGTCAGTCAGCACATGAAGGATCCTACGAAATATCACTGGTCCATGGTTGAAAGAATCCTTAGATACCTCAGGGGGAGCTTAGACCACGGTATCTGGATGGGAAAGAATGCAAGCACCGAGATCGTTGGATATTGCGACGCTGACTGGGCTGGAGATAGAATGGACAGGAGGTCCACAACAGGATATTGCACGTTCGTTGGAGGCAACATGGTGACCTGGAAGACCAAGAAGCAGAAGGTGGTGGCGTGCTCAATGGCTGAAGCAGAGTACCGGGCCATGAGGAAGCTGACTAATGAGTTGACTTGGCTGAAGAGTCTGCTGGCCGACCTTGACATTCAGCAAACCACACCGATGGTGATGCATTGTGACAACCAGGCAGCCATTCATATTGCTTCAAACTCAGTCTTTCACGAACGCACCAAGCATATAGAGGTGGACTGCCATAAGGTTCGGGAAAAGATCGCGGACGGGACAATCCTTCCATGCTTCACAAGGAGTGAGGATCAGCTTGCCGACATATTCACTAAGGCCGCAAGACCAAAGGTGTGTGACCACATCTTCAGCAAGCTCGGCCTAGTGAGCTTGTCCCGGGGGTAAGCGCTTCCCTGCCCATGAAGTACATACTCTTTTCCTTAAACAGAGTTTTTCCCACTGGGTTTTATCTGTTAAGGTTTTTAATGAGGTGTATCTTCATGGGCGCTCCAAGCTAAGCATTCTAGGGTGATTCCAGAATGTTTAGCTTGAGGGGGAGTGTTGACCTTGGGACGTATGACCGTGCCGTTCGTACTGTACGGCCCCACCGTCCGTACAAGGCCGGCCGTACATCCACGTCCGTTTGTCCCGGGAAGCTCTGTGGAAGAAGTGTGGAGAGTGTGCAAAGTCCGGACATCCGTACCGTACGGCCTCACCGTCCGTACAAGGCCGGCCGTACCAGCTCGACCGTACCGTCCTAAGAAGCTTCCCAGAAGATTGAAGGCGTGTGCAAAGCCCGGGCACAAGATGACAAGAAGGAAGCTTATAGGAAGCTTCCTAGAAGACCGACGAGCCAGCTGGTCATGACCGTTTGTGGATAAGGCCAGCTGGTCACGACGTCCCTTTCTCCTTTTTGACCAAAGATTCGGTCTGTTCCCTGCTTTATGACGCGGCCCTATGAGTCACTAGATCCTCTGGCATATTCTTGCCAGAGTTCTCCTTTATAATCACTTGTATCACTTCTTGTAAACGTTTAATTATCTTGGTCATAATGAAATCTCTCTGTTCTTTCACTCTGTCTCTCATTCTCTCTCGTTCTAGATGATATTCTCCCTTAGTCTCTTCTAAACTCTCCTATTCTTCTTATCTATTCCGCATATTCTTACAAAGGTGGGTCGGAGTAGTGCGGATGGGTTGTAATGCGATCGGGTCCAGGTTTGTAACCGGATCCGATAAGTGCCATAACCGTATCTACAACCGGGCCTAAGTCCATAGACAAGGGATTCAGAACTCGCCATGCCTTTGCGACCCATGAGAAACTGCCACACACGAAAAGGTGCGAATGGACAGGTCGCATGGATGAACAGGCACAACCTGCGAACCATTGCGACTGTTCGGCGAATTGCACCCTTTGGGTCAATAGTCATCACGGCCAAGTCCCAACTTGGACCCACAGAACCGGTGTGAGTGTTGGCATGCCATCGACATGTTGGAACATGTCTTTGGGTCACCAAACCTCTACGGTCAGTACAGGTGGTCCGGTTGCGAGAACTCGGAGCAGTGCCGCGTTCGGCCGAAAGGATGATACGTGCCAAGGAGTGCCATGGTCTTTGGCCGATGGTTCCTCCGGACAAACGGTTCGTCCGTTTGTCCCTAAGGCTACCTAGTTGATACTTGGTCAGTGGGGTGGTTGGTTGAATGATTAAGTACAACTGGGGATAGTCTTAGGATAATTTAGGATAGGCTTTGGCTATACTAACGAGGCATAAGGGTTCTGGGAAGCATATGCATAGTTCGGTTACAGACTAGTCCGTTTACTGACGTGCTTATATCTTTTCAGGACGTGAGGTTGGTCCGAGTATGGACCAAGCCTAGGTGCACGGTCCGGCGGCCCCCTGATGATGTGTGGTGTGTGTTACGAGCTCTGGATAGAATAGGATCGGTCCATGTAACGCCTTCGGGCAAATTTTAGCATGATGTATCGAACCCTTGTTATATCAATAAGAGTTTCCTTTTCTTTATCTATCTCCTTTAGTTCCGCATAAATGGTAGATAGAGGAACCTCCTGCAATAGTTTCGTTAAGTTGTTTGGATAGGGCCTTAGTCTCATGGAAACTAAGAAGTGGAACAACCGATCTGGGTCGTGCTGAACATGTCAACGACCTGCCAATAGAGGATAGGTGGACCCTACATGCTGACGGTTCATCTTCGCAGCACGGATCAGGAGTCGATATCCGCTTGGAGTCACCAACCAAGGAAATACTCGAGCAATCTTTTCGCCTCGCCTTCCCGGCCTCAAACAACGAAGCAGAATATGAGGCCCTGGTAGCCGGCCTACGTCTCGCACAAGCAATCGGAGTCCAAGACATCAACGCCTACTGCGATTCCCAACTCGTCGCCCTACAATCAGTGGAGAATACGAAGCAAAAAATGAGCATACAGATGCCTACTTGAAGATAGTCCAGGATCTCGTGTCAGGATTCAGATCGTTCACCTTGACTCAAATACCACGCGGAGATAACACCTCGGCAGATGCTTTGGCCACCCTCGCTTCGACATCCGAGCCAGACCGGTGCCGAATCATCCCAGTCGAGAGTATCGATCACCCCAGCATCAAACTCGCCCGAGGAATCAACTTCATAGACGAACAACAACCCCAATCTCGACAGTACGAAAGACTCAGAGGATGAAACGTCGGATATTCAGCCACTTCAAGAAGATTGGCGAAAAGAAATCCTAACCTATATCCAGACCGGCGAAACACCTGATGATAAGTGGTCGGCCAGAACGGTAAAGGCAAAGGAAGCACGGTAAGTCCACTTGGATGGCGACTTATTCAGATGGAGCACATCCGGAGTATTACTAACATGCATCAATGGCGAAGAAACCCAACGCGTAATGGCTGAAATCCACGAAGGAGCATGTGGCAACCACTCTGGCGGACGATCCCTCGCCCTCAAGATCAAGAAGCTCGGATACTACTGGCCAACGATGGAAGCCGACTGCACCAAACATGCCACCAAATGTGAGAAGTGTCAGCGACACGGCCTGATGATCATGTCACCGACCGAACTGCTAACAACCGGGACCCCCTTACCCGTTCATGCGATGGGCAATGGACATCATTGGACCGCTGCCGCCCTCCAGGCAAAAGCGTTCTCTGCTCGTTCAAATAGACTACTTCACCAAATGGGTGGAAGCAGAATCCTACACCCGAATTCTCGACACCGACGTACGCAAATTCCTCTAGTAGAACGTCATATGCCGACATGGGCTCCCTTACGAAAATGTCACCGACAACGGATCACAGTTCATCTCGCTCAAAGCCGAAAACTTCTGCGCACGCTGGGGAATACGTTTGAACAAGTCGACACCGAGATACCCGCAGGGAAACAGACAGACCAAAGCAACCAATAAGACTATCATTGATGGCCTCAAGAAACGTCCGAATGAAAAGAAGGGAGTCTGGACGGACGAGCTCGACGGAGTACTATGGTCACACCGGACTACACCCCGCACGCCCACTGGACGAACGCCATTCTCATTTTGTTATGGAATGGAAGCCATGGCCCCAGCCGAAGCTAGTGTGCCGACCTTGCGATGAACCTTACTCGTCAAAGAGCCAGCTACGAACGATGCCATGATCCACGATCGGCTCGACTACTTGGAAGAAGAACACAACCAATCCCTTCTACGTATCCAGAACTACCAGAATCAGGCAGCTCGTTATTACAACAAGAGAGTCAAAGAACGACGCTTTGCCGAAGGCGACCTTGTCCTCAGAAAAGTATTCGAGAACACAGCGGAATGGAAGGCGGGCAAGCTCGGCGCGAACTGGGAGGGACCATATCTCATCTCAAAGATCATCAAACCCGGCGTCTACGAACTCATCACGATGGCCGGCGACCCTATCCCGCGGTCGTGGAACTCAAGATCTACCACTACTAAGCAACCAAGTCGTCCTCACTCAGGTCGGCACCAAAAAAAAAATGAATGATACATACATATATAAATATATATATATCTTTTCTTTGTAAACAAACTACAGATCGGCTTGATCCCATTTATGGGTACGTAGGCAGCCCCTAAAAAGGCAGAACTATAATAAATATATCTCATATTTTAGTAAACATCCAATTACTAAACTGACCTACGAGAAAAAAACGCCAATTCGGTCAAAATCACACCCCACTTCTTGGCCAGTTTTGTGGAAGACAACGTCCCAACATACATAAGTTAAAATCTAAAAGCCGGGGCCAGGCCCGCACCGATCTAAGTTATTCTTGGATGCCGAGCAATCTCGCACCGACATTGTAACCTAGATCGAAAGGATAAACCGAGACACTTCTTGCACCCGCTTTTCTTCGCATCAAAAACGTTAACGACTTCATAAAAAAGTGGAAACAAAAAACAATAACTAGAATTCAAAATACACAATCAGGTAAAAATATCCAACATTATCCGACAAAGCCGCTGAGGCTATTACAAACGAACTGGAATAACATTACAAAAATAATACAACAAAAAGATTTTTTAACATCAGCCGATGTGAGAAATAAATCGGGTGCCGACCCGGTAAAAACAAACCCCTCAACATTGGCCAAGTTGGACCCTTGCTGACCCAACCCGGGAAGCGTCTCAGCCGATCTGTCGTTCGGAAACATGGAAGAATTCGGTTCCACGTGCGGAACCGGAGAGATCACCAACTCAGCCTCCGTGAAGGGAGTGACATCCAACGCATCAACCTTCGCCGTCCAAAGCTTCAAGTTAGCCTCGTGCTTCTCGATCCTCGCATCAGGAATCGGAATCCCCTCTGACTTATACAACCGAGAAATGTCGAGGATCCCCTGAATTTGGTTCTCCATCAAAACCATTTCCTGGACCCTGGCCTGCTCCTTCATATAACTTATGGCTTTCTAAAAAACGAGACCGTATCTCGCCTTCAGCCCGGCTTCCACTCTTTCCCACTCGTCCCCAACGGCCTGAACCTGTGAACTTTTCAGTTTCCCAACCTCGAGCATGAAAAGCTTATCCTTTTCATCCAAGCGAGCCGTCAGCGTCTTCTTGTCCGCGTCGGCCTTGCTGAGACTCTCATCGGCCTCAACAAGTCGTCTCTTCAATTTCGTGACCTCTGCAGACAAGGCGCTCCTCTCGTTTTCCAAATTTATAACCTTCAACTCGGCACAACCCGCTTTCAACTTCTCCGCCTCGACCTCCAGGCGAACCGTGGCAACCTCCTCATTCTTCTTCTTCAGTTTACGATCGTACAACCAAATCATCTGATTAATTTGAGATAAACCCTGAAGAAACAAAAAGAAAAAACAGCGTTAGTAAATCTCGAGCCCATGAACAAAATGGAAAGACGCAATGAACACAAACTTTATCGAAGAGAAATGAATGATATATATATATATATCTTTTCTTTGTAAACGAACTACGGATCGGCTTGATCCCATTTATGGGTATGTAGGCCGCCCCTAAAAAGGCACAACTATAATAAATATATCTCATCTTTTAGTAAACATCCAATTACTAAACTGACCTACGAGAAAAAAACGCCAATTCGGTCAAAATCACACCCCACTTCTTGGCCAGTTTTGTGGAAGACAACGTCCCAACATACATAAGTTGAAATCTAAAAGCCGGGGCCAGGCCCGCACCGATCTAAGTTATTCTTGGATGCCGAGCAATCTCGCACCGACATCGTAACCTAGATCGAAGGGATAAACCGAGACACTTCTTGCACCAGCTTTTCTTCGCATCAAAAACGTTAACGACTTCATAAAAAAGTGGAAACAAAAAATAATAACTAGAATTCCAAATACACAATCAGGTAAAAATATCCAACATTATCCAACAAAGCCGCTGAGGCTATTACAAACGAACTGGAATAACATTACAAAAGTAATACAACAAAAAGATTTTTTAGCATCAGCCGATGTGAGAAATAAATCGGATGCCGACCCGGTAAAAACAAACCCCTCAACATTGGCCAAGTTGGACCCTTGCTGACCCAACCCGGGAAGCGTCTCAGCCGACCTGTCATTCGGAAACATGGAAGATTTCGGTTCCACGTGCGGAACCGGAGAGATCACCAACTCAGCCTCCGTGAAGGGAGTGACATTCAGCGCATCAACCTTCGCCGTCCAAAGCTTCAAGTTAGCCTCGTGCTCCTCGATCCTCGCATCAGGAATCGGAATCCCCTCTGACTTATACAACCGAGAAATGTCGAGGATCCCTGAATTTGGTTCTCCATCAAAACCATTTCCTGGACCCTGGCCTGCTCCTTCATATAACTTATGGCTTTCTAAAAAACGAGACCGTATCTCGCCTTCAGCCCGGCTTCCACTCTTTCCCACTCGTCCCCAACGGCCTGAACCTGTGAACTTTTCAGTTTCCCAACCTCGAGCATGAAAAGCTTATCCTTTTCATCCAAGCGAGCCGTCAGCGTCTTCTTGTCCGCGTCGGCCTTGCTGAGACTCTCATCGGCCTCAACAAGTCGTCTCTTCAATTTCGTGACCTCTGCAGACAAGGCGCTCCTCTCGTTTTCCAAATTTATAACCTTCAACTCGGCACAACCCGCTTTCAACTTCTCCGCCTCGACCTCCAGGCGAACCGTGGCAACCTCCTCATTCTTCTTCTTCAGTTTACGATCGTACAACCAAATCATCTGATTAATTTGAGATAAACCCTGAAGAAACAAAAAGAAAAAACAGCGTTAGTAAATCTCGAGCCCATGAACAAAATGGAAAGACGCAATGAACACAAACTTTATCGAAGAGAAATGAATGATATATATATATATATATCTTTTCTTTGTAAACGAACTACGGATCGGCTTGATCCCATTTATGGGTATGTAGGCCGCCCCTAAAAAGGCACAACTATAATAAATATATCTCATCTTTTAGTAAACATCCAATTACTAAACTGACCTACGAGAAAAAAACGCCAATTCGGTCAAAATCACACCCCACTTCTTGGCCAGTTTTGTGGAAGACAACGTCCCAACATACATAAGTTGAAATCTAAAAGCCGGGCCAGGCCCGCACCGATCTAAGTTATTCTTGGATGCCGAGCAATCTCGCACCGACATCGTAACCTAGATCGAAGGGATAAACCGAGACACTTCTTGCACCAGCTTTTCTTCGCATCAAAAACGTTAACGACTTCATAAAAAAGTGGAAACAAAAAATAATAACTAGAATTCCAAATACACAATCAGGTAAAAATATCCAACATTATCCAACAAAGCCGCTGAGGCTATTACAAACGAACTGGAATAACATTACAAAAGTAATACAACAAAAAGATTTTTTAGCATCAGCCGATGTGAGAAATAAATCGGATGCCGACCCGGTAAAAACAAACCCCTCAACATTGGCCAAGTTGGACCCTTGCTGACCCAACCCGGGAAGCGTCTCAGCCGACCTGTCATTCGGAAACATGGAAGATTTCGGTTCCACGTGCGGAACCGGAGAGATCACCAACTCAGCCTCCGTGAAGGGAGTGACATTCAGCGCATCAACCTTCGCCGTCCAAAGCTTCAAGTTAGCCTCGTGCTCCTCGATCCTCGCATCAGGAATCGGAATCCCCTCTGACTTATACAACCGAGAAATGTCGAGGATCCCCTGAATTTGGTTCTCCATCAAAACCATTTCTTGGACCCTGGCCTGCTCCTTCAGATAACTTCTGGCTTTCTAAAAAACGAGACCGTATCTCGCCTTCAGCCCGGCTTCCACTCTTTCCCACTCGTCCCAAACGGCCTGAACCTGTGAACTTTTCAGTTTCCCAACCTCGAGCATGAAAAGCTTATCCTTTTCATCCAAGCGAGCCGTCAGCATCTTCTTGTCCGCGTCGGCCTTGCTGAGACTCTCATCGGCCTCAACAAGTCGTCTCTTCAATTTCGTGACCTTTGCAGACAAGGCGCTCCTCTCGTTTTCCAAATTTATAACCTTCAACTCGGCACAACCCGCTTTCAACTTCTCCGCCTCGACCTCCAGGCGAACCGTGGCAACCTCCTCATTCTTCTTCTTCAGTTTACGATCGTACAACCAAATCATCTGATTAATTTGAGATAAACCCTGAAAAAACAAAAAGAAAAAACAGCGTTAGTAAATCTCGAGCCCATGAACAAAACGGAAAGACACAATGAACAAAAACTTTAACGAAGAGAAATGAATGATACATATATATATATATATATTTTCTTTGAAAACGAACTACGGATCGGCTTGATCCCATTTATGGGTACGTAGGCCGCCCCTAAAATGGCACAACTATAATAAATATATCTCATCTTTTAGTAAACATCCAATTACTAAACTGACCTACGAGAAAAAAACGCCAATTCGGTCAAAATCACACTCCACTTCTTGGCCAGTTTTGTGGAAGACAACGTCCCAACATACATAAGTTAAAATCTAAAAGCCGGGGCCAGGCCCGCACCGATCTAAGTTATTCTTGGATGCCGAGCAATCTCGCACCGACATTGTAACCTAGATCGAAAGGATAAACCGAGACACTTCTTGCACCCGCTTTTCTTCGCATCAAAAACGTTAACGACTTCATAAAAAAGTGGAAACAAAAAACAATAACTAGAATTCAAAATACACAATCAGGTAAAATATCCAACATTATCCGACAAAGCCGCTGAGGCTATTACAAACGAACTGGAATAACATTACAAAAATAATACAACAAAAAGATTTTTTAACATCAGCCGATGTGAGAAATAAATCGGGTGCCGACCCGGTAAAAACAAACCCCTCAACATTGGCCAAGTTGGACCCTTGCTGACCCAACCCGGGAAGCGTCTCAGCCGATCTGTCGTTCGGAAACATGGAAGAATTCGGTTCCACGTGCGGAACCGGAGAGATCACCAACTCAGCCTCCGTGAAGGGAGTGACATCCAACGCATCAACCTTCGCCGTCCAAAGCTTCAAGTTAGCCTCGTGCTTCTCGATCCTCGCATCAGGAATCGGAATCCCCTCTGACTTATACAACCGAGAAATGTCGAGGATCCCCTGAATTTGGTTCTCCATCAAAACCATTTCCTGGACCCTGGCCTGCTCCTTCATATAACTTATGGCCTTCTAAAAAACGAGACCGTATCTCGCCTTCAGCCCGGCTTCCACTCTTTCCCACTCGTCCCCAACGGCCTGAACCTGTGAACTTTTCAGTTTCCCAACCTCGAGCATGAAAAGCTTATCCTTTTCATCCAAGCGAGCCGTCAGCGTCTTCTTGTCCGCGTCGGCCTTGCTGAGACTCTCATCGGCCTCAACAAGTCGTCTCTTCAATTTCGTGACCTCTGCAGACAAGGCGCTCCTCTCGTTTTCCAAATTTATAACCTTCAACTCGGCACAACCCGCTTTCAACTTCTCCGCCTCGACCTCCAGGCGAACCGTGGCAACCTCCTCATTCTTCTTCTTCAGTTTACGATCGTACAACCAAATCATCTGATTAATTTGAGATAAACCCTGAAGAAACAAAAAGAAAAAACAGCGTTAGTAAATCTCGAGCCCATGAACAAAATGGAAAGACGCAATGAACACAAACTTTATCGAAGAGAAATGAATGATATATATATATATATCTTTTCTTTGTAAACGAACTACGGATCGGCTTGATCCCATTTATGGGTATGTAGGCCGCCCCTAAAAAGGCACAACTATAATAAATATATCTCATCTTTTAGTAAACATCCAATTACTAAACTGACCTACGAGAAAAAAACGCCAATTCGGTCAAAATCACACCCCACTTCTTGGCCAGTTTTGTGGAAGACAACGTCCCAACATACATAAGTTGAAATCTAAAAGCCGGGGCCAGGCCCGCACCGATCTAAGTTATTCTTGGATGCCGAGCAATCTCGCACCGACATCGTAACCTAGATCGAAGGGATAAACCGAGACACTTCTTGCACCAGCTTTTCTTCGCATCAAAAACGTTAACGACTTCATAAAAAAGTGGAAACAAAAAATAATAACTAGAATTCCAAATACACAATCAGGTAAAAATATCCAACATTATCCAACAAAGCCGCTGAGGCTATTACAAACGAACTGGAATAACATTACAAAAGTAATACAACAAAAAGATTTTTTAGCATCAGCCGATGTGAGAAATAAATCGGATGCCGACCCGGTAAAAACAAACCCCTCAACATTGGCCAAGTTGGACCCTTGCTGACCCAACCCGGGAAGCGTCTCAGCCGACCTGTCATTCGGAAACATGGAAGATTTCGGTTCCACGTGCGGAACCGGAGAGATCACCAACTCAGCCTCCGTGAAGGGAGTGACATTCAGCGCATCAACCTTCGCCGTCCAAAGCTTCAAGTTAGCCTCGTGCTCCTCGATCCTCGCATCAGGAATCGGAATCCCCTCTGACTTATACAACCGAGAAATGTCGAGGATCCCCTGAATTTGGTTCTCCATCAAAACCATTTCCTGGACCCTGGCCTGCTCCTTCATATAACTTATGGCTTTCTAAAAAACGAGACCGTATCTCGCCTTCAGCCCGGCTTCCACTCTTTCCCACTCGTCCCCAACGGCCTGAACCTGTGAACTTTTCAGTTTCCCAACCTCGAGCATGAAAAGCTTATCCTTTTCATCCAAGCGAGCCGTCAGCGTCTTCTTGTCCGCGTCGGCCTTGCTGAGACTCTCATCGGCCTCAACAAGTCGTCTCTTCAATTTCGTGACCTCTGCAGACAAGGCGCTCCTCTCGTTTTCCAAATTTATAACCTTCAACTCGGCACAACCCGCTTTCAACTTCTCCGCCTCGACCTCCAGGCGAACCGTGGCAACCTCCTCATTCTTCTTCTTCAGTTTACGATCGTACAACCAAATCATCTGATTAATTTGAGATAAACCCTGAAGAAACAAAAAGAAAAAACAGCGTTAGTAAATCTCGAGCCCATGAACAAAATGGAAAGACGCAATGAACACAAACTTTATCGAAGAGAAATGAATGATATATATATATATATCTTTTCTTTGTAAACGAACTACGGATCGGCTTGATCCCATTTATGGGTATGTAGGCCGCCCCTAAAAAGGCACAACTATAATAAATATATCTCATCTTTTAGTAAACATCCAATTACTAAACTGACCTACGAGAAAAAAACGCCAATTCGGTCAAAATCACACCCCACTTCTTGGCCAGTTTTGTGGAAGACAACGTCCCAACATACATAAGTTGAAATCTAAAAGCCGGGGCCAGGCCCGCACCGATCTAAGTTATTCTTGGATGCCGAGCAATCTCGCACCGACATCGTAACCTAGATCGAAGGGATAAACCGAGACACTTCTTGCACCAGCTTTTCTTCGCATCAAAAACGTTAACGACTTCATAAAAAAGTGGAAACAAAAAATAATAACTAGAATTCCAAATACACAATCAGGTAAAAATATCCAACATTATCCAACAAAGCCGCTGAGGCTATTACAAACGAACTGGAATAACATTACAAAAGTAATACAACAAAAAGATTTTTTAGCATCAGCCGATGTGAGAAATAAATCGGATGCCGACCCGGTAAAAACAAACCCCTCAACATTGGCCAAGTTGGACCCTTGCTGACCCAACCCGGGAAGCGTCTCAGCCGACCTGTCATTCGGAAACATGGAAGATTTCGGTTCCACGTGCGGAACCGGAGAGATCACCAACTCAGCCTCCGTGAAGGGAGTGACATTCAGCGCATCAACCTTCGCCGTCCAAAGCTTCAAGTTAGCCTCGTGCTCCTCGATCCTCGCATCAGGAATCGGAATCCCCTCTGACTTATACAACCGAGAAATGTCGAGGATCCCCTGAATTTGGTTCTCCATCAAAACCATTTCTTGGACCCTGGCCTGCTCCTTCAGATAACTTCTGGCTTTCTAAAAAACGAGACCGTATCTCGCCTTCAGCCCGGCTTCCACTCTTTCCCACTCGTCCCAAACGGCCTGAACCTGTGAACTTTTCAGTTTCCCAACCTCGAGCATGAAAAGCTTATCCTTTTCATCCAAGCGAGCCGTCAGCATCTTCTTGTCCGCGTCGGCCTTGCTGAGACTCTCATCGGCCTCAACAAGTCGTCTCTTCAATTTCGTGACCTTTGCAGACAAGGCGCTCCTCTCGTTTTCCAAATTTATAACCTTCAACTCGGCACAACCCGCTTTCAACTTCTCCGCCTCGACCTCCAGGCGAACCGTGGCAACCTCCTCATTCTTCTTCTTCAGTTTACGATCGTACAACCAAATCATCTGATTAATTTGAGATAAACCCTGAAAAAACAAAAAGAAAAAACAGCGTTAGTAAATCTCGAGCCCATGAACAAAACGGAAAGACACAATGAACAAAAACTTTAACGAAGAGAAATGAATGATACATATATATATATATATATTTTCTTTGAAAACGAACTACGGATCGGCTTGATCCCATTTATGGGTACGTAGGCCGCCCCTAAAATGGCACAACTATAATAAATATATCTCATCTTTTAGTAAACATCCAATTACTAAACTGACCTACGAGAAAAAAACGCCAATTCGGTCAAAATCACACCCCACTTCTTGGCCAGTTTTGTGGAAGACAACGTCCCAACATACATAAGTTAAAATCTAAAAGCCGGGGCCAGGCCCGCACTGATATAAGTTATTCTTGGATGCCGAGCAATCTCGCACCGACATCGTAACCTAGATCGAAGGGATAAACCGAGACACTTCTTGCACCCGCTTTTCTTCGCATCAAAAACGTTAACGACTTCATAAAAAAGTGGAAACAAAAAACAATAACTAGAATTCCAAATACACAATCAGGTAAAAATATCCAACATTATCCAACAAAGCCGCTGAGGCTATTACAAACGAACTGGAATAACATTACAAAAATAATACAACAAAATGATTTTTTAACATCAGCCGATGTGAGAAATAAATCGGGTGCCGACCCGGTAAAAACAAACCCCTCAACATTGGCCAAGTTGGACCCTTGCTGACCCAACCCGGGAAGCGTCTCAGCCGACCTGTCGTTCGGAAACATGGAAGAATTCGGTTCCACGTGCGGAACCGGAGAGATCACCAACTCAGCCTCCGTGAAGGGAGTGACATCCAGCGCATCAACCTTCGCCGTCCAAAGCTTCAAGTTAGCCTCGTGCTCCTCGATCCTCGCATCAGGAATCGGAATCCCCTCTGACTTATACAACCGAGAAATGTCAAGGATCCCCTGAATTTGGTTCTCCATCAAAACCATTTCCTGGACCCTGGCCTGCTCCTTCAGATAACTTCTGGCTTTCTAAAAAACGAGACCGTATCTCGCCTTCAGCCCGGCTTCCACTCTTTCCCACTCGTCCCCAACGACCTGAACCTGTGAACTTTTCAGTTTCCCAACCTCGAGCATGAAAAGCTTATCCTTTTCATCCAAGCGAGCCGTCAGCGTTTTCTTGTCCGCGTCGGCCTTGCTGAGACTCTCATCGGCCTCAACAAGTCGTCTCTTCAATTTTGTGACCTCTGCAGACAAGGCGCTCCTCTCGTTTTCCAAATTTATAACCTTCAACTCGGCACAACCCGCTTTCAACTTCTCCGCCTCGACCTCCAGGCGAACCGTGGCAACCTCCTCATTCTTCTTCTTCAGTTTACGATCGTACAACCAAATCATCTGATTAATTTGAGATAAACCCTGAAGAAACAAAAAGAAAAACAAGCGTTAGTAAATCTCGAGCCCATGAACAAAATGGAAAGACGCAATGAACACAAACTTTAACGAAGAGATTAGCCCCCCCCCCCTCGCTTATAACTCTTTGATTCTTCGAGATCGTCAACTCGCAGAAGAGCATGCAAACCGCCTTTGAGTTTTCGGACGAACTTGACACTCCCAACCTCGTCATTCTTAATCGGAATTCCTTTATTATAACGGAATACAAAGTCATGAGGACCTGCAAGCTCGAATTTCCTTATATTAAGAGGAACCTCCTCCGAAGGAGAACCCTCAAGCGGTGACGGACCGGACCTCGGCGCCATAGTAGGATCAACCGAAGCAGGAAGAACCAAGGGTGCTGATGAACACAAAACATTGGTCGCACCAACCAGAGGAAGGTTGCTGAGGTCTTCCACCCGCAGCAGGGGAGTATCAAAGGTCGGATCTGGAAGCTGATCCACGTCAATTGCTGAGGAAGGCCCAGATTTATGAGCTCCCGTACCCACTATGTTGCTGGCAGCCTGAGAGGGCTCCCCACTCTTCCTCTTTCTACCCTCAGAAGAGCGCCCAGCAGCGGTCTGCTCAATAGAGCAAGAAGCAGGGGCAAGAGCAGCTGGGGCAGGAGCCAGATCGTCATCAATCCTTAAAACGGTCGACCCGGCAGGAGTAGCATCACCCTCGAGATGGGGGGTTCGTTGGACAAGGTCGGCATAGTTGGCTAGTTTCCTTGAAACCCTGACCATCTTCGTGGGAAGTTCGACAGGACGAGACGAAGACGAAGCATCAATAGAAACTATAAAAAAAAAAAAAAAGTTGGAACGATCCTTAATTACAAAATCAAACAACCAAAACCAAAAAAGATAGGTGATCAAGCCTCGCTAACCAGTGATAGGACGACTTAAAGCTTCACGAACCCTTTCTCTAATCAGATTGCTCCACTGGATCTTCCCTTGCTGACGATGCCGATCTACATTCGCCTTGAAATTAGCTGGCTCCTTCCCGAAATTGTGAACTGAAACAAATATTCAAACATTAGTTATCTCTTAAGTAACAATGGGTAGTTCGAAACCGCCTCATAGTTGCGATCAAGACAGTCTCTACCAGGTTTTGAGTTCCATTCCACCCGAAATGAAGCTCCCAGATCGTGGACCGAGATGCTGTCAATCATCACGAAAAAAAAATTTTCTTGCTAATCATTGGCCTTACTGGGGCGACCTCCCAAGATCGCATACTGTGGCTTGATGTTGATATAAAAGGTGCCTGGCATCTTACTCCCGTTGAAACAAAATGAGGACATAGCTTCGAAGAACGGGAGATCAACATCGAAACCAGCCTCTATCCCCATAACGATCGCCGCAACCATATTCCCAATAGATGCCGGAGTAAGCTGGGAGATCGCGATGTCGCGAGCATCGCAGTAAGAAGTAAGAAGTCGCGGCAGAGGAAACCACAATTTGCCTTGCTTGAAATATTGATCGGACAAGCAAAAATATCCAGCCGGAGCTGACCACAGACTTTTGCCCCGGGCAGCAGTGCGAAGAACGATCTCGGGAGGGAATCTGAATGCGGGAATCATATTCCGAAGATTCTGCGTCCGAAGTAACGAATCACAGCCTCCAATGTCTTTGGTCGTTTGACCGACCTTTTTCTGCACAGGACGGGTATTAGGAGGGCGCTGTATCCTTGAAGTCGACACCCCCACCGAAGCTTTCTTTCCCGGTTTGAAAATACGGATTTTCCGAACGATAAGCGGTTGGTTATCTAGCTCATCATCCATATTGGTCAGATCGGTCACCGAAATAGGAACAGTTGACAAAGGAACCGGACAATGACTTTGAGCATCGTCGTCTCTCCCAGTTTGAATCCCTGCGGCGGCTAAGAGAATTCTACCAACAGAACTGTCGCTTGAAGATTCAGGCGAAGAAATAGGGGTGGATTCGGAACAACCGAATCCAAAGACCGACCCTCTAGACCCCGAAGATTCACTCGATTCGGCACGGATTTTCCCCATATCAAATAGCTTAAGAATAAAATGAAGAACAGATCGGAAAAAGCTTTTGGAAATCTGCGCAAATCTGATACCCAATACAACTGGGAAGCCAAGATGGCCGAGATAGAATCAATATGGATTCCGGAGCAAACAGCAAGGGCAAATCGATGGAGAAAGAAACAACTGGAAATAAAGAAATACAGAACGACAGAAAGGGAAAATAAAAGAGATAAGACCAAGAGAAGTTACCTTTGAAAAACAGAAGTGGAAGGTCGAGTTCGATATGAAGGTATTTATAGAGAAAGGTGCGACGTTACCGAGGAAGTAATCATCATTATCCTACGCAACACCTCGTAAAACCCATCTAAGACGGCTGTAGAGTGACGCGTATCCCGCATGCGTAGATGTCCCATAAATCAACTCACCGAGTTGATGATTCCGCTGGACCGACCTCCTCTTAAAATCGTATAGATCGGCAAAGAGGAAAGCCTATGTCGAGGCAATGATTCCTAACCGACCTAACTTCACCTAAGCGCGACCTCACGATAAACCGATGGGCAATAAATGGTATCCACGGATACATGAGAAAGAAATCAAGGCTATAAATAGGAGAAGAAGAAAGGACACTGTTTCATAGAGCGAGAATCACTTACCTCCACTTTCTCATTTTACCTCATACTACTTTACACATTCACAGAAACTATAATCAAGAACAAGATCACAGGAAGAGACAATCTTGAATTCATCTTTTCTCTCAGTTTCTTGGTGAGAAATCTTCACAAACAAATCAAACAGTAGCAGAAAGGTTCTGATGAGAGAGAAAAAGTAGATATTTGGGTCTAATGATCAAGATCTTTGTTTCTTATATACTACTTGCTCTATTTTTTATAGATTGATGTTTTAGTTTTTACTTGTGTTCGGAAATATGCTAGGCGCTAGTTGAGCGGTTGACCTAGGCCTAGCGAGTTAACCAAAAATTGGAGATTAATCGGAGACTAATTTTAATGAAATTTAAGGATTAATAACATATTTGATATATTTACATATAAAAAATAAATTTAAAATGTTCCACAATTATTTTTATATAAGATTTATAAAGAAATCATATAAGATCAACCATGAAATGTTTAAAATAAGTATTATCATAATATAATCTCTAAATTAAAAAGCATAAAAGCATAAACAAAATCAAATTGGACTTTTGTTGGATTTAATATTATTATTGGCTGAAATATTAAAATAAAAGAAAATTGGACCTACTTATAAACATTGCTGCCCAACGCGAATTCTGGGCGGCCAAACACAGATTCTAGATGGCCAACACGGCCTCTAGACGGTCCAACGCGAAAATTAATCGCCCACCGTATAATCGAATGACTAGCAATAAATCACCATGGTACCGGACCACCTAGCGGCACCTAGGCAGCTACTTTTGAACAGAGGTTTTTACGCACAAATTAAAAAAAAATATTATTCTAATTTTTAATTAATTATTTTAATACTGTTTTCATTTCAAATACATATATGCATAATATTGCATCTTTAATATTTTTAGAACCAATAAGAATTAACTGTATTAAATTTTTTTATATAATAAAAATGAAATGCATTAATTAAAATCTTAAACATCAATTTTTGTGGAACAAGATAAAAATTTAAAACATCAAAATATAAGGAACAGAAGGAGTAGTAAAGAAAAGAAAAATAAACCGTATACCTTAATGAGCACACAATAATAATTTTGTTTGGTTTTTAACACTAATTTTAGGCCTGCACAAAGTAACCAGATCCAGAATTAAAACAAACTCAAATAAATCTAAATTAAAAAAAAATATTGAACCCAATCAGATTCGGTGTAAATGCTCAAGTAGGTTATAAACTATTATATCAATCCAAGAACCGAATGAATATTTAAAATTATCTGAAAGTTTTATAATATTATTTAAAAAGTTCAGTTTCTTATGTGTTACCAATGTATTATTATTCTATTTATTAAGATTTAATCCATTCAATTTGATACAGGTTTAACCAGATTTCAACCGAAACTGGTTCAGATTGTGAAATGTAGCACTTCACCGGTTTGGAAAGAATTATTCACATTAGATTGTGTTGTCCCTCCAAGAGGGCAGTTTCTTGAAATTGTATGCAAATCAAACAACATTTTTTGCCGCAACGTACGTTTCTGATTTCTCAATTTTGTTATCTTTTTATTCGAATGTTTAACTAATGTGTTTTTGAAATTTAAAAAATATGGGTAAAGTGAGGATCCCAATCGACAAAGTCGTGAATGTGAAAAGACTGAGAACACACAGACTTCTAAGCACAAATACACTTGACAACAAATACTTTAAATCTTTATTAGAATCTCTTAAACAAATGATACAAATCTTATTAATGAGGATTATGCGACTTCACATAAGTGAATCGAAACTGATTGATACAGTGAGATTCAATCTTTTTATTCTACTGCAAGTGCACATCTTATAATTGTAATATAGATAAGTTCGATTTCTAGAGGACCAGTGTTACGCTTTGTATATATTAAGTATTGAAAGAAAGCTAAGCAAGCAAGTTAGCTTTGTTGTTTGTGAAACAAGTGATAGGTTTAAAAAATGATTTTAATTCAAATAAAACGAGCGTTAGACCAAAGTATTTTCGCAGGAAATTCAGAGTAAGAGGTCGAACAACTATTCAGGGGATAATAATGCGTAAGTCTAGAGCTCAAACATATAAGTAATATCAATCCACTATCGTGGCATCAACAACTTTATCTAACAACCTAAAATCCTAAACTGTCGTTTCGTCATAGAATCACAGACAAGCATTATTGCACAGGTTCGATATGCTCACAATTTGACTTAACATCAACTGTCGTTGGCTAAGGACAAATTGCTCACCAAAGTCTCTTCTAGCAACCTATTACACTTTTGATGAATAGATTAATCTAAAATCATGAATTAAGTGATCAGTTTAATTCAGACATTAAGACTAACAAGTGGTGAAGACAATCTATTCAAATCCGTATTTGTGTTCAACCCATCAACTCATGAATACCATTGAAATCTTTGATCTAACAAGAGGATCTACTCATACATGAAATCAGAAAACACAGAAACAAGTGAAAGAGAATCCATGAAATATAAAATAGAAATGACAAAGGTTCAGAATTCTTTTCAAGGGTGGTAGAGATTCTTCTCCAAATCTTACAAGTAGAAAAACTCTCAAAGATTCTTATCAAAAGGTCTGTCTCTCTCTAGCTAGAAATCGAAGGTAAAGATAAGATGCAGGTGGAGACAGCTCTCCCTTTTCTTCCTTCATCTCGTCCCAAAACTAGGTAAGTGGAGTTTCCATATCTTCTCCGGACGGATGGAGCATGTGCTCCAAAGTGGAGCCTGTGCTCTGAAGGGGAGCAGGTGCTCCATCGGGTGATGATCTTCAAATTCGGGTCCTTTTCCTTCATTCCGACTCCTTTTTGCTCCAATGGCTCCAATCCCTCATATCTTCGCTTATAGCTCCTTAGTGACTTGAAACGACTCGATTAAAACTAAAAAGACTCGATAAAACCTACAAAACAAGGGTTAGAATGTGGTAAAATCACCTCATATCAACTCCCCCGGACTTAGACCTTTGTTTGTCCTCAAACAAACTCAGCTTAAGCCGCGGAAGAGAGGTTTGAAAACGCGGGAACTCTTAAAATCTCAGCAACCATGATTTAACCACAGTCTGCAGACCGCATACTTTAGAACAAGCGTGGCACATTGTCACTAAAACCAACCAACATCTTCTCAAACCCTGTTCCATACTTGTATTCACAAACACAAAAGTTCACCATCCAGACAATAAAGTCTCTACATTCAATTAAAAGGTGGCGTGAACTTCTCATCATGGGCACTACCTTGGAGAGACAATGCTAGGGAATAAAGAAGCTAATTTAGTGGTGGTGTTTCAGAGTGTTTAGAGGGTTACCGTAGTATGTAGAATGCAGCATATTGCACAAAATAAGAAGAGAGATTGGACTAATTGAGGTTCCACAACCTCTAATCACTCTTCTTCTCTTGAAAACTATAACTCCTCAAATCTCGGTTCTTCTTTCCTTGTGAATGATAGGTGCCAAGGGACACATCTTTGAGTTACTAACTCTCCTCTCCTTATCATTTTACTCATTTTATCATCATTTTTTATTTTTATTTTAGATAAGGAGGGTTATTACATAATGTGTGTCCCTTGAGCACGAAGATGTTGATCCATCAGCCCATATACCCCAGCAGGTCATATGTTTTACTTGTCTTCTTCATTGGGCGGAATGGAGCGGGTGCTCCATTTCGGAGCAGGTGCTCCCGAAATCGTTTCTCACTTCTAACGGCTTAGCGCATGTGCACTGGATCAGACACTGCCACTTGGGGGCATGCGCTCTTATATGGAGCAGGTGCTCCTGGAAATCCTTCTCATCTTCTGGCGATTTCTTCAGCAAGAGTGAGTTAGAAGTTGTGTCAATCCTTTTCTCTCCGACATTTTTGCACATATCTGCACATATGGGAAATGAAATACAAGAGTGCAAGTGGTCTAAAAGGAGGTTAGGCTAGAGGTGGGTACTAGCTAAAGATGAGCTAGCTATTCAGGATCAGCAAGAGTGGTGAAAGGTGTAAGAAGTCCTGAATATAAATTTGTTCCCCTAGTCTAATGCCCATAACAAGAATATTTTAAGTTCGAATTACATCCAGATAAAGTAGAGTTTAAAGTCATTCCGATGAAACCTTAGTGTAGTGGGATGTTTTCCTCCCTTGGTGTCCAGCAACACCACAGCTCCATATGGTTTGACTTCCTTGATTGTGAAAGGCCCAGCCCATCTTGACCTTAGCTTTCCGGGAAACAGCTTAAACTGGGAATTAAACAGCAGGACTTGATCATTTGGAGCAAAATTCCGGGTCAGAATCCTCTTGCCGTGGTAGGTCTTAGTTCTCTCCTTGTAGATCCTGGAGTTATCATAGGCAAGATGCCTTTCTTCCAACTCGTGCAGCTGCATCATCCTCCTTTCCGAGGCAGATTTAACATCGAAGTTGAGCATCTTCACTGCCCATGCTGCTTTGAACTCAAGCTCTACAGGAAGGTGACAAACTTTTCCATACACCAAGTCAAATGGTATTGTCCCCAAGGGTGTCTTATAGGCAGTTCTATATGCCCAAAGAGCATTATCAAGCTTGAAATCCCAATCTTTCCTTATTGTTCCCACAGTTTTCTGCAGGATACTCTTGATTTCCCTGTTGGAGATTTCGAGTTGCCCACTGGTTTGAGGATGGTATGGAGATGCAACCTTGTGTTTCACACCATTCTTTTTCAGCAAGGTGTCGAAGATCTTGTTGATGAAGTGGGATCCTCCATCACTAATGACCACTCTTGGCACACCAAACCTTGGAAAAATGATTGATTTGAACATCTTGATCACTACTCCGGCATCATTTGTGGGATTTGCCAAAGCTCCTACCTATTTAGACACATAGTCCAAATCCACTAGGATATACTTATTTCCGAAAGATGATGGAAATAGCCCCATAAAGTCAATCCCCCACACATCAAAGACTTCAACCTCCAGGATGAAGTTCTGTGGCATTTCATTCCTCCTGCTTATATTGCCTTGTCTTTGGCATGAATCACACCTATACACAAATCGATGAGCATCTTTGAATATAGTTGGCCACCAATATCCTGCTTGTAGCACCTTAGAGACTGTCTTGAAAGTGGCAAAATGTCCAGCATATGGGGAACCATGGCAGTGGTACAGAATTTCCGGAATTTCCACCTCAGCTACACATCTTCTAAAAACTCCATCGGTGCAATGCTTGTAGAGGTAAGGCTCATTCCAGAAGTAGCGCCTTATATCCTTCAAGAACTTCTTTTTCTTGTTACCCACAAACCCCTTGGGTTCTTGCTCAACAGCTAGGTAGTTGGCTATCTCTCCAAACCAGGGTAACTTCATGTGCAGTGCCTTATCGACTTGGCTGCAAAAATCGGGTGGAGCAGGTGCTCCGAAACGGAGCGGGTGCTCCGAAACGGAGCGGGTGCTCCGAAACGGAGCGGGTGCTCCACGACCTGGCATACACTTATAGCATATACCTGCTCTTCAGGGAAGCTGTCATCTAGAGGCGTCTCTGTCACTATCCTCATCCTAGATAGATGATCTGCAACTCCATTCTCAACTCCCTTTTGTCTACAATTTTCAGATCAAATTCTTGTAGCAAAAGAATCCATCTTATGAGCCTTGGCTTGACATCCTTCTTAGTCAACAGGTACTTCAGTGCAGCATGGTCCGTGTGCACGATTATTTTTGACCCAACCGGGTAAGACCGAAACTTCTCAAAGGCAAAAACAATCGCAAGAAGTTCCTTCTCCGTGGTGGCATACTTGCATTGAGCCTCATCCAGAGTTCGGCTCGCATAATAGATGACATGCAGCTTCTTGTCTTTCCTCTGACCCAGAACTGTACCGACTGCGTAATCACTTGTGTCTGTCATGATTTCGAATGGCAACTCCCAGTCTGGTGGTTGTATAATGGGAGCACTGACCAGTGCTGCTTTGATCGTGTGGAAAGCTTCAAGGCAAGCACTATCAAACTCAAACTTTCCCTCCTTGCACAACATCTGTGTAAGAGGTCTCACTATCTTGGAGAAGTCTTTGATAAACCTCCGGTAGAAACCAGCATGACCCAGAAAACTGCGGATTCCTTTGACAGATGTAGGCGGTTGTAAGCTCATCATAACCTCTATCTTCGCCTTATCCACCTCGATACCCTGTTCTGAAATTCGATGACCCAGCACGATCCCATTCCTCACCATGAAATGACACTTCTCCCAGTTCAGAACCAGATGTTTCTCTTCACATCGTTGAAGTACCCTGCACAAATTCGACAAACAGACAGAAAAAGAGTTTCCATAGACAGAAAAAGCATCCATGAAAACCTCCATAATGTCTTCGATGAGGTCAGTAAAAATGGACATCATGCACCGCTGGAATGTAGCTGGAGCATTGCACAAGCCGAACGACATTCGCCTGTAGGCGAAGGTGCCATAAGGACATGTGAATGTCGTCTTCTCCTGGTCATCCGGATGGATTGGGATCTGAAAGAAACCAGAGTAACCATCTAGAAAGCAATAGTACAGGTGGTTAGCCAGTTTTTCAAGCATTTGATCAATAAATGGCAAAGGAAAATGGTCCTTACGGGTTGCAGCATTCAATTTTCGATAATCTATGCACATTCTATGGCCAGTTACAGTCCTAGTTGGTATCAGTTCATTCCTATCATTTTTAATCACAGTAATACCACATTTTTTAGGAATTACATGAACATGACTAACCCATGTACTATCGGAAATAACATAGATTACACCAGCCTCTAGAAGTTTCATTATCTCCTTCTTAACAACATCTTTTAAATTCGGGTTTAACCTCCTTTGATGTTCTATAGAGCTCATCGATTCATCTTGCAGATATATTCTATGCATGCAAAGATCAGGAGAGATTACAGTGATATCATCAAGTGAGTATCCTAATGTCTTTCTATACTTCCTTAGCTCACACAAAAGCAAAGCAACTTCCACATTGTTCAGCTCAGAGTTTACTATCACAGGGTAAGTAGAGTTTGTTCCAAGGAATGCGTACCTTAGCTCGGCAGGAAGTGTTTTCAGCTCAAGCTTGGGAGCTTTCAGCTCGCTCCAAGGGCCATCGACAAGACTTGAATTCGGAGCGGGTGCTCCTAAATTTAGAGCAGATGCTCCATTATTGTCTTCTGCAGTCGAGTTCTGCCCTTCTTCTAGGCTCATGTATGCTACCATTCTTTCCAAACCGTGGCTTGAATCCAGCAGCTTTGCAAAACTATCAGCATCCTCGCTCAGAAAACCATGTTTTCCTTCGGCCATAGTCAATGCAACCTCCAATGGATCATTGGATAAAACCTCTTTAACCATTTGGTTTGAGATTGCATCATCACCTTTGATGGTGAAGGTCTGCCCATCCAGCATGGGTCTTTTTAGAAGTTTATCCATTTCGAACTTCACCACAATATCTCCCAGTTGGAGATCAATCACTTAATTCCTTACATCAATTATTGCACCTGCTGTGCAAAGGAACGGTCTACCCAAAATAAGAGGGTCTCTTGGCTCTTCATCAAGTTTCAAAACCACGAAATCAGTAGGGATTAGTGTGTTCCCTATCGTCACATGTAAGTCCTCAAGAATTCCTACGGGCAGCTTTGTTGATCGGTCAGCAAAAACCAAGGATATCCTTGTCGGCTTGAACTTGGTGAAACCCAATCTCTTGGCCACAGAGTATGGCATAAGGTTTACACTTGAACCCAAATCACAGAGCGAGCAAGCAAAGATATTGGGTCCGATTTGCACAGATAAAACAAACCTCCCTGGATCACCCATCTTCCTGAGTACTTTATTTTGCAGTACATCACTACAGTCTTTTGAAACCAGCATCACATCCTCATCGTCAGCTACTCTCCCGACCAGCAATCCTTTTATGTACCTCTTCAAAGAGGGCATCATTTGGACAGCATCAATCAATGGAATTTTGATGGTTATGTCTCGAAGCAGCTCCTTACATTTAGCCTCTACTAGGTCCTTACGGGATTTCTTAGGTGGGACTGGGTAAGACACCTTAGGCTTGTAAACTCTTTCTGGAGCTTCTGCAGGTTTTTCTGCAGGTGTGAGTGGAGCACCCTGATGGAGCATGTGCTCCGTCGATGGGCTGGGGTGCTCCATCGTAAAATCTCCGCCTGGAGCACCCTGAGAAGGAATCGGAGCAGGTGCTCCGGACGTTGAGGGATGCTCCTTCGAGTTTTCATCGCATGGAGCATGCTGTTCTTCTTGGAGCAGGTGCTCCTCAACGATCTCCTTCCATTTTTCCGATTTCTGAGTTGGTGCTGTAGGTACCTGAAGTGTCTTCCCACTTCTTAATTTGATGGCATTGATGTATTCAACTCTTGAATTTTCAGGCTTCCCAGGAAGAGTCTCAGGTGTTCTCTTGACAGCTTCTGCAGTCTGTGCAACCTGAACATCCAATTTCTTCATGTGAGTCCACACAGCCTCATACTTGTCATTCATGTCATTGTACATGTGATCAACCTTAGCATTGATTTCTGAAGATGACTTTTGTTGATTAAGCAACAGCTGCTGCATAAGGTTCTTCAAATCATCTTGGGAGGTGTTTGCAGAACTTGAAGAAGACTGCATGTTAGTATATTGCGACTTTTGTTATCCTCCTTGGAAGCGATTTTGCCCCTGATTAGTGATGAACTGTTTCCCTTTTGAATTGTTGGAGTAGCTTTTCTGAAACCCCACATTCTGAGACAGCTGATTCTGGCTCCCTTGTTGTTCTGGGTATACTTGATCTTGTTGTTTCTCCACATTGGTGCTCCGGTAGGACAAGTTGGGGTGGCTCCTATAGGCTTGATTGAACCCACGATTTTGCACAAACCCTTGCCCATTCACATAGTTGACCTCCATTTGATTATCATCCTGGTCATCTCCAAACTCCTTATATAGAGGTGCTTCTCCATTCTCATCAACAAAATGGACTGTCTTTTGGTTCCCCTTTAGCAAAAGGTTCACCATGGCTGTGAGCTCATCAATCTTTTAAGCTTCCACACTACTGACCTTCCTTGTTCTGTCATATTCAGGAGACTTGCTGCTGGAACTTGCAGCCAAGTTCTCAATCAGTTCAAAAGTAACCTCCTTGGATTTTGTCATAAAATCGCCATTACTAGCTGCATTCCGAGCATTCATGTAATCCCAATCAACACCATCATAGAAGGTGCCCAGAATTTGTTCATCAGTGAACCCATGATGAGGACACTCTCTTCTGTACTCCTTGAACATTTATGAAGCCTTGCAAAAAGCTTCTCCGGAATGTTGCTGGAATGAGGATATCTTGTTCCTCAAAGCTGCGGTCTTGGACTTGGTGTAAAAGAGATCCAAGAATGCTGATCTACACTCAGCCCATGTTGTCAAAGACCCAGGTGGTAATGACTTAAGCCAGCGTGAAGCTTTATCCGCCAAAGAGAATGGGAACAGCTTACACTTTAGAAAGTCGTGAGGCTCTCCATTTGAACCAGTCGTGCTGCAGATTTCTTCAAAGTTCTTGATGTGATCCATCGGAATATCTGCAGGCAACCCATGGAATAAATGCTGCTTCACCAAAGTGATCATCTGAGGCTTGATCTCAAAGTCTGTCCTCTGAATCGTGGGTGGGACAATCTCAGCTCTATTTTGATAAAAGGCATGCGGATTGTCCTTATCTCCAATCACCGGCTGTTGCTGCCGTGGTTGTCTCAGTTGCTCCATCTCTTAAAGAAGTCTTTGCAGCTCAGCTGCCATTTCAGGATTGCCTCTCTCGGCCATATCCACAATATCAGGAACTTGGACAGGTGCAAAGGCAGGAGTAGTGTCGGTAGTAGGAACAGGAACAGGAGCAAGCACTTGTGCAGCTCGGTTTTGCCTGTTTTCTCGCTCTCTTCTAGACAACTCTTCGTTGGTTAGGATTACGAGATTCTAAGAGTTCTTGCTCCTTGTGGTTCTTGTGGTCATACACCAGAAACACACACAAGAGAGAAGAATAGAAAAAAATTAGAAAGATCTTAGACTAAAATTCAAACCAAGAAACAGAGGTAACAAATTGGTCCCCGTCGCAACGGCGCCAAAGCTTATAATTGGGATTCAATCCGTTTATTCTACTGCAAGTGCACAGCTTTATGATTGTAATACAGATAGGTTCGATTTCCAGAGGACCAGTGTTACGCTTTGGATCTATTAGGTATTGAAAGAAAGCTAAGCAAGCAAGTTGGTTTTGTTGTTTGTGAAACAAGTGACAGGTTTAAACAATGATTTAAATTCAAATAAAACGAGCGTTATACCAAGTTATTTTCGCAGGAAATTCAGAGTAAGGGATCGAACAACTATTCAGGGGACAATAATGCGCAAGTCTAGAGCTCAAACATATAAGTAATATCAATCCACTGTCGTGGCATCAACAACTTTATCTAACAACCTAAAATCCTAAACTGTCGTTTGATCCTAGAATCGCAGACAAGCATTATTGCACCGGTTCGATATGCTCACAATTTGCCTTAACATCAACTGTTGTTGGCTAAGGACAAATTGCTCACCAAAGTCTCTTCTAGCAACCTATTACACTTTTGATGAATAGATTAACCTAAAATCATGAATTAAGTGATCAGTTCAATTTAGGCATTAAGACTGACAAGTGGTGAAGACAATCTATGTAAATCCCTATTTGTGCTCAACCCATCAACTCATGAATACCATTGAAATCCTTGATCTAACAAGAGGATCTACTCAGATATGAAATCAGAAAACACAACAACAATTGAAAGAGAATACATGAAATATAAAATAGAAATGACAAAGGTTCAGAATTTTTTTCAAGTGTGGCAGAGATTCTTCTCCAAATGTTACAAGTAGAAAAACTCTCAAAGATTCTTATCATAAGGTCTGTCTCTCTCTATCTAGAAATCGAAGGTAAAGATAAGATGCAGGTGGCGACGGCTCTCCCTTTTCTTCCTTCCTCGCGTCCCAAAACTAGGTAAGTGGAGTTTCCATATCTGCTCCGGACAGATGGAGCATGTGCTCCATCGGGTGATGATCTTCAAATTCGGGTCATTTTCCTTTATTTCGACTCCTTTTTGCTCCAATGGCTCCAATCCCTCATATCTTCGCTTATAGCTCCTTAGTGACCTGAAACGACTCGATAAAGACTAAAAAGACTCGTTAATTCTGCAAAACAAGGGTTAGAATGAGGTAAAATCGCCTCATATCACTGACCAATCTTAATAAACTCCAAAACTCGAGTACAACAACAATTTCACGTTACACACACTTTCTCAACCCAATACCCTTGTTCGGCCTTCGCCCTCTTGTCACTTACTAACAGCAGAAGCGACCCCTCTAACATGAGCCACACACTCAAGTATATATATTCTTACAACTTCTCTCTGATCTCTTCTTTTCTTTCTTGACTGATCTTCAAATCGTGTAGAATGGCAACCAATTCTTCCTTACTCCTTACCTATCATTTTGAATGAAACTTCCACGTCACCTTATGTCTTTTGCTCAGTATCCATTCTGACTTTCAGACATCCTCAAGCTCTCAGAATCCCAAGCTTACAATCTTCCCTTTTTGTCTGAATGTAACAATCCAAGCTACTTGAAAATACACAGTCCCACAACACAACCTAACATACCACACACAATAAGTACCAACACATTCTTTAAACCAACATGATAAAATTAACTTCAAAGGGTTCCACGATAGTTTAAAGTCATAGTTAACATCGATGACTGATGCACACCAAAACACAAAGCACATTTTTCTACACAACTAAAGATCAAGAGGTTCACATCAACACAAAATTTTGAGCATAATAAAACAACCAAACAGCCAAACACCAGATACACCGATGAAGCACTCCAAATCACTCCTTAGCATCCCTCACCGCTGTTCACGTTGAGTCAGACACCATATTCTCCCCCAACTTGAGTGAACCATACATCAAAAACCCATGAACATAAAACAGAGAACAGCCAAAGTAAGACAGAGATAACTTAGTGATTGCACGTAGTCGAATGCGATTAAGTAGACACATTGCCTCATCAATTTCTTTGAAAATGGAGGAGGACGTTGGAGCCATATCCTCAATAGATTTAGATGCAGTATTCAGAGATAGTGGAGTTCCGCAATCAGATCCCTTGCCTACCTTGGGATTAAGTGTGGCTTTGTTGGAGAGACACCAAGGTGCACCAAATATAGGGGGAGATATACCGTTGGAAGAACAACACCTGAAAGATGAGATTGGGAAAGATATTCTTCTGTCAGCTTTTAGTGTTTTGGCCATGTTCATTATTTGGTCAAACACAAGTCAACCAAAGTTGAATTTCTTGGCAAGGCCATGAGACCACACACAGTCTATCTTTGATCAGTGTCGATCAATTGGAAGTCGACATCTATTTTGTGCAGAAAATCTTGTATAAAACCTGGTTTGAAGCTGTAAGACGTCTGGATTGTAACCCTTCCCAACTCGTTTTTCTTCCACCTGTAAGCTCCTTCACAACTTCACTTAGATCTTCAACTTTCCAATCACAGAAGGCAGCTTCTTCCGAAATCTATAACTTCCCAACCGCGCCTACCAGTGGGCCCCCATGTCCTCTCACTAGGCCCATGGGCCGGTCCACCCTTGTCCGACGGTTGGAACATTAACCGGGAGGTTTGAAAGTCATGATATACTGTCCATGCAATCACCACATGACCGTTCCCCGTGTTTTGGCCTCACTCACACGGTACCTGGAATGACTTCCCGGTAGGTCACCCATCCTTTGACTACTCCAGCTCAAGCATGCTTAACCCTGGAGTTCTCTCTGGATGTGCAACCGAAAAGGTAAGTGCACTTTAGTGACATAGGTAGCCAAATAAATTCTTTTAACCTCTCCCCATATACCAGAAATTGGGATGTTGCAATTCACCCCCACTCACAGAGTGCATTGCACACCACGACAGGTCCTAAGACGCCTCCCAGGTCATAACAGAGATGGCTAATTAGCTCTGATACCACTCATAACGCCCCAACCGCCCCTACCAGTGGGCCTCCATGTCCTCTCACTAGGCCCATGGGCCGGCCCACCCTTTCCAACGGTTGGAACATGAACCGGGAGGTTTGAAAGTCATGATATACTGTCCCTGCAATCACCACGTGACCGTTCCCCGTGTTTTGGCCTCACTCACACGGTACCACGAATCACTTCCCGGTAGGTCACCCATCCTTTGACTACTCCAGCTCAAGCACGCTTAACACTGGAGTTTTCTCTGGATGTGCAACCGAAAAGGTAAGTGCCATTTGGTGACATAGGTAGCCAAATCAATTCTTTTAACCTCTCCCCATATACCAGAAATCGGGATGTTACAATTAAAAATGTAACACCTATCTCATCCTCACTCGAGAACGGCGTGCCACCAAACTTAACTTATGTCTCAAATACTCCAATTAATAAAATCTCAACTTTACTTTCAGAAATCATTAAATAAATCTCATAAATTTAATAAATCGAATAAAATCTTAAAATAATGTTTAAAATAAATTACTGAAAACCATAAAATCTCAGAAGTAGCACCCGATCGTCATAGCATAAATCTACTCGTCGGTCTGACCTGAAAAGGGAAAAAGAGGGGTGAGTAACAGGGGAGTTACTCAGTGAGGTATGAGATGCTAATCACAGAAGACGCAATCTGGTCATAGCACTCCAAACACAGAAAACAGACTAAACATGAGCAATCACGACACCTAAAGCACCCAAACAACAATCAATTGGCCCTACTAACGGATCCAGTGACCGTCGGAACCCTCTCACCAGGACGACAATATGGAATAAGTGTCCAATGGCACCGCCCGTAGACGATTATCGATATCTCAAGGCACTGGACAAAAGATCGACTAACCTGCCCAGCACCATCTCGCATACAACACGCGACACAAGTACAGAAATCTGTCTCTGTACCCCTGCAATCCTCAACGTCTAACATATTCGACTAACTAAATAAATAAACATATATCAAGGAAACAACAAACATTTTAATGCATAAAAGATGGGTTGAATCATCTATATTCCTAAGTTCAGTTTACAAGCAAAACTACCTAGGCTCGATCAGAGAAACAGATCACATTTAGTACTAAATTCCATATACGGCGTCCTAGACGAAAGTGCGGAATTCTGCGGAAAGCCCTCACCTTAGCATTAACCACAATGAACAATAGGAATCCCTATGCTCTAAAGCTCCAGATCGGTACTCCATCAACCAAAAACTAGATCCACGATTACAGAAGCTCTCTGCAAAGGTTCAGGTCAAACGGACTATGTTTGTCAAACCAAAACACACATCTCAACAGACTGGTCTCGGATCAGCACTACACAGACACGATTTGGAAACAAGGATACAACTTTCTACTCATACCTCCGATCGTAACGAACTCAACCTTTATGGAAAGACGACGTTCGGGGCTTTCTAACAATAGTTTGATCATTTCGTGGATCCTTACGGTTCATCTGGAAATCACCTCGCAAGGTGGCGGCGGAATGATGACGCGAATCCGGCACTGCGCCGCACATGCAAGTTTCAGGTCGATTGGGTTAGATTTACTAGATCGATTCTCCCTTCTCCCAGAACTAGTCGGAACTGCCTTCTAGGTCTTTCTAGGTGGCTTTTCCTTCAAAATTTCTAATCGGCGGCTAGATTTCGGCAGGGTTTTGGTGTGATTAGGTTTTACAGGGAAAATAAATGAGGAAGGAGACTATTTATAGATGAGGAAAATCTAGGGTTTTGACCTAATTGAATTGGGCCTTACTGGGCCTTGGGTTTGGGTCGTTACAAAATCATGAAGACACGGTTAATAAGTGCAGGAGTAAACTCAAACAAATGACCATATACCATGACTAGATTTGTGCCTTCCTAACTCCAAGAGTGCTTAGGTTCGCCAAGAATTCATGAACAATACTCGGATAATACGCAGCCACATGCAGAACAATATAGATCAAACCTGATTTATGGATGATCTAATTCACCTCATTCAGCTTGACATCATGAATTGTTAGACACAGCTGGTTGAGAAATTACCGACGCTTGAAGGACTGACATCTCTTGCGTGCTTCTAGAGTAGGTTGAATGGAGGCTTGTTTTGAGATGTTAACTCATGATAGAAAGAGTCCAATCTGAACAGAGCTGATGACCGTGCTAATAATGGTCCGAAAATCCGAAAATGATGTATATCCGTCGGCTGACATATAATATACCTCTTGCTTGTCTGCATGCACAGACTTTGCAACCCATTCTAGAAGAAAATGACCATTGATTTGCAACAGAGCTGGTGGGAAGACAACAACCCTTCGAGTCCTCTTCGGTGCATTCTCTTGTGACAAATCAACAGTAATCCTGGGTGTAGACGTGTTGGGCTTCTCGCGTGAGCTATGAGCAGCCTCAAAAGAAGACATCATTTTCTTGAGTGTAGTTGATCGAGTGGATCTTCGTGATGATTTTATATCAGTAGAAATAGAGTGAACGAGCAGTTGACGATTTGTGTTCCACAACCTTCTCTCTGTGTTACCACTTTAATAAACACATCTTGCACAAATGATTAGTGATACAACACAATTGGGCTTAGACGGCCAAAATAAAGTTAGACACGACCCAAACAAACAAAATCTGCACACATTCCATAACCTAATCAAATACAACTTATGATCACTTGTAGGTTTCAATTACTAACCCAACTTATGATCAAAGAACATTGCTAAGACAGAGATAAAACTTTTTCACCCCACACCTCCTTTTTTATCTTTTTAAAATGAACATATACCTTCAGCCTTCCCTATCATTTTAAGAGAAAATTAAGAGATGCAATATTTGTAGCAGCACTTAAGCCACCATTAACATATATCGAATTCACTTTGACCAACACATGCAGCTTTTCCTAGCCGGGAAGCTGTCACATATTCATATATCTACTCACATTATCTCCATGTACATATAGACTTTGTTTAAGTGTCAACGGGAAAGTTTCAACATCACTGAATTCTGACATTGAAAGATTCAAGGCTAAACTTCTAGGGAGATGCAAAGTATCATCAGAGAGCAAAGTTACTAGCAACACATCCTTTTTAGTTTTTATTTATTTTTTATTTATTTTTATTTTATTTAACTTGTGACAACTCGATATAGAGATTATCTTTCCAGAATTTGTAATACTTTCTACTACCAATGTTTTACTGGATGTGTTCTTCTAACTTTGCATCATTCCCATGTTCACTACACCTTGCCTTCTTATCATGCACACCTTATACATTAGTAACATGGTAGATTCAGCTTGAATTGACTCTAAAGATAGATCAAGACAGTGATCTGATCAACACATAGACTGTTGTAGCAGCATAGTTCCAATAGAGTGTATATCTTTTCGACACGAATAACTTAAACTAGAAGTGTAACACACAAAAAAGTTTGTACATGAGAAGATTGGTCCTAAGAAAATCAATATCTGCAGAATGGGGTTTGTGACCAATACTCATATTACCCCAAAATCTGAATACATCCGATTAGTCTTAACAGAGTCTAGGGAATAGGAAAATGTTGTAATCAAGGGGTTTAGTGAAGATATCAGCCAATTGATTTTCAGAGAGAACATATTTGGTGATAGCTAATTTCTCCTCAAATAGTTGTCTAACAAAAATTGTGTCGTATGTCTACATTCTTAGTTCGTGAGTGTTGAACAGAATTCTTGGATATATCTATGGCACTTTTTATCACAATGAACAAGAAATAATTCAGAGAAAATACCATAGTCGTGTAGCATTTGCTTCATTCAGAGAAGTTGAGTGCATCAGCTACCCAAAGCAATGTACTCGGCTTCAGCTATGGACAGAGACATAGAGTTTTGTTATTTACTATACCGCGATATCATGTTGTTTCCAAGAAAGAAACATCCCCTTAAAGTATTCTTCTGATCGTCCAAACAGCTTTCCTAATCAGCATCACATAATCATGCAAGGATGGTGTTAGTCTCAGCAGAGTAATGCAATCCAAAACTGAGTGAACCTGACATATTTGATGATACATTTAACTGCTATCATATGAGAGGTTCGTGGAGTAGCTTGATATTGAGCACACCAACCCACACTGATATAAATGTCAGGACGACTAGCGGTAAGATACAGCAAACTCCCAGCTTTTCATCAACCTTCTGTCCTTCCCCATCTTTTGACACTTTGTTTGTGGTACTTGTCGGTGTCTTACCTACCTTACACGTCTCCATATTTAACATCTTTATTAGGTTCCAAGCATAAGTGATTTTAGAGACAAAAATTCCATCCTCGGTTTGTCTGATCTGGAGTCCCAAGTAGTAGTTGAGTTCACCAACCTTACTTTGTTCAAATTCTCTGGTTATGGTCGAGACAAACTGATTAACAATATTTTCATCTGTATCTCCAAAGATGATGTCATCGCTGTATATCAGCACAATCAACATGTGATTCCTATCTTCCAGAATGAACAAATTCTTATCAACTCCTCGCATGAATTTTGCCTTAAGTAGAAACTGAGTTAAACATTCATACCATGTCGTGAGGGCTTGTTTCAACCCATACAATGCCCCTCTTGAGCTTGTACTCATGATCTGGGAGCTAAGGGTCTTCAAATTCTTTAGCTTGGGAAACATAAACTTCTTTTTGCAACACTCAATTGAGAAATGCACTTTTGACATCAATCTGAAAGAGTTTGATCTTGAGCTTGCTAGCAATTCCAAATAACAATCGAAAGGATTATAGTCTGGCAAACAGAGCAAATGTGTCATCAAAATCAACACCTTCTATCTGAAAGTAGCCTTGAGCCACGAGTCTGGCCTTGTTTCGCACTACATTTCCATCTTCATCAATTTTTTTTTTAAAGATCCATTTCTCCCCTGCAACATTGACATTTTCAGGAGGTGGAACCATAAATAAACCTCCAGTCGAACAAATTGCTCAAGTTCTTTATGCATATCACTCATCTAAAACTAATCTTCAATTGCTTCCCACACATTCTTAGGCTCAATGAAGAATACAATACATGCCAACTTGATCATTTCTCTGAAGTCAATCTTCTTCTTTCGAGTTTTCATATCACCAAATACATTTACTATCACATCACCTAGCAAATAATTTCGATGCACTCTGGTTAATCTGTCAACCTCAAGACTCTGCATATACTGTTTTTTTTCCTTTCTCACTTCTAACTATATTTGTCACCAACTTGTGATAGTGTTGGATCCTTGCATATGTGATCTATAGATACTTCCTCAAGCATATAATTGTTACAGTCATCGAACACCACAATCACAGACTCACCAATCATTCTAGTTCTCCGATTGTAAACAAGATATGCAATGCTATTGGTAGCATATCCCAGAGAATGCCCTCATCACTCTTAGAATCAAATTTTCCAAGTTGGTTTTTGTCATTCAATATGTAGTATATACATCCAAACACGAAAATAGCTTAGGTTCAGAATTTTTCATTTTCATATCTCATATGGTGTCATCTTAGTTCCAAGTTTGACATGCACTCAATTGATTATGTAACATGCCATGTTAACTGCTCCAGCCCAGATCCGGGGTGAAATTTGGTTCCCATGAAGCATAGCCCATGCCATTTATTGAAGGGTTCTGTTTTTCCTTTCCATCACACCATTCTTTTGAGGTGTTTTACAAGGTGAATATTGATGTCGAATTCCTTGATATTGACAGAACTTTTCAACTACCTCATTCTAAAACTCATCTCCATAATCACTACGTATTTGCATGATTCCTCATTTTTCTGTTTTAAGCTTAAGAGCAAGTATCTTTAAGCTTTCAACTGCCTCTGATTTTTCCCTTAGAAATATTGCCAATGTGTATCTCCAATAATCATCAACGAGGACAAAAATGTATCTTTTGCTAGTCATGGTTCCGGGCTGAACTAGTCTCAACATGAACCAACTCGAGAAGCTTCTTAGATTGAATTTCAGAGAGTTGTTTGTGTTGGACTTTCACTTGTTTCTCTTCGCAACAAACTTTACATATTGTGGTTGTAGATTCCTCCAATTTGGGTATTCCTCTCACAACTTCAGCTTTCACAATCCATGTTAAGCCATGAACACTCATGTGTTCTAATCTTTTATGCCACAGATCTAATTGTAATTCTACTGCCAATAGATATTGACTTGATTTTTTTCCACATGTAATTGTTGTTACCTGAGCGAATTCTCATGACCACAACATATTCATGCTCATCTAGGGCCTGACACTCTGTTTTTGTGAATACCACTTTGAGTCCATCGTCACAAAGCTGTCTGATACTGTTCAGGTTGACATTAAGACCTTTGACCAGGTAGACTTTTGTTATCTGCAAGTTTTCATCTGTGTCCATTCTCCAACTCCCTCAATCTTTCCTTAAGCACCATCACCGAAAATTACACTACCCCCTTTCACAAGAGACAACACATCCAAGAAGTCTTGATTACCAGTCATATCCCTAGAATAACCGGTGTCAAAGTGCCATGCCTTCACGCTTGCATTTTCAGAGGAGGTGTATGCTACATTCCCAATTAGCTCCTCTTCAAAACCTTCCATTCTTGACAAATGACGTACAAGTTGCACATCTTCTATGGGCTCTATCTGCTTCGTTATTAAACTTGAGTACAAAACTTGTTTACCAATCCATACTCAACCGACATATTTTGGTTCTATTTAGCAACAGTTTACTCTCCATGTATTTCTGATCCTTCTATAAAAAATCCAGCATGTAGCCTTCCTATGGCCTCTCTTTCCACAAAAAAAAAAAGAAACTGACTAGTTGCGACCATACCAACCATTTCCGGCACCATTCTGAGTCTCACTTTTCTCCGATTTTATCTGATTATCAATTGACCTCTGAGTTGAGTTGTTACCAATATTAGGAACAGAATTAATCATCCATGCAGCTCCAGCAAGACTTGATTCAGCATCACTAGAGTAATCCAATCCCCATTTAACCTTTGGATGTTATCCCATGGACAACAGTTAGTCTAGACTTTTGGTTTATTTGCTCAACATTCTTTCTTATGATTCTCTGATAGATTGTGTTCCCCAAGCATCGCTTCTTCTCCTACTCCGGAAGGTAGGCTTCCCACATCTTAGCAATGTTTTCTCCTAGCATTTTTTTTTCCTTTTTTCTCAATTGACTCTCTGATCAAATTAGTGGAATTTCCTTCATGATGTCCTGATTTTTCATGCGATGTGTCAAGAATCTCATTCCCATCATCGTTTTGACTAATCTGTCAAATCTGCAAAATATTCACTTTAGCTTTTAACATGGCTTTGTCTTTGATCAGCTGAATATTTTCATGACTCAACTTAACCCAATTTTCATAAAGATTTTGATACTCCTTCTTTACATCAACCTCTTCTTCATCAGGTTCAGAGTCAGAAACAGCGGAAAATTCTATTTGAGTATCATCTTACTAAGTCACCAACACAACGAAGTTAAATATAAGCTCTCCTTCCTCGTTGTCACTCTCAGAGTCAGTATCACTGAAGCAATGATTTATCTTTTCCTTTGACCACACTGGGACATTCGTTTGTGTATGCCCAAAACTTCTGCATTCACTGCACTTCAATTCCTTCTGTATGACCAATGGACATTCGTTTCTGAAATTTTCAAGACCTTCACATTCATGACACTTTATTTCTCGTTTCTTTAAAGATCTATCCCCTTAAGTTATTAATGCTCGATTGCCAAATCTATCATTCATATATCTTGGAGTACGATTGAAGGATCTGTTTTGTCCTTTCTTAACCCGCTTAAACATCTTGTTGAAGTATCGAGCCATCAAAGTCACATTATCTTCCAATTTCTTCACTTGTTCTCCTTCATGATTGACTGAGAACGCGATCCCTTGTCCTTTTTTCAGTTGTTCTTCAGTAATTTCTATCTCTTAAGCCTTAAGCATGCCAACTAACTTGTCAAATTTTATATCATCAGTATTCATCGAACACGGAAGAATAGCCTTCTGAGCAGAAAACTTGAGAAGCAAACACCTTAAGAGTTTCTTAACCAGCTTATTTTTATGATATTTTTTGCCAAGTATTGATGCCTCATTAGCTATGGTGCTTAATTTTGCAGTGAAGCTACTGATGGATTCATCTTGCCCCATTCTCAAATTTCTCAAACTTCGAAGCCAGATGATCTAAACGTGTTATTTTAACATTTATGTCTCCTTCAAAATGATTAACCAAGGTATCCCAGACTTCCTTAGCTGACCACATCCTTCAATGATCTTAAACTTATCTGTGTCAACTGCATACATGATGGTGAATATTTCTCTTGAGTTATACTTGGATGCACTCCTTTCTTCTTCAGTCCAAGAGCTTAGAGGCTTTGGAGCACTCGACTTGTCCTCCAGAATAATGGTATGTTCAACCCATCCATTAACACAGCAGAACAGGCGGCTTCATCAATTGCCCTAATCACATGCTTCATACATACTTTCTAGTGACCAAATGTCCTTCATCATGCATGCTAGGTTTTTGAACTGCAATAAGTTCCTTAGTATCCATGTTCTCCCCAGAATCTCAACATTTGTATTGACTTAACAAATTCAAGAGGTTGTCCTCTCTGATACCAAATGAAAAGACTGAGAACAAAAGGACTACTAAGCACAAATCCAATTGAAAACAAATACTTCAAGTCTTTATTATAAACTCTTAAACAAATGATACAAATATATTTAATCAAGATTACAAGACTTCACAAAAGTGAATCGAAACTGACCGATTCTAATCTACCCCAAGACTCAACTACAACAACAATTTCACGTTACACACACTTGCTCAACCCAAAACCCTTGTTCGACCTTTGACCTTTTTCCAGTCATTAACAGCAGAAGCGACCCCCCTAACATGAGCCGCACACCTGGGTATATATATTTTTACAACTTCTATGTGATCTCTTCTTTCTTTTCTTGACTTATCTTCACATCGTTTAGAATGACAACCAATATATTCTTCCTTGCTCTTTATATATCCTTTTGAATGAAACTTCCACATCATCTTGTGTCTTTTTCCTAGCATCCACTCTGACCATCAGACTAAGTGAAGAAAGCAAGAATGATGATAGTTATTATAGAAGTCTAGACATCAGGATTGTTTGGTCCAATCATAAATTTTAATATTCTGTAAAGTTGTTGTTTTAAGTTAATTCTGTTAATTGTTTATTTATATGAATTTATGGTTTACTCAATTATTTTATACGTAAAAAATTTAGACTATTAAGTTATATAATTTGGTGATTGTTCAATTTATCACCATTTTGTGTTAAACTTTCTCTAGCTCTTGTCTCTCTTTCTTTTCTTGTTCGAACACACAGATATATGTTTTCTTTCTCTAACACTAAAAAAAACATGGTTATAGTAACAAACATTTACGCTAAAATTCTTTCTTCGTAAATTTAAAAGAATTTAAAACTTCTTTACAATGCTGAAAGTATTTTTCCTGTATTTATCTTAAAATTAAATTGAAATAATTTAATGTCAATAGGAAAATATTAAAGCAATGACAAAATAGTGCATTTACTACAAAATTGATACAACATCTTTATGACGAATTTAAATGTCTTAGTAATCTACACCGAATTTTAAACTAGTTATACTTACAACAAGTAACGAAAAGGTGAACACATTTTTTTATGCATATTTGTCACATTACGAGGATGATTTTGGTTGCAAAATTGATGCAAACTCGTCATTAAATCGTTGCAAAATCTTCAGTGTAAGTTTGTTGTTAAATTTTTACCTGTCACCCATAAAAAATCTCTACAAATATAAGAACAGTCAATTCATAAATAACAAACCAAAAATTACAGATATACAAAAAAGAGTTTTTCTAAAAACTTCGAAAAAATGGTTTTCGATAGTGATATATATGACCAACAAAAATGGATATATATGCATAAAGACACCAACAGAAACGTGATGAGCGAGTTTCTTAATGGGCTAGAAATATTCATGTACCAGGTCAGTAATACAATGATCCCATACAATGATCTCTCGTGAATTTAGTTAGATGTTATGTCCTTGTTGGAAGTGCAAGAATAAAAATTTGCTTGGAGTGATATTGTATGGAAGCATTTTCTTCCAATATGGAGACGGTAATAATGATGTGAATGAAGAAAGTAGTAGTAATAATAATTCTGAAGTTGTGGGTAATAACTAACTGAGTAATTTTAATAATAACTATCATTATCATGAGAATCATGAGCTTATAGAGTATGATAAGGTCCACAAAATGGTTATATATACATTTCAGGAAATACTTCACCATTTGCCATCCAACAATAGTTAATGAACTTAACTTAGATGCAAATTTTTTTATTATATGTTAAATGCTGAAAACCAGTCAATCTATGATGGATATAGGGAAAGTTTGTCTAAATTTTCATTGGCAGTTAGGATGATGAACATTAAAATAGATCATAATTTACCTAAACGAAATTTTACGATGAGTGCAGTACTTACTTAGACAATAAATGATTATATGCATACAAGATGCTACTAGGTTGGAGAATGCATGAGAAGTTATGTTGTCCATAGTGCCTTGGAATGGCATATCCATTTCAGCTAAAGTACCAAAGGAAGACCAGTTGGTTTAATTTTCGTCACCAATTCCCTCTGCTTAACCATCCTTACCGACAAAACACGATCTTGTTCAATAATAATGTCAAGGTATATGACCTCCCTCTATGTATTTATCTAGAGAACAACATGAAGTGCATACAAATTGACCATTATGATGCTCAAGAAAATGTTAGTTGTAGGGATAATTGGCATATTGCATGTAATATGCCAGACAGATCAAAGAGCATCATAATTGGCACAAAAGTATATTTTGGGAACTTCCAAACTGGAAAGATCTTCTACTTCAACACAATCTGGATGAGATGCATTTTGAGAGAAATTTCTTCGACAACATCATGCATACAATACTGAACGTCTAAAGAAGGGGAAAAAATTAGCAAAAAGTCAAGGTTAGACTTGCCTGCTATTTGTACAAGAAGTGAGTTGCATGTTAAAAGTAATGCAAAATTTTCAGTTCCTATTTTTAGGTTGCCATGAGAAGCGAATTATTCAGTTGAGTGGCATCGGAAGTGAATATTTCCGATTGGTATATTTTAAACCTCTCCATATGTGTTGAATAAAGAAAATAGTTCATAGGGATTAAGAGTCATGACTTGTCATTGTCATGTATTTATGCAACGACTACTACCAATTGCATTGGCTGAGCTGTTTCTGAAAAATGTATATAAAGCAGTTGCATGTAAACATGTGATATATATATACAATGCAAATTTGACTTTTAATATGTTTCAAAATGTACCCATCATTTTTGTAACTGGTTAAAAATGAAATATTGTAATTTTTGTCGAAAAACAATAGGTACATTACAACGATCTTATGACAAATTGATGTATACTTATACTGCATGACCCTAAACCCGAAATCCCAAACATCCGTTAATAATCTGACATAATTTCCCAACTGATTTTCAACAAATTTGTCGTAAATCTGTCGTAAAGTTTACATTCTAAAATGGACATGCATTCATTTACTACAAAATTGTGTTATTAAATTAATATTATGATTAATGACGATTTTATGATAAATTCGACGTAAATCTGTCGCAAAACAAGATAATCTTAAACAATTTCAATTTACAGCATGTGGAAAACATAAAAATTCTAAATAAATTAAAAAAGTTTACGCAAATTAGGAATATGCCATTGTAAATTTACGACGGACACAAACCTAGGAGACTAGAGCATTCTCTTCGCGTCGCTCATTTGTCCTCACCACTTTCTCTCTACTCTCCAGCTTTCTTTCTCTACTCTACTGATAAAGGTTGATGTTAATTATTTGTGTTAATATATGTAATTAATAGTTTAAATTCTGATGAAATTAATAATTTGTTAGATTAGGATATAATTAATAATGTAGATTA